>CM057092.1:27507980-28107980 GCA_029959045.1 Taenioides sp. WSHXM2023
TATATATAGATAGATAGATAGATAGATAGATAGATAGATAGATAGATAGATATAGATATAGATATAGATATATATAGACCTATCCAAACTAAAAAAGAAGGAAAGAGCATGCATACATATATGGCAACAGACACATTAAAACTATCATGTTAATTTGAATTTGATCTGATTAATTTGATCTGCTGGACATTTATTTCACTGTGTCTCATTTCACACAGTGAAATAAATGTTCTCAAAATGCCTCTCGCCTTTTCATAGATCTGACCTGTAGCTTGGTCTGGTAGTGTCACCTGCTAGTCTCCATGAAGCTGGATAAATGAAATGCCATATTGTGGGACATTCCTGAATAAGTAACACATTTTTCATAGAGACAAGCAAATGACAGACCCACTTTTAAAAGTACACTATGTTACTAGAAAAGTTAAATAGTGTACTTTTAAAAGTGCACTGCGCAACTTTTCTGGTGGTCCCTACTTGTCTCCATGGAGATGTTATTGCTTTCCCTGGAATGTTCCACAGCATATCCATAGCATTTATTCATTTCTATTGCTCAAAAATACAATAATTCTTTCTGTGAATAGGAGCGAGTCTCCACAGATCTGAATTGTAATGTAGCGTAGTGCTGTAACATGCTAGTTTCTCTTGTGATAGATAGGTTTAATCTATACTGTGGAAGATTCTAGACAAAGCAATAACGTTTCCATGGAGACAAACAGGTGGCGGACCCTCCACTAGAAATGTTACACAGTGCAGTTCAAAAATAACACAAAAAAGCTTGACAAAAACACAACTTTTTGCTTAGAAATACCTGCCCTCTAAGCTATTCACTTGGGCTAAGAAAGGTCAGACATATAAATCTGTGTGCCATGACTTTTTCTACCTCCACACCACTCTATTTCACCAGCCTTAAATACCTGACCCTCACTGATTAACCCAGGGTGAGAGGTGGAGACGTGGACTGAGAAGGCTCTGGGAGACTGATGGGACTCTGCACACTAGAGCTGAAGAGGAGGAGATACTGAGGTGAAAGAGAGAGAGATAAAAAGAGATAAAAAGAGATGGGAAAATTGATTCTTTGGCGACAGCATATACTTTCAGAGCAAGTCGGGAAAATAAGGTTATGTTCAAGTTTTTACTTAATAAAGGAAGGATGGGGTCAGTGTTTTGTATGAGAAAAATAGCAGATTTTGGTTTCAGAAAAATGTAGTGATTACAGAGATATTAATCACAAGGCAAATTAAGCACACTGTTCCATTAAATTGTGATGTCATTAATGTTTATTTGAATTACTGACCATTTCAGATATCATGACACAATAAAGCAACATATTTATCATGTTTTAAGAAAAACTGTTTAATACTGTGTGATGACTACACAACTAGCATAGGCCAGGCTAAATTCTATTGCACTAGATGTTTTATAAAATACTAACTCCAACCTCCAGCGAGTAGTAAACAAAGCTTTGTAAGTTACTATTTACACACAAAAACTTCTTCTCTATGGTACTTTATTGGTGCACTGTATAACTTTTTGATGGAAGGGCTGCCACCTGCTTGTCTCTAAGAAGATGCTTTGCCTGGAATTATATATCTTGCATTCATTCAATTACAGGTTTTTAAATTGCTCAAAAAACATTCTTACTGAGAGTGGGCTCATCTCTCTAAAGATTTGACCTGTAACTTAGCCTTGTAGTGACACGTTTGTCTCATGGAGATAGATTTAAAGACGTCCCAGGCACTCCATTCCACTAGAAAAGTTACATAGTGCTCCTTTTGTACTGGCATAGCTGTACATCACTTTATTTAGTCTATATTACAGAATCTTAAGTGGTTTTAGTCCGTAAGAATTTTTAGCAGTATGGGGCTTGTGTAGAACCTATAAGAGATAAAATATGGTTCAGCATGGAGCATCATCTTTATTTAACCAGCAGAGGTTATCCATGTCTGATTCTGTGTCCCACTGGGCATCTGGACTCATGTTAGTAAAATACTGGTGAGCAGAGAGGAGAGGCTCATATTCAGGGCCTATTACTGTAGTGTACACTGAAATACATGCAACATTTACTTCCAGCTGTTCATTATGGAGTCGGCCAGATTCACTTTAACAAGTTATAAAGCAAATCAGTTACTTTTCTACCAAAGTAAGATCAGAAAACAAAGAAATGACATTTAACAGTTGATCTAGTTAAAATCACTTATTGTATTTTTACTGTAGTAGTGATTTTTAACTTAAGATTTTGTGACTTTTATGTTTGATAACTCTGCTGTGCTTGAAAATCCAAAAATATATGTAGGATTTTCCACTGTCACCATAAAATCAGCGTGCCTCCCACTAATGAAACTACTGCACATCGCATCAGGTTTGTTGTGTACAGTTTTATATCCTGTTTTTGTATTTTTATGGAGAATTGTCATGTGGGTGCATGGATGGTCCCACATTGGACTCTTACATCTAACTATAAGGAAGAGAGATCGCAAAAATAACTCAAACATGCATGGATGATATTTAAAATGTCTTCAGGCATGTTTTTGATGAGGAAACATTATAACATAGTAGAAAGCTAAAAAAAATAAATAAATTTTACAAAGCATCCCCTCTTTAGCATGCTACTTGCAATGTTTCATAGTACGGCATTAAAGTTATCTTCATGGAGACAAGCCGGCCAAGGTACAAATCAGTTTGATGAGAGGTGGGCCGCTCACATAAGAATGCATGTTTTTTAAAGGTATTTCTGAACAATCAAATGTACTCTAATGAAACAAAAGGCTGAATGCACCTTTACTGCCATACTGTGGAACATACCAAGCAAAGAAATCTCCCTAAATTCAAAAAAGGTGACATACCCTCCACCAGTAAAGTTACACGATGCACCTTTAATATTAAAATAAATAAAAGTACTAAATCTGCTAAATTATTGAAAAAACTGGTCACACCAATCTGTATAAAAGTAGAAAATCTCTCCCTTGCACCTTCTTTAGGCCCAGGTCCAACCTTTTCCATGCCTGCCAGTGCAAACCATTCAGCAGTGCTTCAGAGCCTTGACGACATCATTGAGCAAAACTGCCTCGTATTAATTAAAAATGAAACACTGTTAGACGGTGATAAAATGTCGACTTACATTCCTGCCAATGTAAACAAGGAACTCTTTAGGTTGGAGGTAGAGAGTCAAGAATCAATATAGCAGCTTCTCTTATAGCTAAACCACTTTTCAAACACACATTTTTCAATTACACACGAGTCTTAATGCTCTACCATCATGTTCTGGTGCTCAGCGGGGTGCAAGGGTGATTTGGCTTCTTCGTTCGTACCATTTGTAATCCCTGATGCTTTTGGTTGCCAGTTTCCATGTGTAAAATGGCACCCAACAGCTATAGACTATCAAGGCAACACACAGGGAGAGACAGAATATACAGACCAGCCAAGCGAGCAGGCCCCTAATAGGGAGAGATACAGCGAAGGGCACTCATGCGTAGACAGAGACAGCTCCGTAAGAATAATGTGACACTGTCTACATTTAATACTACATCCAGCGGTGAGTATTCGTACAGTCCCTAATGGCCACGCCGAAGCTATTTGCAGGCAAAAGGTTGACATGTCAAGATGGCTGTTTTATGTGCGTCTTGGGGTAGCCGATAATGAGACCCCAGACCAGAAAGTGTTTCGGATTGCAGACAATATTTGCGCAGGTCCGAAAAGCTGAATTTATTTGCAGTTTAGCAGGTTTTTATTCATAGTAGTGCATTAGTTGTGAGGACTGTGTGAAGAGGATTGTTGATGTCATGTGTTTAAGAAGGGCCTTCCAAAAATAGAGCTGGACAGGAGAGATAAGATTCGTGGGATTGATGTACAGTGTCAGTGTTCCGCTAATACAACAGAACAAATGGTAAAAGGGATTCAAAAAAAATCTGAAATTATATTCACAATTACGATATCCCAATTAGTGTTGAAATTACCCTGTGGAGAAAGTACAGACCTGATAAAATAAATGAGTATCTTTGCTTCAGGCTTTGGGCGTGACAATGGTTCTGAAATGAAGGTAACTAATTGCAGTTTCGATAACATTGTTTTAATTAAATAGAGTAATACTTGAAATTATGATTATAAATCATAATAATTGCACAGCCCTAGTCTTATCTCAGGTCTTGGACATGACACATCATTTGAATATGTGATAGAGTTCTGCATCTGTATTGATGCTTTGCAGTGACATCACGCTGGAGGTGTTCTACATGTATCTCTATGGTGGAATGCTCAGTAGTTACCATGGTGACACAATGTACACATTAGCAAACACTACCAAATATGTTTTAATATAGTCTGAAAATTCAAGAAAAAAACCACAAAATTGATTTAAACACATTTTCAGGAGAATGAGGGACCAATAAGAGCATTCATGGTCCTGTTGAAGTGTTTGATTTTCAAAAAAAAAAGTAAGAGTAAAAAGAGAAAGTGAGAGTAATTAACTGAAAAACTAGCTTGTGACTGTAATTTTTGAACTTTATAATACCCATACTAAGCTGGACACTTTATAACACCAGTCACTTTTAGTCACTTGAACTTTTGCACTGTCAGTTTGCACTGTTGTTCTGAAGCTCCTGTATATACTAGACTATTTTTATTTTTTATTATATATCTTAATCTTTTTTGCATGCTCTTACTTTATTTTTAAATAGTGATACTTTATTATTATTATTATTATTATTATTATTATTATTATTATTATTATTATTATTATTATCTTTTTTCTTAATAGTGATATCTCTACTTTATATTATTATTATTATTACTATTCAGTGTTCTATGTTGCACCTCATCACCAAAGCAAGTTCCTAGTCTGTGAATTGTGTTCACTGACAATGGCAATAAAAGCTTTTCTGATTCTGATTCTAATTTTACGTGTGAGATTTGCTGGAGATCACAAATCATCTCAACCTGTTATAGTTCCAACTAAGCCAGATCCTTATGGTCAGAATGTGTTAAAACAAAGCTCAGATTAAAGTTTAACTTAAGCTGCAGAGTGAGTAGTACCTTCAGTTAGCATCACACGCCTAGGGAATGTTGATGACATCAGCTGCCAAGTATCAATAGCAAAAGGAACCATTTTGGAACCAATTACAGCTATACAGTGTTTAAAATCAGCTATTACTTAGCACTAGCCTACTACGCACTTTGTTGCCATACGTTTTAAAAAACTATTTACTACTTTTAGCACTGGTAAACACATTGTACACAGACATGGACGCAAGCCAAGTGAAGTGTTTTGCCCAAGGACACAGCTGCAGGATGCACTGGTCAGAGTTGGGACCAAACCACCAACCTTCAGATTAGTAGAGGAGTGCTTTACATCTGAGAGTTCTCAATTGTTTACCAGACATGAAATGCATGACACTGAATACCAAAATTATGTCAAAATGATTTAAAGTGACATCTACTGTCAAAAAGTCAAAACAAAAAAACTTTCGCCTCAGAGGAAAAAGGCTGTACCTGATGCAACTAGTGGAAAAGTGCTGTTTTCATGGTTATGAATATTTTAAAACTATAACAAAACATAATAATTCCCCATACTCTAATTACCTGACGCAATATTATGATTTCCTTTCCTGGATTAAAACTTTTCCAAAACAGTGAATTCTCTGGTGCGGTGTTAAAGTCATAACAGTTGAGTGCTGCTGATACAAATCACGGTTTGTTTTGTGTGAATGCTCCCTGCTGATGCTGCTGATGCCACTGTACCAGATTCTCCGCACTTAGATTCTCCTCTCTTTTGTCTGATACAGCAGCACCATGGGCCTTTGAAATGGAAATCTGAGTTACTCCTCATGCATTTTTGTTCTGCCAGAGCACAATGCATATGCACACAGTCACACAGCGGTATGTACAGAGGAGAGAGAGGCGTTTGGGGCAAAGTTAAACAAATGCCAGAATACCATCTCCCCAGCTTCAGAACCGTTCCAGTATTTCAAATGTTACAGACTCATGCATATTACAATCTCAAAATAGAAAATAGAAAATGCTGGAGAAAATGCAAGTCGCTACCGCTCCTAATAAGAAATCAATATAGTGTCAATCAAACTGTTATGAAAGTATGCAGCGTTTACAATAAGTTCATCTGCTATAACAATGCACAGAATGACTCTTTTATTCTTTTATGTGCCATAGAAAGCTCCTTTACAATATTTTTTACATCAAATCAAGTAGACATTATGTTGAAGGTTATTTTATTATTTTATTTATTTTTGGAGGTTACTTTGCAAATATTCATGTATAGTAGGGATGCACCAATGCTGAAAATGTTGCTAGATCGGATATCACCATCTAAATTTCGACGATATCCTGATTGGACATGTGAAATTATGTAATAAGACTATTTACAGTTCGTATAATCAGCCCAGAAAGTCTCATAATGTTTGAACGATTATTTTATGCAAAGTCTGAAGTTACCTGAGAGATTTGGATCAATTTTCTCTTATTTTATTTTTGTTTAAAGGAAAAACATGTTGCTTTCAGTCTCTGCATCGGTATCAGTTGATATCAGGGATCTGCAAATACTTAATGCTATAGTAACAAAATCGGTACTGGAACTGAAAATGCTGGATAAGTGGATCCCAAACAAAGCACAAATGAATAAACTAAGCTTGAAGGAAGTTAGCTTTCAAGTTTTAGACCAAAATCCCAGATATAATAATTCAAAATGACAGGTGTAGGCAGGACACAAACACTGCCAGATATTTCTTCATTTACATTTGTGAAGTTAGATCTTTTAAATGATTTTTTAAACTTTGAACTTTTGACTTTAGTAAAAACAACAAACATGTACTAGCTCCCATTGCCAGTTGCTTCCACATTTAAAGGTGTATTGTTTAACTTTTCTGGTGGACGGTCCGTCACCTGCTTTTTCTCTGGATAAGTCATTGCTCTGCCTGGAATGTTCCACAGTATGACTTTAACAGCTCTACCTTACATTTGTTAAATTATAGATGGTTTTATAGATCCAAAATATGTAGAAAAACATGTATTCTAACAGTGAGCGGGGTTGCCTGTCCACAGATCTGACCTGTAACTTGGTCTGGTTTGGTGTCCATGAAGATAGAAAGGTTTAATACCATACTGTGAAACATTCCAGACAAAGCAATAACATCTCCATGGAGACCGTTAAGAGCTAAAATCAGTCTTTCTCATGAATAACGGTGTGTGGGGTTGGGGTTGGCTTTGGGTCACACATTAAACAAAAGCTGCTCATGGAACGGCTTTGACACACGACTGTAGAGGCCCAACTGTGTGTGCCATGAGCACGGAAGACAAAAGAATAAGCTTTTCTTCAGTACAGAGGGATTGGGAACCACCCAGGCAAAAACACAGCTTTTGGCAGCAGAAATAAAGAGAATTTTAAGTAAAGACAACAGCGCCCTCCACCTAGTTCAATAATAGTAAAATATGAGGAAATTATTACTATAATTAAATAATAACGCCATAATGTAGTGCAACCCAGTGAAAGCCATCTCCATAGCATATCTCCATGGACAGAACCAGGTGCTGTACTCTTACCAGAAAAGTTACATAGTGCACTTTTAAAGCATCAGAAGCAGAACTACTTTACCCTAACAAGTAACAGGACCACCTCCCCTACATCAGCGGGTCAGACTAAGGGTACGGTGAAAGGTATCTAAGGCCTTGTGCAGGAGGAGCCCTTACAAAGTCTGTATAATGTGTCCACTTTTTTATTTGGACAACATGTAGAGCGGGCCCACCAAGATGGTTTGTACCCAGGGCTCAGAATTTTGTACTACACCTCTTCTTCATTCAGACTAGAGCTGCTTGGAATAGAAATCAAAATGGCTGCAGTTTGAATGATTACAGTTAGGTCATCACAAAGGCCATATTTGTTTAGGTAACTATACGACACACCATACAACTCCACCATGTAACATTTTGGCCAAAAAGAGACTTTTTTAAATAGTTGTGGAACAGAAAAAAACAGTTACTTTGAGCGTTGGCATTTTCACAACCTGACTCTTATATGGCCTGCAGGAGGGCCTCTTCTTGCTTATTTGAATGGAAATGTTATTTAGACTATATCTTCCACAGTGGCAAACTCATCTATCACCATGGAGAATTTGAAGTATAGTTTTGTGTTTTATTTGCATTTCTGTTTTTTTCACACTCTATCATTTCTACATCTCACCAGTCAGTGTGTATTAAGTTGAGTTTTTTTTAGGGCACCTTTAGCTCCCGGCATCAGTCCTGACAGTGAGGGATAGCTGTGATTTTCAGTTCCCAAAACAGTATTTCCCCCGGACCTTTAAATAATCTGGGCCTACACAGAGATAGAGAGAATGAAGAATGGTACACCGCATGGGCTTTGTGGTGGAGGCGTGAAAAGTGCAGCCTGAAGTCATCTGGGGCTCCGAGCTGTACACCAAATGCAAACTAACTATGCGCAGGAGTTCACTGTTCACACTCTCATCCACTTCTCACTTTGTGTACTTCCCTTTTCCTCATAGCTGCCATGAGAAAAAGTATCGCTCAGCTTTGGCAAAGTTCACAAAACAACCAATACTCTTATGAATAATAAATATGAAAGGGGTTTTATGGTAAGTTTTCAAGTATTTCGCTATTGAGTGTTCTAAATGGATGCATTAGAGATGTTCTATGTGCAGAAGTGGAAGAGGTACTCTAAGTAAAATAGACCTACAGTAATGAAACCTTTCTCCAGAAACCTTTCCCTCAATGATCAAGTACTTTTTTATTTTGTTTAACAGGAACATAAAAAAATAATAAAATCTAAAGAACCAACATCTTTACAAAGATAACATTGTGAAGGTTGTTTTGAAGATGTGACACATTTGAACATTGGGTGGCCTATTGTATTATCTCAAAAAACATCTCAAGAGACTTCAGAAAGAGCTAAAAATTTAACAAATGTATGTTGTTGACTTTCAGGTATAAAAAGACATTTTGGGTTTTTTTGTGGGTAATTTTTTGGTGATTTAAAAGTGCATTGTGTAACTGGTGGAGTGTTCGCCACATGCTTGTCTCCATGGAGATATTATTGTTTTGCCTTGATTATTCCACAGTATGGAAATACATTTGGTGATCCCAATGGAGACAGATTAATGGTCAAATCTATGGAGAAGCAAGCCTGCACATATTTTTTTAAGATATTTTTGAGCTATAAAACAACTGTAGTTGAACAACTACCCGACACTGGATCTGGTTTTAACCTTTGGTCTCAGCCTGGGAAAACTTACCACTAAAGATATCTGTATGTCAGATCACAAAGCAATTTTATTTGATGTTGTTTTAGCTCCCCAGTCTTTTAATCATGGCCCATCTTATTATTCCCATGTTTTTAACTCCTCCTCTGCTCTTAATTTTTCCAAGCTTTTTACCTCAGCGTCTTGGACTTTTAACCCCAATTTTACCTAGAAGGAGCGGGTCTCCTCCTTTTATCAAACCACTAATTCGATCTTAGATTCTATTGCACCTTATAAAGAAAGAAACCCAAACAGACCGACCCAACCATGGCTCAACGAAAACACATAAGCTAAAAAGAATATGCAGATAAAATTAGCAAAGATGGCAAAAGACCAATCTAAATGTGTTCTGCCTCTCATGGAAAGAAAGTTTAAAAATTACCAACAAGCAGTCAAAGAAGCAAGGACCTTATTTTATTCAAACACCATTAGTAAAAACAAGTCAAATCCAAAGGTTTAAGTTCAGGTTTTAGACTCAATCTCCAATCCCAAACCCCGTCTTTTTAATGATGCATCCACTGAACTGTGTAAAGTGTTTTTAAACCATTTTATTAGGAAGGTTTCTGACCAAATACCTGCCCCTAGCTAAGCCATTTATGTAAATAGAGAATCTCTGTATTTTAATTGTTTTACTAATTTTATTCATTTAAAACTTTCTTCCCTAGCTGATGTTTTATCCCACATGAAAGCGCCCACGTGCAGTCTGGATGTCATACCCACCAAATTCCTCAAAAATGTTTTTAATGTGGTTGGGCCCAGTATTTTATCTATTGTCAACCAGTCTCTGTCTGAAGGCCTTGTCCCATCCCATTTTAAACATGCTGTGGTCCAGCCACTTTAAAAGACAAAAATAAAAAAACAAATTTAAGTACCTCTGATTTTAACTATTTTCGACCAGTTTCAAAGCTTCCACTTTTATCCAGTTTTAGAGAAAGTTGTTTCTAACCAGCTTTTCGATTTTATGAATAGAAATCACATCTTTGAGAAATTTTAATCAGGTTTTAAAGCATCCCACAGCACTGAAACAGCCCTCCTCAAAGTCTCAAATGACCTTCTTGTAGCCACAGGCAGAGGAGAGTGCTCGATTTTAATTCTTTTAGATTTAAGCGCCACTTTTGACACTGTTGACCATGCAATTTTAATGAACCACCTCAAAAACTGAGTTGGCATCCGAGACACTGGACTTGCTTGGTTTTATTCCTATCATTTAGACAGAACCTTTGCGGTCACTATGGACAATTTTATCTCCTCCTCTGCTCCCATTACCTGTGGTGTGCTGCAAGGTTCTATTTTAGGTCCCATTTTATTTTCTATTTGCTCCCTCTAGAACACGTTATATGCCGGCCACAACGTGTCCTTCCACTGCTATGCTGACGACACACAGATCTACATCCCGCTGAGACCAAACGACCCTGGGAGCCTGGGATGGCACAGAACTTCCTACAACTCAACAGCTCCAAATCCGAAATCATTTTTAATCAATCCTCCCCAGTCCACCTCTCATTAGCAATAGTCCCGGCCCTCTCACTTCCAACATTACCCCTGCTGCTAGAAAACTCTGAGTCATTTTTGACCTCAACCTCCACCTTCACATCAAAAAAGTCACCCAATCCACACAATTAGTAAAATCAAAGATATCCTCTCCCGCCCTGATCTTGAAAAAGGCATCCATGCTCTCATTTTCTTCCATTTAGACTATTGCAACTCCCTCCTCTCCGGCTGCCTGTGTGTTTTAGAATTGATTTTACGATTTTACTGATCACTTTTAAAGCTTATTTAGGTCTTGCACCAAGTTACATTTCAGAATTTTTAACCCCGTACAAGCCCTCCTGCCTTAGATCCTCAGACAGATCCATGTTAGCTTTTCCAAAGTCCAGGCTCCGGACAAAAGGCGATCGAGCCTCTTCAGTCTGGGCGCCTCAGCTTTGGAATGACCTGCCTGAGGAAATAAGGCTCGCACCATCAGTATCAGCTTTTAAATCACTTCTTAAAATTAATTTTTATCGGTTGGCCTTCCTTTAACTGGTTTTAGATTGATTTTATTCCTTACTTCTTTTTATTCTATTTCTTTTTATTTATTATTTATAATTACTTGAACTGTTTGTGTCCGTTTTTGTATGCATTCTGTATGCTATTTTTATGCTTTTTGTATTGTTCTTTGTGGCTTGTACAGCACTTTGTTTTTGAAAGTGCTTTATAAATAAAGATTTATTATTATTATTATTATTATTATTATTATTATAACTGTGGAACATTCCAGGCAAAGAAATAACATCACCATGGTGACAAGCAAGTAGCGGACCCTCCACCTAGTGCACCTTTAACATTTGTCTGATACTTAAACATCATATTTATAGACACATATTAGCCCCTTTTAGTTTGATTGCTAAATTAACACAATTAACAATTATCGCCATGCAAAAATAGAGAGGTATTTCTTTTTGTTAATATTGCCCACCTCTATTTACATGTTTGTGTGTTTTCGTTTCAAGACCAAAACAAAGCTACATTTTCGTGCCTTTTGAATTTCACTTCAATTGTTTCTTTGTGGCCCCATATAGTGCTGTAAACTTTAAGCACTAGAATCACACTGTGTATGCTGTACACTTTTATTGAAGTGTGGTTTTAATGTTGTGTCTAGAGGGAAATCAAGGTTATCCAGGCTATTAACTTTTCCCACAAAACCAAAATAGATGTTTTTTTATTTTACTTTCTTTTTTTGGCATATTTTCCACAGTGGGGCTTTATTAATACTTCTACTGCAACATCTTTGAACTGGGCCTCTAATACTACTACAATTAAGGTGAAGCCAAAGTGCTTTATTTGTCACATACACAAGTTGTTCAACAAAATTCTGTAGATCAGTCTAGTCCAGAATTTGTACTCTGGAATACCGGTACTGCTCTAACCCAGCAAGTGTTTTTTTTTAATACAGCCAGGCTCAAACATGGATCAGATTTGTTTATTTCAGTGACGCATGTGAAACAAAGGAGCTTATTGGTCATCTATCATTTTGACAAAAAAAAAAACAAAAAACAAAAAACACACACATTTTCTCACCTCAGATTAACAGACCTTTATGCTTCGCTCATTGATACTGCAGGAATCCACATTGCTTTTTAGTCCCCACTGATACTGTATATATTTTTTTACCTTTTATCTTTGTAAGCATCTGTTTTAATACGGATGGATTATGTGTGTCCCTGATTGGCTAATTCATCTGTCAATCACGCCCATCGACACCAAATCTCTGATCAGACTCAAATCTTCATAAAGTATTGGAGAAGTGAATATTCTAAAACCCAGGCTAATACTGCTCAATTTTTGTATGTTTTACTGCATACCTTCTTCTGGAGGAATAGTTATTTAACATATAACATTGAGCCAAAAGTAAATAACTCTAATAAAACAATATGAACATTGCTTTTAGTTTTGCCATAAAACACAATTCACACACACACACACATTCATTTAGGAACTTTTGGAAGGCATGAAATATAAATGAGAAACCACAGCAGAGACTGGCAGTAAACAGTGTGTGGGGTAGAGCTGTAAAAGTGCCTATTCCTTCCAGCTATTTCTGGAATCTATTTGGAATCAAAAAAGGTGATGGTAATGAAAATGTAAAGAATGACACAAACTGGCCGCTCATAAGTGCAGAACTGATTGTTTCATTAGCGGCTGCCGTACTGCTCTTTTCATTTAGCAGCCTTGTTGTACTGCGCTGATTGGGTTTCATTGAAATGGAGAATGGTCAAAGGACACGGTGTTCAGGTCCCATTTATCACCAGACTAAGCTTATACTCACTTTATAATAAGTTGAATCATTTGGTTGTGCATGTAAAAATAATAATGGAATCTTTAACATAGAGAAGATCAAGTGTGTTTATATGTTTGATGTAAATAACAATAGCAATGGAGTTCCAGAATTTAATTGCTTAAAATATTTCAGACCTCTCGCACTAAAAAGCTGAGCACAAATAATGATGCTTCAGATGCATGCGGTAACTAACAATAACAAGAAACATGCTATTATTTAAAGGTCCTATATTACACAAAAGGATTCTTTAAGCCATGTTAGAATGCTATGACCTCATAAAAACATAACCAGAGTTGTGTTTTGTTTCATTTACATGTTTGTGTAGACCTTTATTATTATTCTGTCTATATCCCCAAAGCTCAAAATGTGACCTTGTGATGTCATGAAGCGGTAGATTCCAAGTTAACAGCTCCTTTTACCTTTTGTTCAGTACAGATTACCAATTCCAGGGATTCATTTTTCCAAATGATTCTAGTGAAGGTGTATGGAGCACTTCTTGTATTAACACATGACATCACAAAGTGGAACAGAGTGTTTTCAGTTTGAGAGAATAAATAAATATGCAGAGTTTGTGTGTTAAACATGTGTGAATTAATCAAAACACAACTCCAGGTATGTTTGTGATGAGAAAACAACATTATAACAGACCAGAAAAAAGTGCAACATGGGCTCTTTAATCTCAAAATTTGGTTTTGTTTCATTGAGGACATTCACAAACTAAAATAACATTGATTTGAACAGTACATGAGGGTAATGAAATGGATAAATGTTGAGTTGTGTGGTCACTATCATTATGCATGCTTGTAACAGAAGACAGAACTGAATGCTAGGAATAATAATCTGATATACTTCTATCAGATAATTAATTTATATTGGAGCTGTTTTCTATCTTAAGGACTCCACCTGTTTTTCAGAGACAGCGAACCAATTGTCCGACTAATCCTCTCCGAGTTGACAGTGTCATTTTTGACAGCCTCCCAACTATTAACATCACCTTTGGATTACCTTCACAGATAAGAGCTGGAGGACCCAAGAACAGGAGTGTCAGTGCTCAGAATTACATTTTGATGTCACTATTGCAGAAAGCACATAAGTTACTGCTATAGGCAGTATATACGCTGTTCACGGTCCAGGGGACCAAGTATAACATATTTAGACCAATTAAATAATATCTAAATGCACTGATCTGTAGCATTTCATTACCTCAAATTGTACCCATATAATTTCACATAAACAAACCCTTCATGCAGAATTAATTTAGTAGTTCAAAGAGTACAAATTAGTGGAGGCAGGGACCAAACTTTTTGAAATCTGTTCTATTCAGCAATCGGTTTTAACTTCTCGGCTGTACTGCCAAGATCTATCCCTCCATTGTGTTTGTCTCAACTAAAACTTAAATTATGTGTGACAGAAAATGTATAGGAATATAGGAATGGACACACGCTTCCTTATATATGCCTGTACTTACACAACCAACTCTGTCATACCATTGAAAGTGTAACTCAAAGGAAACATGGGATAACACAGGCAATGGTGAAACACATAAATACACACTGGGATGGGCAGGTATGTAGGTGCAAGCACTGATCCATGCCGAAATCATCTTGGATAGAAGCCCCTACTGTCAGACAAACACAGATCTCATTAATGCCACATGCTGTGCGTTGGCCCATCTCGGCACCAAACAAAATGTCAACACTCCCCGGTGCCTCTTTCATCACGGGCTGTTGCGAAACACGCCGGTAAACAGCGCCCGCCCCTTTATCCTCACCACAACTCAGCCAGAACCCTTGCTGTGTAAATTGGTATTTCAACAGAAGCATCCAGATTGGGAGAAATAATGCAGGAGCTAGGATATGCAAAGATTGACTTTATATTCCATCTGCCTCAGAGTCAGACCACTTGAGCTTCAACATCTCAAAGACTTTCAAGTTTAAAGCGGGGGTATTTTACTTCTATGGGGTATTAACTACTAACGCATAACATATTTAGATCATATTACCTTTTATTGTTTTGAAAATGCTTTATTTGCTGAAAACATTGTATTGTCATGTTTCATTTTTATTTACATGCTCTGAGTCTCCCCTCAATACTAACTTCAGAGCACTATCACAATACAATCAGTGTGCATCCCACTAACAGAACTACTGCACATCGCATCATGTTTGTCAAGCTGTTGTGTAGAGTTTTTTATCATGCTTTTGTATATTTATGGAGAATTTTGTGTGGCAGCATGGATGATGTAGGCTCGTGGGCTCAGCATTGGACAGAATCGTATTGCTAACCAAAAGGAGGATTCGAATAGGGCCAGGGGGAGATCAACAGAATCCTCAAACATACATGGATGACATCTAAAACCTCTTCAGGCATGCTTTTGATGAACTTATAAGATTGTAGCAAAATAAAAAAATAAATTCTGCCAACTGTTATAATATGGCAGAAAGCAAAAAACATCACCCTCAATGAGATAAAAATGGTTTTGAGATGCTTCAGAAGACTAGACTAGACCAGGTTGTTTAATCCTATAAGAGAAACAAATGCTTGGAAGACAGACATCTGACTATTAATTTGTCTATGCTTGGCAGCTTCATTATGCAGCTAAGAAGAAAAGACATACAGTACAGCAGGACTAAGAGAAGAGGAGAATGAAAAACAGCATCTGTAAAAAGTACTGAGGGAGGGAGATATAAAATGATTGGCGACTGAAATTGGCTGCAAAAAATAAGTCTTTGTAGGTGTTGAAATAATGAGCTCTTAATTGCAGAACTGGTGCCAGAGAGGTTGAAAAGCTGTGGCATTATACTGTATCTTGCCATAACACCACAGGGAAGTCAAAGCAAGAGGTTAGCCAAGGAAGAAATATTTGAAAAGCGAGACAGGATATTAAGAAGTAAGGTTGACGGGGGCATTACAACGTACATGTTTATACTGACAGACTACAAATGTGAAAAAGACCGCCAATGGCCTTTATGACTTTATGTCTGCTCTCACTGTCCAATGTAATGTCTATCTGCTCAAGTGTATGGAAATGAGCAACTGAAATGACAAGTTACACCTATGCGTCTTGTTTTGTTTAAACAGGGAACCTGAAGTATGAGGAGTTGTCAAAATGGTGGCCGGTGTTGTAAGTAAAGGTCATCCCAATAAGATTCCAGACAGCACAGTGTGTCGGAAATGCCAGTGGAGGTGACAGGAGGAGACATGTGATGATGAGAAAGGGCACGAGACAAGGGGAAGTGTTTATTTAGACAAGCGATCACTAAAAACAGGACAGGTCATGAATTCAAGTGAGGTGAGAGATGAGATGGTGTATTCCCTTATTGGTCCATGACTGGTCCATGCATGGTAGAAAACATTTCACAGGTCGTCATGGCAACTTTTTTTTTTTTTTTTTTTTTTTTTTTAAATGGAGCAGTATAAATTCTAGCTTCGCAGGTCAGTACCTTCAGATTGAAAATAAGTCTTGGCTGGCCGTCAGAACATCTTGATTTCACACACTTGAGCACCTTTGAAACCTTCAGTATGACGCAACTAAACAGAACAGATATAAACGTTCAAAGGGCCTATATTATGCTATTTTCTGATCTATGTTATAATGTTGTATCCTCATCAAAAGCATAACCGTGGTTGTGTTTTGTTTCATTCACACATGTTTATCACACAAACCCTGCACATTTAGGGTGTGCTCTTTTCTCAAACTGAAAACACTTCACTTTGTGATGTCATGGAGGAGGTGTTCCATTGTGTTTTTAAACTCCATACATCTTCACTAGAATAATTTTTGATAATTTCAGCCCTGGAATTACCTATCTCTACGGAACTAAAGTTAAAAGGTAGCTCTTAACTTGAAAACTACCACTACATGACATCACAAATTGGAACAGAGCATTTTGAGCTTTGGAGATGTAGTCAGACTAATAATAAAGGGATACTCAAACATGTGTGAATGAAACAAAACTCCAGTTTTTGAGGAGGTGACAACATTATATGATGGCTTAAACCTCAAGAGTCAATTTTGCATAGTATGGGGCCTTTAAAATATGTTAAGATCCAATTTGTTTTTCAAGGCATTGGTCGTACTATCCAGTTTATATTTCTGTTACTGACTGATTTCTCAGTAGCTTTAAGCTTACAAGACAAGAAACAAAAGCATACACAAATTCACCAGAGGCATGGTGAAACAATCTGTAGATGACACATGTTCTCATATGTGATATCATGAAAAGCTACAGATATATATATATATATATATATATATATATATAAGTGATCACTTCTTTCATGTTGATAAGTCTCCAATATGCTCTACTATGGAGATTATGGCTCACTTATAGGGCTATACAAAAAGCCTTAAACCACGTTGTCATGGCAATGGGTGAAAATAGCCATATTTGTAAGCCTCCTTTTGAATATAAAACTGGTATGCCATTGCTTTTTGTTGGCTAGATGACTGAACATTCTCATTCTGCACCAATGATTAGCACCATCTTGCTCATTTCTCCTCACTCCTGAAGCACAAGTAATATAGGTTGTAATAGGAGACAGGGTGGAGGTGGGGGGGCGGCTGGTCTGACAAAGACACACTGCTCCAAGTGCACCGTGCAGCACCAGTAAAGACACCAACCCAAATGAGAACAAATGGCCCACAGTGAAGGAGCTCCCACTTCGCCCTGGTTTTTCCAAGTTTTCTTTCCTTCACACAGCAGCTGTATATTTGCTTTCATGTGAGGTTGTGGCGACTTAATTGGGTTTGGTTCAGGATGCTTAGAGCTACTGATAAGAGCTGACCTGTGAAAGGGTCTACGGCAAATAACTCCACAATATTCTTTGAGAATACAAGCAAGTTAATTAACGTGGAAAAAATACTCAAAGATTATAGCAACGTCATCTGTCATCGCTTCTTTAGTTATTTTGTTAACTGACTATAACAAAAATGCCCACACTCCTATAGAAAATATTAAGGTCTAAAGTGTATTCAAGATAAAGATGAATTTTTAGTATAACATGGTGGAGAATAGAGTTGGACAGAGTTCTTGATGATGAGATCAAACCACAGCAAATTAGTTGGGATTTATATTATGAACTATGTGAAAATGTATCAATATGAAATAATATATATCTTAAAGGTGCACTATGCAACTTTTCTAGTGAAGGGTCAGTCACCTGCTTGTCTCCCTGGAGATGTAACTGCTTTGCCAGGAATGTCCCATAGTATGGCATTAGACATATCTTTCATTTGTTGAAATAGGTGTACTAATTTACATCTAAAATTATCTCCACTTCATTTGACCTGTAACATGGTTTGGTAGCGTCATCTCCTTGTCACCATGGAGATATACAAGTGTAATGCTATACAGTGGAATAATTAAGCCACAGCAATGGCATCTTCATCGATACAAGAAGGTGGCAGACCCTCCAGCAGAAAAGTTACACAGTGGACCTTTAACTTTTTCTAACCAAGCCTTGTGGATACCAACTTTAGTAATAAACTGGCAACAAAAATCGTATACAACTCTGCTTTCCTCTGACAACTTGCAATAAAAATGCTCTGAAGGACTGCGTGCCAGGTGGTGTATATCCTGGCACATATGTCCTTGTACCATTCCATGCCATTTTCTCTTCTGCCTGAACAGGTGTAGCCATCTTTTTTATGAGCCTTTATGAGTTTGTTTACACTTGCCTGCACTGCATTAAATCTCTCTATCAACATATCTAACTAAAGTGAAGAATGAGCCAGTGTCTACAGAGGAGGTCAGACAAGGAGGAATCCATCATAATTCATCATAATCATGAACACGGCTGTTCCTTCAGGACAGATGAGCTCCTGACCCATGGCGGACACTGGAGATGAGAATGAGAGCAGGGTAAAATGTGATGTTTACTAGCTTCAATGCCTTCACTCACATACCTTTTAACTCTATCGCTGGAGGGGGACAGACTGTCAACAAAGAAAAAAAAGTCCTCCATGGTATTACATACAGTAGATTGTCAATTTGTTTGTTTCTAAAGGCCAATAACGGGCAGTGAAATTTGTGAATATCAAATTTTCACTGAATAACAAAACATGTTTCTAACTGGTGCTGTCGGTCTTGGTCATGGTCACATTTTTATGTAGTGCTTTTCCACCTTCAAGGCACTCAAAGCGCTTTATAACAAGGAACCACTCACCCATTCACACATATTCATACACCATTGTACACTGGGGGTGAGGTGGGTTAAGTGTCTTGCCCAAGGACACAACAACAGCATTCATCTGTGTGAGCTGGAATCTCAGTGTATCTGACCGTTCAACCAATGATGTTTATGTAGAGAAGAATAGCCTACATATGTGAGTAGGCCAATCAGAATATTTGAAGCATTTTTAAGCATGATATATTACTCCAGAAGAATCTCACAATAAACAAAAACACTGAAACTACTTTATGCCACTGACGCAAAAACAATAAAGCAGGATAATCCCAGTGAACATTTTTATTTTATTTATTAATTACTGTATCATTAAAAGGCCTGAGCCGCAACAAATATACTGCAGAATGAACAGTTACTTTTTCATCCCTCTAAAGCTCAAACCTTACAGTATTAAGATTTGAGCTTTAAAGGGATTATTTATATTAAAGGGGAGCCCATGTGAGGCTTTTTGCCCTGGGCCCCCAATTTTCTCGACGGGCCTGCACACAATAAATACTGAGCCCCAAAATATACTGTTCCAGCTATCATATATCGAAAGATAAGTCAATATAGTAATGTTCGTGACAGGCCTATATGTAAGGCAATTTCTTTGTTTATTTTTTTATCAGGATTGATATATTGTAGTCAGGAATGCTGGGGAAGAACCTCAGACAAAAATCCTGTTATATGGTTCTTAGCCACAAAGTATTAAAAGAAAATTGGTCCACAAGAAAATTCAGCAGATTATTAGAAATTCTATGAAGCGACTAAGCAGAGTGATTGCTGTACTTAAATTAGGTAGCTCGCAATTTTATCCAGTTCTGCTAAGATGTTGGTAATGCCTCCAAGAAATCAAATCCACAAAGACTCAGCTAAATCTGGTTCTGGCTACAAAGCAATAAAAGCCCTCACGTAACATTGTAGTGATCTTCTATTTTTGGTTTGATCTTTAGAGAACTGGAGGTCAGCAAATATTTTAAAAAGTGTGCATCATCACTACATGCAATTCAAGGGCCTTTTTGAAAACTTGCAAATGCTTCCAGTAGAGTTCAGAGACTAGGAAAAGTTCTCTGAAGACAGCATGTGGTCTCCCATTACCCAGATAACCCAATTGAGTACCACTACTATAAGTTCTAGACTATGGTACATCATAATTTTTTTTTCTTTTTGATCAGAAGCACAGTAGCGTGTATTCGGGACATGAAAAAGTTTTGTATCATGACAGGCCTGTGGAGAGACAACCTCGCTCACAGTCAGAATGCCTGTTTTTTATGGGTTAGGGTTAGCTATAAAATCACCTGTAATTGAATAAATCTAAGATAGATCTGTTTAATGTCATACTATGGAGCATTCCGGGCGGAGCAATGACATGTCCATAGAAACAAGCAGGTGACGGACCCTCAAACAAAAAGTTAGTTCACCCTTAAGTCTGAAATTTGACACCTGCTTCAACTGAATGACAACAGCAAAATACTGCAGATATTCAATTAAACATCCCTATCCTCAGTGGTGGAAGAAGTACTTAATTTTGTTACTTAAATAAAAGTACAGATACAGGAGCAAAAAATACTGTATCACATGAAAAATTTTACGTAAGTAAAAGCACAGTACATCAAAAAGCTTCTGTCATCACATGGCTCTCTGGAGTGCACAGCCTATTGAAGTACGTTAATGGAAAACTCCATTCAAGTCTTTGGAATTCCAGCAATCCTTCATTAAGTATTTGGAGTTATTAAGGGTCTAGAATGGTGGCGCTGGCATATCATCCAAGGCGTAGTAGAAATTACTCAAATCCGGGCCTGCAGCTTCTCATTAGAGCTGGCCACACAGAGACGGACTCCATTACCATCTCTGACACTCTAGGCCCTGGCAAAACTAATGGTTCTGGACAATAATGACCCAGGCAAAGTGTGGACTTCGTGCCCTTTCACATTCTCCTCAATGGTTTGATCTGCACTGCCATTTTCACTCTAGTGTTATAAATATGAGAGGCTTAAAGGGCCCATATCGCACTATTTTCTGATCTATGTCAAAATGTTGTTTCCACATCAAAAACATGCCTGAAGTGTTTTGTTTCATTCACACACAAACCCTGTATATATAGGCTCAGTTCTTCTCTCAAACTGAAAATACTCTGTTCCAACTTGTGATGTCATGTAATAATACAAGAAGTGCTCCCCCGTGTTTTTAAACTCCATACACCTTCACTAGAATCATTTGGATAATTTCAGCTCTGGAATTGCCGATCTCTGCTAAACAAAAGATAAAAGGTAGATAATAACTTGAAAACTACCGCTTCATGACATCACAAGGTGGAACAGAGTATTTTGAGGTTTGGAGATGTAGATAAATTATAATGCAGGATTACTCAAACATGTGTGAATGAAACAAATGCAACTCCATGTATGTTTTTGAGGAGGTAACAGCATTTTAACACGACTTAAAGCTCACAAGAGTCATTTTTGTGAAATATAAGACCTTTAAAACCCATAATTTATGTATTGCTGATTTTCGCTGCAAAGATCCCTTCTTGGTGTGTCCTTGAGGTTGGAGACAGTGCAGGCGAAAAGCAGTGGTAATGTAATTAACAGGGCTTTATACGCTTGATTTGGGGTTGGCTTTTGAAACTGCAGGAAGCATCAGGCGATTAGTTCCTGTGAAGATGAGCACCTCACCTGATCTCCAGCCAAAAGAGGATTAGCCATGGAGTGCATACAGGGAGCAAACACACAGCAGACTAACATGCATGAAAATAAAAAAGCTATAGGGAATTTGAGTCGAGACAGATTGTAGCAAATGTAAAAAGCAACACTGAGCACTCATTTGAACTTTCACTATGGAGAAATGAATCGATTTGTCTGAAGGGCATTGTTGTTTACCTGTATGACATTACAATAGAGTATGCTTTTCTTCTTTAAGTCCATAGTGAAATATGTGCAAAGAATATAAAAATGTATGCAGAAAAAATGTCTAGATACAATTAATTGTAGCCAATCCCACACAATAAAAAAGAGATCTCAAGTCTGAAATTTGACACCTGCTTCAACTGAATGACTTCAACGGGAAAGACTGGAGATATTAAAAACATCCCTATCCCGAGTGGTGGAAGAATTCTCCAGTTTGTTACTTAAAGGTGCATTGTGTACATTTTCTGGTGGAGGGTCCATCAAATACTTTTCTTCATGAAGATGTTATTGCTTTGTCTGGAATGCTTCACAGTATGGTATTAAACTTTTCTATCTTCACAGAGATCAAACCAGACCAAGTTACAGGTCAGATCTGTGGAGATGCAACCCCGCTCACTGGAACATTTCAGGCAGGGCAGTGACATATCCCTAGAAACAAGCAGGTGACGGACCCCCAACTGAAACGTTACATAGAGCACCTTTAAGCAGTTAAGGCAACTCAAATTTATTTTAATTTTTAAGTACAGTGCTACTTTTACTTTGTTACGTTCCACCACTGCCTATTCCACTTTCAACTTGGTCTATTTTCACAATAATGCCCAACAAGATGGCATGAGAATAGTGTAATGCTATCCACCCAGTGCTTCTCATTTGAATGTATGACCCACATGCAACTGGCAAATGACAGTGCAACTAGGGTTACATAGCCTCCATTTACCTGCCTTAAAACAGCCAGGGACATTAACGGTGGCCATCTTGACCCTTTTAGCAGCCGTTAGTAGAAGCTAATTCTTTAGATTTACCTCCCTTTAATGAGGTGCATTTCAGGTGTGTCATAATGGGGGACTCTCTATCAATAGGTCTGATGTCAACACTAGATTAATTGTGACAAATTGGCAATTATTTCATGTCAAACGTGTTCAGATTGTTTTTGTATTTGTGTGTGTGGGGGAGCAGCATTGAGTGTATAATGGCTTTCAGCTTCTCAGATTGAAATTTCAGCGGAGAGGTTTCTAAATCTAATGTGCATCCATCAGAAGGAGCAGGTGATGACAGGTAACCAGGATTGTGGGCTTACCGCCAATTGGAGTGAAATAATGGATTGCTGATAGCATGAGTCTATACAGCATGACAAATAAGAGTGTATGCTGAGAGGTCAAAAAAGATTATCAATAACAGTGAGGATTAGGGATGGTCAGATATGGATTTTTTCCAGACGATACCAATATCCGACTTTTGCCTTGCTGTTGTGTTAAAAACATACTGCTACCAATATCAAGATTTTAAAATCTATAGTGAGGCACAAGTATAGTAGAAGATGTAACAAGATTCCATTTTGTAAACAAGGTAATAAATAATACACAATCATGCAACAGCTAGAATTGTAAATGGTCACTTTTTTTTTTAGCGCTTTTCCACCTTCAAGGCACTCAAAGGGAACCACTCACCCATTCACACACACATTCATGGACCAATGTAGGCAGACACTAGGGGCAAGGTGAGTTAAATGTCTTGCCCATGGACACAACAACAGCATTAATCTGTGGGAGCTAGAATCTAACCGCCAACCTGCGGGCCAGTGGATCTGACCACTGAGCTACTTTTGTCTGAATTGCTGTTATATGTCTCTTGTACCTTATATTTCTGTTTATAAAGACAAATCTGATGCACTGAGGACAAACGAGGAAGGACACATGGGCAGAGAGACTGGGGCAACATAGAACCAAATATTGGTGCCAAATATTGCACTGACAATCCCCATAGAGTATATTGGTATTTTGTTACTTTTATTGATTTGCCTGTAAAAAAAAAAAAAGTGTAATATTCTCAAAAGAAATTCTTCATGTGAGGTAGAGGTCTGTAAAGTCTGTAAAATTGAGTAATCTCATAACAGTATTGATTAGTCTCATCTATCTAAGAATCTAAAAATATCTTCAATCAGCAGCAGTTTCGCAACACCAAAATCCACACTGGACATGGACATTGGACAAGTTTTAATGGGGCACATTCTGGTACAAATTTGCACTGATCCTGTATGTTACACTTCACCATTTTGTATCCATTACTAGAAATTCCTAAAATTGCCGTAATGATTGTGGCTTTCACCTCAGGAAATGGCTTATTAGAAGATTCTCAAAACCATTTCTTTTTGTGCCTGGGTCTGAGTTGTAATGTTTATGTCGATCCAATTCAGCACTGCTAAGTTGTTGATGGATTTGCTATTCAACTGTCCATTTAAAAAGATTTATTTCATTCCTGAGGATAAATATATTAGCGAGGACAGTGGAAAACAAGTTCTACCTCAGATGATACGAGAAAGAATAGCATATTCATCATTTCCAAAAAGTGACTCTAATACAAGCTGACATTTAGAAGAACAGAACAGAGCAACAACTGCGGGTGTGACAGAAATCAAAACAACATCTATTCAAAGCAGCCATTACATTTATGATAAGAAGTTTTGGAAAATAACTATAGTATATAGTAGCCGCCATAGCCAGAGGAACAATACTGGGCATTCAATGGAGGAACAAAACTGCTGATGCTATGCAGTTACCAATAGTTAAACAAAAGGGAGACAGACCAGCTGATATGTTATTATCTTTAACAGGAATACAAGGGGAGCCTATATAATTATTCCTTTAAGTGCCTATGGCAGGTTAGACAACTCATTTTACTAAAACACAGTTAAGATCATTATATTTAAGATTTTGGCAAAAACATTCGCACTTGTTTTTCTAATTTGGCCATTTTTTAGGTTTAAAATGTTACTTCCTTGTTGGTAATTGTGGCATAACATTAGGGAATTCCATAAATGCCATAGCAAAAAAATTATCTGACATATACAAATATAAAAAAACAGTTGAAATTTAGTTAAAATAATGTTTAAAGTATCAAAAAAATGTATTTCTCACATGTAAACATGTCTCTACTTCCTGTTATCTTCAGTATATTTCTCAACTTTTCTTCACAAATAGCTTCTTGTTTGGTATAAAAGTATAATTTTTTCGATTTACAATAGTTATAACCCCACCAAATAAAGTCAAAATTAGAGAATCATAAAAATCTGTCATCTGCACATTTCATAAGAGTGATCAACCAGTCACAGGATTTTACAGTGGATGCCCTATTAAAAGTGTCAACTACATTGTCTACAGTCACTTGGAGCAGATCTACATCAAGTATAAAGTGCTTTCACATAGTTATTATTATTTATGATATTGGCAGAACCTGCACTTGTTCATTTAGTTGAAAGGTAAATGTTGTAAGTCTTTGTCATTGTAAAACTTTTATTACATCAGGCACAAATCCATTTTTCTTCTCTGAAAGATTTTATTCCAATTCGTTTCTCAGACATACTCAAAGCCACACTAAAATTGATTTCTTACTTTCCTTTTTTACGTGCCTTCAACAAAAAGTGCTTTGATTCTTTACAATATTGGCAGAACCCGTACTTTTTCATTTAGCTGAAGGGTAAATGCTCTCACTTATCAGTCATCGTCATGGTAACCTTAAATAACGCAACCATTTTTCTTTTTTACACCAATACATCTACATCTACATTTACATTTACATTTACATTTACATTTACATCTACATTTACACCAATACAACTCCAATAGTTTATTTTGACTTATTTCTAGGCCTGTCAAGATAACAAATTTTGAAGCCCGATATTGTTCTACAGAGGAATATAACGATAATATTGAAACTACTTTATGCCACTGATACAATAAAAATAAAGCAGGACAATCCCATTAAACACATTTTTTAAATACTGAAATGATGAATGAACAAATAATTTGTATTGAAAGTTACTTTTTCCACTTTCAACAGCTCAAATTTTACCATATTACATAAAAAATAGCAGAAACCTCCCCACTACTGCAACAAAAATATACGTACACTAAATATTGAGTCCCAAAATATATTGTTCCAGCGATATGCCAGATAACGATAATGGTAATTATCGTGACAGACAGGCATACTTATTCCGTAATTCTTTCCACTAAAATTGATGACTTCCTTAGCCTTTGCCTTTCACTTCTTTCCTCCTAAAAATGTAATGAAAAACCAATATACGAGGCTTGGAATTGAAACATTGCCTTTGGATGAAATATCAAGTTGGAGTTGGAGTTTGCCAAGTTTTGACAGTAGGGAGCCGAGGGAATTTCTGAGCACGAAATTGTCTGTTGTCCACACAAACCGGGACAGTGGCTGGAAGTCATCGTACAGCAAATGACTCAAGCTAACAGGGGAACGCCAGGCTGCCAACTGTCAGTGTGCCCGGGGCTGTTTCACCTCCCGACAGACACAGAGGGCATCCGGGCATTCACAGAGGATGCAGCATGGATAGACCTGTATGCCCAAGGTGACTGGATACAGTAAAGAGAAAGAAAGTGCTTTTTGCTCAGTGATCTATAACTGTACATCTTTCATGGATTAATGGATCAGTGTAGTAAAGTTCACATATAAACATTTCATTTTGTAACAAGGATAATAAAATATATGTGTATGTGTATATAAATAATACACTATTATCCGACAGCCAGAATGGTAAATGGTCACATTTTTATACAGCGCTTTTCCACCTACAAGCAACTCACAGCGCTTTACATGAAGGAACCACTCACCCATTCACACACACATTCATACACCAGTGTACGCACACACTAGGAGCAAGGTTAATGTATGTGAGAGCTGGAATCGCACCGCCAACCTCCACCAAACATCATTTGGTAGAGCCCACAGCGCTACCAAATGATGTTTATGTCATGAGCAGGATTTGAACCGCCAGCCTTCTACATTAAGGAACTACTCACCCATTCACACACCCATTGTACACAGGCACTAGCGGTTAATGTCTTGCCCAAGGACACAATGACAGTATTCATCTGTGGGAGATGGAATTGCACCGCCAACCTGTGGGTCAGTGGATCTACCAACTGAGCTACTGTCCCCTAAATTGCTCTTTTATTTCTCTTTAATGAATGGCTAAATGGATTTTGTACTTCCATTGTGGGAGGTTTAAAGGTGCAATGCGTAACTTTTCTGGTAGAGGATCTGTCAACTATTTGTCTCCATGGACACATTAGTGGTTTGCCTATAATGTTCCACAATCTGGCATTTCACTTATTTATCTCCATTGAGACAGCCACCAGGTCAAGTTAAAGGTGATTAAGAATACAAGTTTTTCAACAGTTTAAGCAATAAAAACACCTATAATTGAATGAATGCAAGATAAGTTTAATGATAAAGTGAGGAACATTTCTGGCAAAAAATAACGTATCCATGGAGACAACCTGGTAGCGGACCACACACCAGAAAAGTTACATAGTGCACCTTTAAACACTGTAAATAGTTGTGTCTAATTGGTTGGGAGACTACATGTGAACTCAGTAGAGGCAGTGGAACACCTGAGGCAACATCACAGTGTACTTTAGTTTAAACAGAAGAACAGACAGTACAAATTGGGTGAGATGGCGGATGGACTGTAATTTCATCATCATCATCACGGCTGGTCTAAAATGCGTGAGTAAACTTCTATAAATATGTCTAATATTTTCCAGACGGTTTCTTGCCCAGTGGAGTTTAATGGGGCCCTCTTTTTACACCATTTTTGGATCTGTTATAATGTTGTTTCCTCATCAAAATCATATCTGGAGTTGTGTTTTGTTTCAACCAAGCAGAGAGTCAAAATTATAATTATGGCCCCCTGATTGGAGTCTCCCTTTTATATGTGTTTTACTTTTATAATGGGAATAGGCCTGTAATTTGTTTTTCCCTGCATGCATGTACACACAGTGATTTTTTTGCTTTTACTCATGGAGTGGCATACTGTTTTATACTGGCTGTGATTTCTCAAGTGGAAAAGATCGAAAATCAAAAAATCAAAATCAAACCCAGCTTTCAATCACAACCACAAAATACCAAGTCTTTGAATATCTAACCTGCATCTCATGTGTTACAGGTCCTATTATTATTATTGTTTTTTGTTCAGTAGAGATTGGGCTTTCCGGGGCTGAAATTATCCAAATGATTCTAGTAAAGGTGTATGGAGTTTAAAAACACAGCGGAACACTTACTGTATTACCAAAAATGTAGGCTTTGTGTGTGGATGAAACAAAACAAAACTCCAGGTATGTTGGTGATGAGGAAACAACATTATAACGTTAGAAAATTGTGTAATATGGGCCCTTTAAGTTGATGGCACATCCATATCTCCAAGGTTGCACATCTCAAGGCTTAAAAGTGCTACTGTCAGACAAATTGGCTGTTTTAACTTCTATATTTATTCTACTTTCTCTGTTTCAGTCTCTAAATAAAAACATAATCAACATTCATAGTGTCCATTTACTGTTGTTTTACTGGCAGACTACTCCTATATGAATTCATGTCGTTATAGCCTGTAAATCAAGTCAAACGCCTGAGAAGCAAACACGAGGAGGTGGCAGAGAGTTTAGGGCTGATTATTTAAATCAGTTAAGGGGATCAGTCATGCAAGTTAGTGCGTAACTGCAATTACCAATGATAGACATCTGCTCAAAAGCAATATCCGAAAGCGCTGGATAAAGAAAGAATTCATCCACTTTTCCACAGCTATTTGATCTATATTTGTATTTATTTCTAACACGGTGTTGCTACTGGTCTAAAGTTCACATCAATCAATTAAACACTAAAAAGCAAATAAGGACCTCTGCTGTTGTGGGTAGTGTAGCTGTAAATGTGTGGTTAACAGGAAAGGTACTGGGTAATCCTGGGAGTAGTTTTATTACTTTTGGTCTTGATTTCTACAACTATCCAAAAGGAGCACTGCTGGAGAAGCAGGGCACAGTTGTTAGTGAATCCTAAAAGGGACTGCTGCAGGGTTTGAAACTGAAGGTTCAAATTTGCTCCCAGAAGTCACCAAAAAGCCAAACTACTTCAGACTGTTAAAGTTTACTTCACTAGTAGTAAGAAAAAGGAAATGTGTAAAAATTAAATTAGTCAAAACACACCAACAGATCAGTCTGTAGACCTACCCAGAGTAAACAGGACAATTGAAGTACTGACTATAAGGGATTGGACAAGATCTTCTGCCACAAGATTGTGACATTTTTGTCTGTGGTGAGTTTAATTTCCTCAGAAGCCAAAGTTAAAAAAGCAGTATTAGAATGACAGCAATATAAAATAAAACAAATTAAAATGTTTGAACCCAAAGCTGTGTATTGAACGTTTTTTTAATGATATACAAACTCAAAATCTTGTCTCATTGTAGTGGACTCAATCTCGTTTCATCTTGTGGGAATTATCTCGTCTCACCCTATTGACTATGCAGTACTCAACGAGGCCAAAAACTAAAATGTTCATCTGCATAAAAAAACGCTTACCCCTGCAATTTCAACACAACCTTGCTCTTGTCAAGTTGATCTTTGAATCCTGTGTGGACAAAACAACCTTATCTTCACACAGTATTGACAACCAACACACAAAAAAAAAGTTTCTGCAAACCAAACCTCGTACTGTTACTTACATTAGCACTCTCTTCTGTGAATAAAATGAATCATGCAAGGCCAAAGTCTGATCTTAGCAGCCAAGGACGTGCTAAATCAATAGAAAGCAACCAGCAGGGATTAACAAATCTTCTGCAACGCTGCATGGGAAATTAGCACGGATCAATTCAAAATCAATATGTAATGAGCTGTCTGTGTGCTTTTTAGTGCAGCATAATCCTACCTATTTGTCTTTCTCTCCGCCAACGTATGCTGGGGTTCGTGAATCATTCAGCTTCATGAGTAATAGATCACACAAGTTCAGTGAGAATGGACTGAAAGACTACACCCAACAAAGGCAGAGGTAGCAGGGCTTTCACCTGCATACAAGGAAAATAAATCTCATTCATTTAGTATTGCATATGAGCTCAAAACATAAAAAACGCTTGCCCAGAAAATAGTTTTATTGCTGCTTAAATGGCCCCAGACACGCTATATTCAATGTTTTTATCATCTTTGTTTTTTTTTGTTTTTTTTCTTGTCAACTCTCTGTAGTTTGGATATTAATGATGTATATTTTTGTTTCTGGTCCATTTCATATATTTGAGTAAAATTTATAGACACTATTATATAGGCAGTACCTGTGCCTCACTCAGCTTTTGCCAACCTCTGCTGAACAAAAAGTAAAAAGTAGCTGCTAACTTGAAAACTACAACTACATGAGATCACAAAGTGGAACAGAGCAATTTTCTGAGCTTTAAAGATGTAGAGAGACTAACAATAAGGGATTATTCAAACTCATTGTGTGAATGCATCAAAAAACAACTCCAGGACATTTAAATCATTGAAAAATATCATAACCATTTAAAGGTGCACTGCGCAACTTTTCTGGTGGACGGTCCACTACCTACTTGTCTCCATGGAGATGTTATTGTTTGGCTAGAAAGTTCTATGGTATGATATTAAACATTTCCATAGCATTTATTCATTACAGGTGTTTCTGTTGCTCAAAAATACAATAATTCCTTCTGTGAATAGGGGCGACTCTCCACAGATCTGAATTGTAATGTAGCGTAGTGCTGTTGTAACCTGCTTGTCTCCTTGTTGATAGATTTAATCTATACTGTGGAACTTTCTAGACAAATCAATACAATTTCCATGGAGATAAGCAGATGACCACTAGAAATGTTACGCAGTGCACATTTAAGCATTTTACAACACATCATCAAGGAACAGTTTCACTTTGTTCCAAATAAGTTAGGACTGCTAGTGTATATCTTAACCAAAACCAGAAGAGTCCGACCAGTAGTGCTTTTAATGTATTCTGGATATGGAACAATTTGTTGATTTCTGCTCGGTCTAGTGTTTTACTTAAATGATGAATGGCTGAAACTGAAACCGTGGCTTTTGCACGGATAGAGTTGTACAAGCTGCAGCATTACCCAGGCCTGTAACGTGACTCCGATCATGTGGCTTTGTTTAACAACTCTGGGAACTCAACTTTGGCCCCTCCGTACCCACGCCTCTCTCTAAGTACCGCTCAGTCCTAGAAGCATGTCAGCTATGTCACCCAAACCAAGAGATCAGCCCTGTCCCTCTCTTATGCAACCCCCTTTTCACTGTGATAAACACTGAAAGCACTGAGCCAGCTGGACTGCATCAGAGAAGTGACTGCCAATGAACACAAAAAACAGCAGCGATTGTCATTCTTACAGGAAAAAATGACCAAAATAGCTGGCCAGTCACCACTTGGCAACATGTGTGGACTATGGCAACACAAGGGCAAATGAGTCATTTTTTAGTCTGGTCAATGAGAGGGGAACATCTCACTTGCACTAGCCAATGAAGTCATGTGATATCAAGTTACAGCTTCCAGTCACAGCATGGGTTTTTCAGCGCTCTCCTTCTTCTGGTATTAGCGTCGGTATTTTAGAGTCAACCATGCGCATAGGCCTGTCACGATAACAAATTCTGAAGCATTTGAAGAGACAGATAGAAAAATCGTGAGCTGCAATAAATAAACAGCAGGATGAAACACTTTAGTGCTTACCTTGCATCTGTAATGAGTCATAGAAGTTATTAATTCAACCTTTTATAGCTTAAAGGTGCATTGTGTAACTTTTCTGGAAAGCCTGTCAAATGCTTTTCTCCATGGAGACGTTATTGCTTTGTCTGGAATGTTTCACAGCCTTTCTATCTTCCTGGAGACCAAACCAGACAAAGTTAAAGGCCATATCTGTGGAGAGGCGACCCCGCTCACAGTCAGAATGGTATTTTTGAGCTATAAAACCACATGTAATTGAAAAAATATAAAGGAGAGCAGTTTAAAGTCATACTGTGGAACATTCCAGGCAAAGCAGTGATTATCCATAGAATCAAGCAGGTGATGGACCTCCAACCAAAACGTTACACAGTGCACCTTTAAATCTTATCATATAGCCAAAAAATAACAAACAATCTCCCACTAGTGCAAAGACAAAGTACACACGATAAATATTTGCCTAAAATGAAAATACTGAATGATAAGTCAGTATAGTAATTATCGTGACTTCACTGATAAACGCACCCAAAATATCAGGCTCGTGTCCAGTCGTTAACATTGTACTGAGATATGACAGGAAGTGCTTTTCTATATTTTACAATAGCCAGTTCTTGATAAATGATCTGTCCATTGAACAGGAGTAAAGAATGCACTACTAAAATTAACAAACCAATGCCACTAAAAATCAATTTGTTTGAAATAGTATGCAGCCATATAAAGCAAAATAAAACACAATATTCAATGTACGGACATCAGTGTCAAATTTATATATATTGAACACAAAAATATGTTTTAAGACCGACCATTACCCATAATTTGATTTGCATTTTGAACTACGACCAGCTGGTTCTCACAACGCATACTGTGTTTACTATATTTAGCTTGTGAGTAGTCTATATGATTACACTAAATGGGAGAATATGCTGTGGGAATTGGGTAAGCCTGTAATATTTCAACCACTATACAGTAATGATATTTACATTGAACTCTGACAGGAGCAGATGCTGCATGGTTAAAGAGACCACTGAATGGAAAGAAATGGGAATTCTCTACAAGTTTATAGCTGTAATAATCTTTTGTTTTGTTTCTGTTGTAACTCAAGGTTTATTTTCCATCCCATGAACCATTTATGGCAATTTTGCTATCTTATAAACTCTCAAAAGTATATATGTTTTGTTTAGTTTTTCTTATGGTGTTATAAATCTATATAATTAGCATTTTTCTTTGTGCACAGTTTCAAAAGCTTGCTTAAAGGCAGTTTATTATTTGCCAGAAACATGGCTAGTCCTAGTTATGCTGATAGACAGGCATAATTTTGGTTCCAATATAGTCAAATGCAGTTGGCATTTATCATTGTTTTCATTTTTAACAAGCAATCATCATCCCCAGCAGTAGGGAGAAACAACCAATCCAAAGTCAATTCATCTTTCTGACATTTTCTTCAATTTATTAATATCGATAAATTCCCTGTGGCTGTGGGCTGAGTAGACTAGCTAAACAGCTACAATATATCTTCAGGCGGCACAGCAGAATGTAATGGCCGTACCACGATTCATTGTCAGTGGATTGTGTGGGTAAATCTCACATTACACAACAATCTCTTATGTAGTATCGTGGGCGAACACTGGGCTGCAGGGCTACAAGGCCGCCCTGTTTGATTAAATAGTCTGTATTCTACGTTTAAGTGGTTTTCAGTGGATTTCATATGTCACTTTCACAATGGTGCGATGCCACAGAGCCACAGGACGCACAAACATGACAAAAATATGCTCTCCTGCATGGTCGTGTTGCACTCTGGGTTATATGTATTTATTTCATCTGGAGGTCTTATTGACACTGGAATCTAATTCTTAATATATTCCTGAGTGGATAATTAAATACTTAAAATACACAAAACATTTCTCAAATGAGTAAAATACATACAAAAATACAAAGTTATATGAGAGTGTTTCATAATTGGGATAATAATTTACAGCTTTTGCATACACATTATAGATGTGGAAGTATGGACTGGTGTAAACATTGATTCAGACCAATGTATCCAGCTTGTGTGGGCGATGTCAATATCTCCAAAATGCAAGCTTATTGGAATCTCTTGGGTTCAACACTGTTAAAGTGGTAGCTACTCTTGACTCTTCACTGTAGGCGTTGCACTGCAGTGGGCCTCAGTTCTTTTGTCCCAGAGGCCTTTTTGGTTGAGTTGATCCAGTATGGTACAGTATTTTGACATGCATGCATAGAGACCTTGTGTAAACCATAAATCATCTTCTCTCACCTGTAAATTTGCACCAAATACAGTATGTCCAGTGACATTCTTCAAATGTCATTATTGTGATTATCATATAAATGCTAAGGATTCAAGTGGCTAAATGTATGAGGCATTTACTAATATGAGGGCCGGATGTCAAATTTAAATCTAAAACTAAGTCAGGAAATGTCACATGGTCCAGGCGTAACTGGTTCAGTATGTGTGCATAGAATTCTAAAAGACTTGTAAACCTCCTAATGCTGCCGTTTCTATAGTATGAAGCCTGTTAGCAAACAGTATACATTACATGGGAAATACTACGAACGAGGGGAATAGTAAGCATAATGTCTCATTCCCTTCACATATTTACAGAGCACTGACAGCAGCAGATGGTGCATGCTAAAGACGGCCATAGAGAAGAAAAAGTACGCTCCATTGTGTAAATTCAGAGGAGGCAACAATGAAGCATCTTTGCACACCACAGAACACAGCAGTTAATTGCAGGTCTGAAGCACTATTTGAAAACAGGATGGTATTTATGTGTGTTTGTGCATCTAAGACTTTGTAGGGAAATCAGTCAGTTTCTTGTCAGCGATTAATAAGGATCAGTAGTCTAATTTAAGATGTTAAAGACCCAAAATTACCCTTTTAGTCGCTGAAAAGAATGTTCTATAATTACTCAAAAAACTATCCAAGTTTCTTTAATATTTTATAGGCTACAAGTCACAACACTTTCAAAAACTATTGTTACGAAATACTGAGCACATTGATTTTTCACTCTCCAGTCCACAGACGCCTTGATGTTTGGTGCTATCCTTCATTATTGCTTTAAAGGTGCATTGTGCAACTTTCTAGTGGAGGGTTTTCTCCATGTGTTGCTTTGTCTGGAATGTTTCACAGTATGTCATTAAGCCTTCTATCTTCAGACCAAACCAGACCAAGTTACAGGTCAGATCGCCTGTTTTTCTCTGTATTTTTGAGGTATAAAACCACCTGTTATTTGAATAAATGTAAGACAGAGCTATTTAACGTCATATTCCAGGCAGATCAAGGACATAAACAAACATTCATAGCATTTCTGAGCATCACTAGTAGGCTATAGGTCTTTGGCTACAGTGCTAATCACCATTCTTGATAATATTAAGAAATGTTGGGTGGATATGTTGAAACTAAATAAAAAAGTAATCATTAAAGCACCACTGTTTCCTATGACTTAATTTATATTAGACGTTGTATTGGAACAACTTATCTGTATAATCCTTCAGTCATCCAGCCAGGTATGATCCATAGCAAAAGAAAAATGCAATTCTGTCAAAGGGACAAAAGTTTCAGAGTGAAGATATTTCGCCACTCATCCAGCAATCTGACCAGAACTGAAGAAGTGGCTTGGGTGAGGAGAAAAGTCTAAAAACTCTAAAACTTTTGCCCAGTTGGCAGAATTGAACTTTCTTGGAGGGCTTTTATCTGTAGCTAAACACAGCCAGCCTGAAATTTACTGTCAATACAAGTTTCAGCCTTAGAGGTCCTATAATACACAAAATTGTCTCTTGTGAACTTCAAGACGTGCCATGATGCGGTTATCTCATCAAAAACATAACTGGAGTTGTGTTTTGTTTCATTCACACGTTTGCATAATCCTGCATGATTAGTCGGTCTACATTTCCAAACCTCAGAATGCTCTGTTCCACCTTGTGATGTAATGTAGGGGTAGTTTCCAAGTTAACAGCTTCCTTTTACCTTAGTTCAGTTGAAATGGGGAATTCTAGGGCTGAAATTACCTAAATGATTCTAGTGAAGGTGTATGGAGTTTAAAAACACAGTGGAGCACCCCCTGTATTATTACCACATGACAGCACAAGGTGGAACAGAGAGTATTCTGTTAAAGAGAAGAACTAAAGAACGAATAAATATGCAGCTTTGTGTTTTAAACTGTGTGAATGAAACAAAACACAACTCCTGGTATGTTTTTGATGACATAACATAATACGAGTCCTTTAAGTCACTATTATAGGCTATTCGACCAACATTACAAATCATAACCAAACAGGTACAGGCCTTCCAGTCCCCTGCCCATGTGTAAACTAAAACTCTCCTCCACGGGGCCCCACACTGCAGCTGCCATGGCGGGATACAACCAAAGGGAAAGGGGCGAAAAAAGATTGAGTTGTCAACATTGCCCTGTCAACAACCTCTCGGTAATAACTTAGCCCGGAGAGGAGACCATAACCCCATCTCGGCTGGCCCTAAAACGCACACGCTGGATGGATATGGCGCGGCGGAGGTTGTCTGGATACTATTTACTTTCAGATGTGGGAGGGCATGCATGCAGGGAAGATTTAACCAATAGATAAAAGACCACGCTGACTGACCAAGGCAACAAGCTTATTCCTCCTGACACATCAGCTAGAAAGTGTTGCGCAAACTCGTACAAGGACAAAAAAAAGTTGGCGTACAATACTTCAAACGCGTTCTTTCGCCTCCCTCCCTCCTGGAAACCCATCTGGAAGCTACACTCAAGCGTGTCCGCGCCGTGACAACACTATTACTTTTTGTGCGTAAAAACTTACCCACGCTTCTCGAGCTCGAACCAAGCAGAAGATACCAAATCCACATCATACGTCCTGTCGTCCTCCACCGGCCTGCCTCGTCTGTGTACCCACCACGGGGCAAAAAAACTACATACATGTAGAAAAAAACTTGGTTACGCGTTCTCCTTTGATTTTAGTTGGTGTCCGAGTGGCGAAAGTCCACGAGGTACGGGTTAAAGAGGTAGGCATTCGTAAAGTCCAGTTGATAGTCCGGTTCAGGGGACAGGACAGGGGGGAGGTTCGCCAACAGGCAGCAGTAGGAGCTAAGGGGCTTCGGGCGGAGGCAGGCTGTTTCGGTGGCTCGCTGTGGAGCTCGGGGAGAGGCGGAGCGTGGAGCTGGAGAGGTCGGACTGTCCCGGGGATAAGCAGCGCTCCTCCGGCGTGGCCCCACTATGGAGTCGTAATGTTTTATAATCATAATAACTGAATAATAAGTGAGTATTCTAGTCACTAAATGGCAAATTAAAATGTGATTAGGCTAAACATTTCAATAGACTGTGATGACAATTGCTTCTTATTATCTTACTTGGCCTTGACTGTTTTACTAAGGCAATTAAGTTATTTCTCACTCTCTTGGTGGCACTTAAACAAAATAAGCCCACGTTAATGACTGACTGATCTAATGATAATAAATCTGCTACTATATTGAGTTGTATAGGCCTATAGGAATACACTTAGGCTGTAGCTTATTCTCAACTAAAGAAATAATGAGCCTAAAACAAGTCCAGTGATCCAGTCAGCAGGCTGAATTTATCTGCAGCCTGTTAGACGCACTTTAATGAACCCATGTAATGCTATTTTCTGATCTGGAATTGCTAATATCTTCTAAATAAAAGGTAACTGTTAACTTGAAAACTACCACTTCATGACATCACAAGGTGGAACAAAGCATTTTGTGCTTTGGAGATGAGATATCACATTCAAACATGTGTGAATGAAACAAAACACAACTCCAAGTATGTTTTTGATAAGGTAATAACGCTCATAAGAGGCAATTTGGCATAATATAGGACCTTTAATAGGAATATCGGAATGTCTTTTTTTTTTTGTTTTTTTAATAGCCAATATAACCCACCAGGGACTATAGGCTTTAACCAACTGATGCATTTAAGCATTAACAATATTTTTGTTCTTTTCTTTTGCTGTGCTTTGTTATGGTAATCTATCAGTGTGTTTACCATTAGCAGGGTAATTAGCAGTAGCAGCACATTGTTAGGTATAGGACCTCCTGCCGTTCACACAGATGGTGAGTGAAAAGAACACCATCTATTCCACTTTAAGAGAGGAAAACTTCAGTCATCAATATTAATACAATTCTACATTTACTGGTGCAGTAAAAATATGTCTTCCATCCTCTTGTGAGTTTAAGGAACGCTACAGAACCTATGCTGGGGGAGCAGATGGCGCATGGGGAAAAGATTTAGAGTTATCCGCTAACAGATGGTTTACTTTGATGAGAGTTGAAGATGTAATTAGTAGGATTTCCATTAAAAGTGAAATTCAGGCACAGGCACAGGAATCAATCTTTTTTAGACTCACTGAATACCATTTGAAACTGCTCACTTTTTGCCTGCTATGGCACCTTTTGCTAATGGTCTGTTGTTTACTGTAATTAGGCCTACTTAAAGGTGCACTGCTCAACTTTTCTGGTAGAGGGTCCACTACCTGCTTGTCTCCATGGAGATGTTATTGCTTTCCCTGGAATGTATCATGGTATGACCTTTAACATATCCATCTAACATTTATTCATTATGGGTGTTTCTATTGCTCAAAAATACAATAATTCCTTCTGCGAATGGGGCGACTCTCCACAGATTACAACTGTAATGTAGCATAGTGCTATAACCTGCTTTCTCCCTTATGATAGATATACTGTGGAACATTCTAGACAAAGCAATAACATCTCCATGGAGAAAAGCTGGTAGCAGACCTTCCACTAGAAAAGTTTACAGTACACCTTTAATATGATTTAATCCCTATAACATACAGTACTCTGGAACCAGAAGAGACAAATAATAATAACAATAATAAAAAAATAAAAAACTCCCAAACTCAGTGTACTTACAGATAGTCTACACTGTCATGACCTAACATCAAGAGTAAGAACATTATGCAGACTATGTAAAAAGCCTAATCTTTGCACCCAGGAGGACTATTCTGTTAGCAATCTTTGTGTCTCATCAAGCAGTAGTGCATATGTCCATAATAATAACAGCAGCTGGGTAGGAGGGAACATATCTTTACACTTGTTTCTTCCTTCTCCCAATTCAAACTGAAAAACAGCTCAGCAAATGGAAAGACACAAGGCTTCACCTGTCAGGCTGCTCTATACTTTATCACAGGACTGCAGCTGTGCAAAAACACACAACCTTCCTTTAAACCACCTTTCTTTCAGATAGCCCAACTAACCTGCAGGCATATACACACACTACCATTCACACATGTTTGTTTTCCAGTGCATACATCACAAATTTATCAAACTCAAAAGTCCCACGCGGACATCACCTCGGGGCTAAAGGGTCATGACTTTTTTGGCAAATCTTCCAAAACAGATTTAAAGGGACACTGTGTAACTTCTAAGGTGGAGGGTCCCCTATCTGCTTGTTTCCATGGAGATGTGATTTCTTTGCTTGTAATGTTCCACAGTAGGGCATTAAACATATCTACCTTGCATTTGTTCAAGTACAGATGTTTTATAGCTCAAAAATTCTTTTAAAATTTTACCATGTGAAGGGTTGCTTCTTCATATATCTGACCATTATCCTGTCTCCATTGTGATGACCAGATTTATTTACATACTGTGGAATAATCAAGGGAAAACAGTAATATCTCCCTGGAGACAAGCAGACCAGAAAATTTACACAGTGCACCTTTAATGACAGCAATGATGTCCTCAAATTCCCCTTATTTTTCTTAGTTTGTTGTTGTCTTTCTGTCAGACAATATGAGTCATGATGATAAATAGTGAGAGTTTTGTTCTTTGGAGTGCTTAATAGCTTTGGAAATGACATGTGTCGACGTAAAAATCCGAATACAATCAACAGTAATAAAACAAAATGTGCCCACTGAGGATTAAGCACAAGTGTCAGTCAGTGTTAAATGGCTTTTTCTGCCTCCTCTGAGCTATCATTAACATTTAGGGCTGTTATACAAATTACACAGCGAGATGCATGAAACTGCTGGGTCTGTTTTAGCTAAAGGTGCACTATGTAACTTTTCTGGTAGAGGGTCCGCCACCTGCTTGTCTCCATGTTGTTTATTTCCTGAAATGTTCTACTGTATGACATTTAAAGATGCTCTGTGTAACTTTTTCGTTGCGGTCCGTCACCTTCTTGTTTCTATGGATATGTCATTGCACTACCTGGAATGTTCCAGAGTATGACATTAAACAGATGTGCCTTATATTTATTCAATTACAGGTGGTTTTATAGCTTAAAAATACCCAGAAAAACAGGCATTCTGGGCCTCTATACAGATCAGACCTGTAACTTGGTCAGGTTTGGTTTCAATGAAGATAGAAAGGTTTAATACCATACTGTGAAACATTCCAGACAAAGCAATAACATTTCCATGGAGAAAAGGATTTGACTGACCCACCACCAGAAAAGCTACTCAATGCACCTTTAAACTAATTCTATCTTCATAGAGACAAGCAGGCCACATCACGAGGCCAAGTTACAGGTCAGACTTGTGGAGAACCTAAAAAACTTTGTGGAGATTTGTGGAGAGAACTTAAAAAACATGCACCAGGGACTATGGGTGGAAATGAGCTCTAGTGCTACAACCTGGCACAATGCATCTCTCCTGTTAAGGTTTTGTAGATTGTGCACTGTTCCTCTCCCCTCTCTCTCTCTCAAGTGGACCCACTGACAGAAATAATGCATGTTTTTAGCTGTAGTTTTGAGAAATAGGCAAGATAGATTTCTTTAATGCCATACTGTGGAACTTCCTAGGCAAAGCAAGAAGATCACCATGAAGACAAGCAGATGGCAGACCCTCCACCGGAAAAGCTGCACCTTAACATCTCAAAGCTAAACGTACCTGTTCGTTATGTTTTTGGGGTTTTTTTTAGCAAACGACTTACAGTGTTACGCTAATGCTCATCAGTTATCTAGGCTATCTATAAACACGCACTGACGTAATTAGCTACTGGCCCACAAACGCACTCATTACAGCACATTAAACTCTAATATGAAGGTTGTTTTTGACTTAATCGCAGGAGAAAACCAATTAGTGGCCCATTTTGGAACATGACTCAGAGGGAGAGAGACAGATCTGATATCTGATTGGAGGAGAAATAGGAAGGGCAGTGAAAACCATGGGCTGACTTTGCCAAGGGCTTCTTTATTGGCAGGGACAGCGAACAAGGAGAGAATGATAGTGTTAGAAAGGGTTTGCGTGAGAATAATCTTATTTGTGGGAAGGGGTAGATAAATATTATTTGACCTATTCTAAAATATTCTTCCCCACAGATTTGACTTTGCTACAACATCAAGCAAGCAGCCAAAAATGGATGACCCCTTCCCCTTTTCTTATCTAATTTGCAATTTATTATAGCTACCACCGCTAACTTTATTTTATTTTTAAAACTTCTTCCCCCTCCTTTCTCCCTATCACCTGTTCTCTGTGAATGGAAAAAAACTTGAAGTAAAAAAAACAAAAAACTTGAAGGACTATGAATCACAAACTAAGTATAAACTATGGGCCTATTAAATGAGATTTGTTTTTGTTTCAGTTCCTGCAGATTACGGCTGAGTTCTTCTCTGAAACAAAAAACACTCTGTTCCACCTTGTCATGTCAAATGGAAGTGCTCCACTGTGTTTTTAAACTCCACGCACCAGCACTAGAATCATTTAGATCATTTCAGCCCTGGAATTGCCCATCTCGACTGAACAAAAGGTAAAAGGTAGCTGTTAATTTGAAAAGTACCTCTTGGTGACATCACAAGGTGGAACAGAGCATGGTGAGTTTGGGGATGCAAACAGACTAATAATAAATGATTACTCAAACATGTATGAATGCAATAAAACACAACTCCAGGTATCATTTTAACATGGCTTAAAGGTCACAAGAGTTAATTTTGAGTAATATAGGACCTTTAAGTCACGAGAAACAAATTGATGTGGCTGAAGTTATAGTCAAATTATTTTGTTAATAGTTCTATTCAATATGCTACTTCTTCTTTTATACTTACACTCTTGCATTTTAGCAGTCTTAGTAGCAGTGCGAAGACTTTGAAGAGAACAGTAATTTAATTTATGTAAGTAAGTATACAATTATCCTGACCCCACTCAGAGAGGCATGTAATGGGGGCACAGTGTAATCCACACCAACAGCTCGGGGATGACATGTCCTTGTCACGTTAGACTGCTGTTGAGGTACGTGTGAAATGCCAACGCTCAGAGGACTGCTGCTGATGGCAGTTTGTCTCTCATGTGTGAGTCTCCTGGCGTCCTTCGTACATTTAATAAGGCTGAATGTGAAGGACGTGTCCACTGGGTTATGAGTGCGCCAGTCCAAAATAGTACGAGAAGAAACACCAGGGACAAATGTGTTAATGAATACTGTCCTAGTGACTCTGTAGGACATAAAGATGATGAGACTGAAGAAGGATCAGGTCAGTTTGAAATTCGTCATTAAAGGTCTCATATTACGCCATTTTCTGATACATGTTATAATGTTGTTTTCTCATCAAAAGCATACCTGGAGTTGTGTTTTGTTTCATTCACACATGTTTAACACACAAATCCTGCACATTTAGTTCTTCTTTCTTCTCTCAAACAGAAAACATCTGTTTCCACCTTGTGATGTCATGTGGTAATACAGGAAGTACTCCTGTTTTTATACTCCTTATACACCTTCACTAGAATCATTTGGATTATTTCAGTACTGAAGTCTACTAAACTAAAGGTAAAATGTAGCTGTTAACTTGAAAACTACCACTTCATGACATCACAAGGTGGAACAGAACATTTTCAGCTGTAGAGATGTAGATAGACTAATAATGCAGGATTACTCAAACGTGTGAATATAAAAAAACAAACAAAACACAACTCCAAGTATATTTTTATTGAGGTAAGAACATTATAACACGACTTAAAGCTTTCAAGAGTCTTTTGTGTAATATAAGTCCTGAAGCCAAACTATAACTTGTTTAGTTTTCCTAATTTTCCCATATGATGCTGCCCCTAGAGGCTATTTAGTACAGCAAAGCGAGCACAGTTAGTAATGCCTGCTTCACTGATCATCATTTGTACATAATAGTGACTTCACTAGCAAGGACCACGCCACAACAATGGAATACGATAAAGTTCTTTATTGACGGTGGGTAGATGTGATTGAGGTCGAGAGAGCTGACGCGGACGGTGTTGTTGGGATAGGCTGTATAAATAGGGCTTCTGGGTAATTGAAGGCGTGGCTGAGATGAGCTGTGTGGCTGGCGAAGAGGTTGAGGCGTGGTCCAGCTCCTGAATCTAAGTTAATCATGTTTAACCCCACTTATGGATGGAGTCTTTTATGTCCAGTTCAGTTTTGGTTACATTTTAGACATGAATGATCAGAAAATAGCAGAGCAGGCAAAGCGAAATCACAGGAATCTAATTGTTAGGCTAATTGCAGTCCTCTTTTTGCTAATGTGAATAACTAAGTCTATTATATCACATCTGCCGTACAGCCTACAGAAAAACAAAAAACAAAAAACATCTCTGATTCAGCATGTGGTGTGCGTGTGCTTAATGGTTTAACGAGTTTTAAGTCATTTGGGCACATGATTGAGATAGCGTCTGGGACTTTAAGGACTGAAATACCCCCACATGTGTGACGACATAGCAGATGTTGCCTGTCACACATAGCAGTCTTGTGGCTATCCTTGGTTATATCCTGTAACTAACACCCATTTTTATGTAATTTTTATTCAATTTCATGATTAAGGATTTGTTCTTTTGCTATTTTATGTGAAATCATTATGTATGTATGTATGTATTTATTTGTTTGTTTGTTTCTTCTTTCACAAACAGGATGTATTCTAGACTCAGCATAAACCACATAAACACTGTTAATACTACAATGAGTCCAAACTATGTTGTGTATGTCACTTTTTGCTCATTTAATCTCTTTTATTAAACATGGCTTCAACCTGCACCTCATTTCAACTGGATTAATTAACGGTGTAACTGTTTATGCTCTAGGCGTCTCTCTATCAAATTGTTATTGGCCACTATCTAAAATCCTCAATCAATATCTCAGTCTGGTCTATAATTGACAGCCAACCCCAGCACACACACACACACACACACACACACACACGCACACATACACGTACACACACATGCACACATACACACAATACTCTTCCTGATTGCTCCTCAGGACAAACATTGCTTTTACAAACCGATGTGGAGGCGAAGGCACTAATCGCTTTAATAGATTGATTAAACAATTACTACTTTCACAGAACTTGAGGGAGCCTTCTGGTAAAACTACAATTAACTCATTCTGCAAGTTGAATTATTCTCATTTATAGCACTAGAAAACAGTGGACACCTTTACCACAATGATTATAGATTCAGTTTTGCCCACTAATGAGGTTCAGTGGTCAGCCCTCCCCCACCCCCTGTCTGTGGCCAAACTCATACAGAGCCTAAAGAATCAAGTGATAGATAACACATAACATATTTACATCACCATGTTACCTTTAATTGTTTTGAAAATACTATATCTGCCGAAAACATTGTATTAACAAGCTTAGTTTTCACTCTCTCTCCCTTTGCTCACCATGCTAAGTCACTAACCCTTCAAGTGACATCACAACATAATCAGGGTGCATCCCGCTAATGAAACTACTGCACATCACATCGGAGAATGGAGAATTGTCATGGATGATGACGGCTTGGACATAATTGTACTGCTAACAATAAGGAGCGTTCGTATAGGGCCCAGGAGAGATCGCTAGATTACTCAAACATGCATGGATGGCATCTAAAACCAGGCATATTTTTGATGAGGGAACAACGTTATAACATGGCAGAGTGCTCCAAAAAGCAGATTTTGCATAATACCCCCTTTTTAAACGCAATGCAACATAATCTTCGTTCAATAATATATGGAAAGGCACAGGTCTCAAATCTGTATTCCACTACAACACTAAACTCACACATTTTCAGCTGCTTCTAACAGAAAATCTTCAAGTTGCAAAAGCCAAACCATCAGCCACAGCAGTCATTTATCACTCCTTGTCTCCAAACAACAAGCACTTCTGGCATTCCCAAATAGCTGTTTAAGCAGGGTCAAGTCTATCCTACTCAGTTGCAATCTTCTTTCACTTAGACATAATTAGTAGATTTGCTGCTCCATGGGCTCTCATCAAGCATTTTAGCGTCCGATTTTGCCTTTCTCCAGGGGGGATGCAAACCTAAATAGAAATGCACTGATGATGGGTAAATGATGAAATAATTGTCAATAGAGTTTGCATGGTGGATGAGAATGAGGATGAGAGGAGCACACCAGGGGAGGGCTGTGTTCAAAGAGACTGCCCACTGTGACCTCTCCACTTAAGCATTTAACTATCAGCTTCGATCTGGTTAGTGGGAGTTTTGTGGGATTTAAATCAAAAAGTCCTCAATAGTTTAACCCTGGCAGACACTTTAAATGTGATTAGTGGATTTTGTTTTTTTTGTTTTTTTTAATTTTGGGTATTTTGGACATTGGCATTTCATATTACATGTTACAAACATATTACAAAATTGTTTAGTATAACCCTAATTTCCTTAGTTAATTAGTTATTTCATGCACCCTTTGGTGGTCACATCAGGGAAGGAGGCAGTTTAAAGCCACTGTACATAACTTTTTTGTCCCAAAATAAAAAATATTATTAAATTCATAATTTATTAAATAAATTATATTATTATGTTTTTACTATATTGAAAATGTTAGGAAAAAAAAAAAGAAAAAAACGTGTCCTTACTGTGAGTGGGCTTGCATCTCCACAAAACTGACTTGTATTTGGTTTGGAGGAGGGCCTCGTCCTGCTTGTTTCTATGGAAATGGTGTTCCTATGGCTATAATATTCCACAGTATGGCGTAAAACTGACCTATCTCCATGGAGAAAGTTCCCAAGTATGGTTTTAACTTTCTATTTCCATATAATCATGCAGTTAACTTTCCACCTCCAGGAAGTATAATACCACATTATTTAAAGCCTAAATAAAGTAGTAGCTTTATCAAGTGATAGCCTATATGAGCTGGTAGCTCATATAAGCAAAAGTATTATTAAGAAGGAAATTTGAGTACTGAAATTAACTTTTCTTGTAGATTGGCTACCACCTGCTTGTTTCCATGGAGATAATAATAATAATAATAATGCATTAGTCTAGCTCTTTTCCAGACACTCACAATCGCTTTACAGTTTGGTGCATTATTCATTTTTCATTGCTCTGGCCTGTAACTTGGCCTGGTGATGTGACCTGTTTAATGCCATACTGGGGAACATCATAGGCAAAACAATTACATCTCTGTCATATGTGGGGAATCCTCAAATAGCGTACAAATTCAGGTCAAAATAGCAATATGGTTACATGCACAGTAGTTAGAATGGGTCAGGTTACATACACTCCAACAAAATTATTCCGACAGCCAAATGTCAGGGGCACTTTGAGTAACTGTCAGATTGAATTGAACTGATGAATTGACTGAAGACCACCAACCAGGTACTATGCCAATCGTTCTACTAAATTGGGTCATATTAGGGGATAATAGAAAATAGTGTCTGAGCAGAGACAGAGACAGCCTTGAGACACTGTATGCATTTGAAATTCTACAAGGTTATTATTCAAAAGTTGTTGTAATATCAAGGCTTGGACAGTCAAAGGGAAGAAGACAGCCAAGAGTGTGGTTCCATCTTTCATTTTAGCACCACCATTCACCTTTAGTGGTGCACATTTCATGAAATCTGGTGGGTAATAAAAGATGAGAGGAACGGAAAATTAGGAAAACTGGATTGTTGAATGGTTAGTGGAGATACCATTGCATCAGATTTTGAGTTTGCAGGATAGACTGTATAAAGAAGTGGACTAAGGCAGTGTGACATCACCGATAGCAGTCAAATGAAGCTCACAGGGCTAGCAGTTACAGGAGAACTTTGGAGCTGAGTTCCATGTTTGGAATTCATTTATGGACAAAATAGTTAAATAAAAACATCAGGATCATGTACACTGGGATAATACAAACATTTAAAGACAAAAATGACAAGGCTCACTGCAGCAGAGAGAAGACAGTTTTTCAATGTAAAGTCAATTAGAGCCAGAGTCAATGGAGCTGGAAGTGCTCCATGCTCACTTCCTATTTGAAACACGGTGGCTAGCAGGTTACCAATGTCCATTTATATATACAGTTTATAGTGTACAGACATATAAAAGAATTTTTCTTATGTCTACGTACCTCATCATTCTGTGCCACTAGGGGGAAAGCTGTTGAGAGATGTGGAGTGTCCTGTAAGTAAAACATAGTTAGCGGCTTTATGCTGAGGCCATTTGTAAACTTACACACTGCATGGACACCAAGCTTCAACAGGCTCAGAAAAGACATAGCTGGCATGGTTAACCCTGGGTGTCAAGATGTCAAATTCTTCTTCTGTTTAACCCTGACAGAACTGAAAGGCATTCTCTGAGAAGACATCTCCCAGCAGCACTATGAGCAGAACCAAGGCTCTCGTCCTGTGGAAAAAGTAAAACAGATTTTATTCGTAAACCCAACTTCCAAGCAAAAGCAGCAGTGGATGTTTGACCCTATCTTGCATTTTCCACTGAGGATGTGTAGCATTGTAGCACTCATCACAAACATACCTGGTGTGGTGTTTTGTTTCATTCACATGTTTAGCCCACAAACCCTGCATATTTAGGCTGTGTTCTTCTCTCAGAGGGAAAATACCCTGCGCCACCTTGTGATGTCATGTGGTGATACAAGTGCTTCACAGTGTTTTTAAACTCCAAACTCTTTTACTAGAAACATTGGGTTATTTCAGATCTGGAATTTTCAATCTTTACTGAAGTTTAAAACCTCACATAGATGTAGGGAATGTGCAATCAAAACTGCACATAGGCTTAGGGAGTGTGCAATTATTAATATAATACAAGACTGTGAAGAGTCCTGTTGCTGAATCACTCGTGGTCATGATTAGTCTCTTACTTATTTATGTTCTATGGTGGATGTTTGTATGGTGCTTATGTTGTCTTGTCTTTGTGCTAAAGCATGTGATCCCCTGTCCCAAGACAAATTTCTTTCTTATTTCTTATCTTATCTTATCTTATCTTATCTTATCTTATCTTATCTTATCTTAAAGGTAAAAGGTAGCTGTTACCTTTAAGAAAAATAGACAGCAAAAAGATAGAAAAATAGATTGGAGGAAAATGTAGTTTGGCATGCATCTATTCAACCTCTCAAATGAAGTCTGACAGCGCGGAGTACATTATGTTATTTGATTCACTCATCATTGCAACAGCACTAATGTCATTTTCCTACACTCTCCACTGTCCAAAACCGGATACAATCTAATGCAATTTCAAAGTCTGGGTTTGAATGAGAAGTCAAGGCAAAGAAACCAACACGGTACAAGCGAAACAAACGTCAAGAAGGACACACCACAGTACAAGGCCAGAGGAACATGTGGTACAGAAGAAAACAGTGAGTAATCATGGTTCCCAGCAGGTAGCCCTCTCTTAATAGCCATCATCTCAGCTCAGGGTTGCATAGGCCCACAGGGTGTCTTTATTTAGAGGACCATCAACTGTAACAGGTGTTTTATATGAGCCAAAATGGGAAACAAATTTTTGCCTCTTGGCATGACCCGGCCCTGCCACACTCTTTCATCAGACTGCTCATTTCTCCAGGCGGTGGTTGAGATCTGTGGGAGGTACAGGGAATGTTAAAGTAACCTTGAGAATATTATACTGGTGCTGGCAGAATGGTGTCGTTCTCGCAGAAAATTGGCATGGATATACAGGTTTTTTCAACAGCGCTTTGGCAAGACCTGGAAAGTGGAAATTTTGAGTTACAAGGTAGATGAATATAATTCCCTAATTGTGTAGACAAAACGAAGCAATATTTACAAAAGCCAGTGAAATTTAAAAATAAACATGTACAATACATTTAAGACGCTACAGGTTCATTACCATTATCATTATCATATGTGGCAGCAAATATGGCAGCAGACATTCTAGAGGAAATACTTTGAGGGAATGAACCATTTCATCACCAACCGAAACATCTGAGCAGAGTAAGACTGAAGCCTTTCCTGTTGTATTCACCGGAAGAACATTTTTGGCTCTTCCTCTCTCCTCTCCCCGGACACAGATCTGATGACCCTGCCTGACCAGGCCTCTTGTTAAACTGCACTGAGACCTTTGAGACACAAAGGCAGCAAAACTTGAATATCACTTTGGATCAATAAAGTATGTCTCTCTCTCTCTCTCTTTTTTATTAGCTACTGCAGCATATTGCTACTGACATGATGCCTGAGAAGCGAATGTTCATGTTCCACAACAATAAGGTTGTGGGTTCGACTCCCTTTCTGTGCAGAGTTTGCGTGTTCTCCCTGTGTCTGGGTGAGTGTGCTCTTCGGTTTCTACTGTCAATCAAAAACATTAAAATTCTCCAGCTAAGGTGTTCCTCAACAAGCCTAGCTCAAGATCATGAGATGGGTCACCAAGTACTGCACCGGGCAGGTTGTTGCAGTAATAGTACTTGAAGGATGGGTCAAATGCAGAGAATTTCCCTTACCACGATTGATAGAGTGTAGCCGTAACCTTACTCTATTAGCAAAGATGTTTTACCATATAGTGTATCATTTATTCTCTTTCACTCCTCAGAAACACAGCAACAAGATTAGCCATATAGTCCAATAAGGTTCATTTGGTCTTCTGATAATTTATGCTATTAGGTTCTTTTTTGAACCTGTCAGGTATGAAAACAAACTCTTGGTCTAAAAAAATAACCTAATAACATAGGTGTATGTAAAATCCCTCAGTCGTCCAGGTAGAATCCATGGCAAAAAAAGGAGAAAATTTAATTTGTCAACTGGACATAGTTTATTTGGTTGAATACGTTTCGCAGCTCATCCAAGCTGCTTCCTCAGTTCTGGTCAGATGCTGGCGGACACTGCTTTATATCTGCCTGAAGGGAGGAGCTTAATTACAATGAAAATTACTCTGAGACAACACATATTTAAATACAGTTTCAGTTGGTCAGGTGATACAATATGGAGTTGTTAACAGTTTCTTTCACCCGACCAAATCTGCCAACTGCTGGAAATTTGTTTAAGTACCACCTATTTCCAGTTCAGAGGAAACTTTTACAAGCAAATCCACGGCTGTGCAATGGGCTCACCGGTCTCCCCTATCATTGCAAACTTATACATGGAACAATTTGAACAGAGTGCCCTGGCCTCATATCCAGGCACTCCACCCACACACTGGTATCGTTATGTTGATGATAATTTCTCAAAAATCAAAATTCAAGATTTGGAACCTTTTACTGCACACATCAATTCTGTAGATCCGAACATCAAATTCACACGTGAAGATGCCAAGGACAACACATTGGCCTTCTTAGATTGTGCAGTAACGATAAGAGAAGACCGGCGACTCCAGGTAGAGGTCTTCAGGAAGCCCACACACACCGACCAATATCTGCTTTTTGATTCACACCACCCACTTCAGCACAAACTGGGAGTCATTCGGACATTACATCACAGGGCCCAAGTGGTTCCTACTAGCGCAGAGGGAAAGGAGAAAGAAGAACAACACGTGGAGAAAGCCCTCTCCGTTTGTGGATATCCTAAATGGGCTTTCAATAAAACGAAGAGAACAAAGAAACAGGACAACAGAGAACCAGAGCCCAGGAGAAGGGGTGTAACTATTCCTTACCTGGCTGGCGTTTCCGAAAAACTACAGAGGATCTTCAGACAACATGAAATCCCAGTCTATTTCAAACCCACAAACACTTTAAGACATAAACTGGTCCATCCTAAGGACAAAACTCCGAGCCACAAACAAAGCAATGTGGTCTACTCCATTCAGTGTAGTGAAGACTGCAGTGAGCGCTACATTGGAGAAACAAAACAGCCACTTCACAAAAGGATGGATCAACACAGACGGGAAAACCAGGGTGGGCCGCAATCTGCCGTACATCTCCACCTAAAAGCCACAGGCCACTCCTTTGAGGACAGCGAGGTCCAGATCTTGGCCAGAGAAAAGAACTGGTTTGAGAGGGGAGTTAAAGAGGCTATTTTTGTCAAGAAAGAGAATCCTTCCTTGAACAGAAATGGAGGTCTCAGACATCATTTGTCTCCCATCTATAACTCTATCCTCAAACCTAAATCAAAACAAACTGGGAAAACAATGGGACTAGCCAGGTCAGGTCCAGAGGTGTGAAAACACCCATCATGGCCCTGAATGGATATGCTAACTACACCCCCACTCCCACTCCATATTGAATAGACTCACATGACTAACAGAAACTGTTAACAACTCCATATTGTATCACCTGACCAACTGAAACTGTATTTAAATATGTGTTGTCTCAGAGTAATTTTCATTGTAATTAAGCTCCTCCCTTCAGGCAGATATAAAGCAGTGTCCACCAGCATCTGACCAGAACTGAGGAAGCAGCTTGGATGAGCTGCGAAACGTATTCAACCAAATAAACTATGTCCAGTTGACAAATTAAATTTTCTCCTTTTTTTGCCACTAATAACATAGGATTAGCCATAGGTGATGGAATGTGCCTGCCATACAACCACCTATCTGACACCAATAGGACAGGCACAGGGACATCAACAGAATGTAATAAAGATAGCAGATTGACCCTTCAACTGACTAAGCAACTAAAGAAAAAATCCTGATGGGCGAGCAGTTGGAAACAATTGACACAAGTGCGTAAAATATAGCCATGCACAAAATGGAGCATGAAATCACCGGGCAACACTTAGAATTATGGGTATTGAGAGCTATTTTGTCAAGGGCATAATAGACAGAGCAGTGTTTGAAGCAGTTTTGGTGAAGTCTCTGAGAAAATAAAAGTTTGAAGTCAGGCCAAAGAGGGCCCACAGTCAGGGGTGACCAGCTGGGTACACGGAGAAACAAGATGTACCAGGCAATAAACACCTCTGCCCTTTGGCCACAACTCACGCCTGGGTGCCCGGGTGGGTGCCTGGGTGGTTGCTCCAGGCTATTGTTGTTCTGTGGGAGAAAGGAGGGCCAACCAGAGGGGCACAAAACGTGTTAGGGGAGCAAGCTTTGCCCTTTGATCATGGGGTGAAAAATTACCAGCCAGCCACCCCACAGAAACACAGTCAATATCCAGGCCAAGTATACAAGCCTCTACTGGCACAAGTTTAAACAAATACTGTATCTTAGCATTGGCAAAAAAAACCCCAAGTAAATCGCTTTGTTCAGATGCCCTGCCTTGGGGTAAATCTCATTAGCGCAACCAACTCTTGGACTGTTTTACACTGGCATATACTTGTTCATTGAGCAAATAGTGGGAGTATGAAAAAAGTCTATTCTATAGGGTATTGTTTGCGTGAATCTTGGTGATCAATGTGAATTATTGTAGCTGCAATGTAATAGGCATTTAGAGCTTTAGGATATGGACTATATAATTACACTAAATGATCATATTTAAAGTGCCCATATTAAACTATTTTCTGATCTACTGTATGTTATAATGTTGCTTCCTCATTACAAACATTCCCGGAGTTGTGTTTTGTTTCATTTACACATGTTCAACACATAAACCCTGCATATTTAAGACCTTTAACTGTACATTGCCCTGCTATTTATTACACTAATACAGACTTGTAGAATGCTGTAATCTGAGACCCAACATTATAGGCAACACTGTGTGGCCATACTGCTTATGTCTAGTAAATGCATCACTTTTATTTTGTCTGCTAAATTCTGCCCATTAGTTTCCAAATTATAGTACTTTTTGTGCCAGGAAAGCAGCAAGAAGTGCATTTGGCATTTAATAGCTACACATTTGTACTTCTAGTTCAACTTCTAAAAGTATGCAGTCTGCATTTTAATCTAAATCACACATGGGCCAGCAATAGTTACAAAAAGTATAGAAGTAATAGGAGACCACTACAGTGTTTAAAGGTCCAATATTATGCATAACTGACTCTTGTGAGCTTTAAGCCATGTAAGAATGTTGTTACCTCCTCAAAAACATACCTGGAGTTGTGTTTTGTTTCATTCACACATATCTGAGTAATCCTTTATTATGTAGTCTGTCTTCATCTCCAAAACTCAAAATGCTCCACCTTGTGATGTCATGAAGCAGTAGCTTTTAAGTTAGCAGCTACGTTTTACTTTTAGTTCAGTAGAGATTGAAAATTCCAAGGCTGAAATCATCTAAATGACTCTAGTGAAGGTGTATGGAGTTTAAAAACACAGTAAAGCACTTCCTGTATAATCACATGACATCACAAAGTGTTTTCTGTTTGAGAGAAGAACTCTGCCTAAATATGCAGGGTTTGTATGAATGAAACAAAACAAAACTCCTTGTGATGAGGAAACAACATTATAACATACTAGCAGACCAGAAAATAGCGTAATATGGTCCCTTTAATGTCACACCCCCGTAAAAACTGCAACGAATAACAAGAGAAAGTTCAGAAAAGGGACATTCTTTTGAAGTGGATATGAGACACAGAGCATACTTGTTACACCATAGAAGCATTGTATAGTCACTAACACACAGAGGTCCCATGGGGAATTCAACCTCACAAAGTTGGTTAGCAGTTTTTTGGCTGTGGTGTGCTGTTCTATGCCCTCTCCAACATGCCTGAAGCGAACCCAACCTCTCTGCAGACATGTGGGACCCAGGGGTTTTCCCGCCTGCTCCTCTGTGTGGAGCCGTGAACGTGGCTTTGATCAGAGCTAATGCACAAGAGAGAAAGAGGCAAAATCACAGACCAAGACTGACAACTCCAGTGACAGTGTTGGAGGTCTGGGCAGAATTTAAAGGGATATTTTTAACATTTAAATCTATTGGCTAAACCAGAATTCTGGACAAAACATGGAGGAAAGCAGGTTAAAAATTGTTATTGTGATGTCATGTAGCATTTGTTTGCATTACATATTAACCAATCCAATTTAGAGAGTATATTATCATGGTAGAAAGCAAAGTTGATTTTTAATAATGGGCTATAAGAAAAATCTCTGAAAGTATGATCAAATACTGTAGTCTAAAACTTTAAAGGGTCCATATTACACTATTTTGATCTATGCTATAATGTTGTTTCCTCATCACAAACATACCTGGGGTTGTGTTTTGTTTCATACACTCATGTTTTAACACACCAATCCTGCTAAGTTCTCCTCTCAAACAGAAAAACCTTGTGATGTTATGTGGTAATGTTGGAAGTGCTCCACTGTGTTTTTAAACTCCATACACCTTCACTAGTATCATTTAGATGATTTCAGACCTGAAATTGCCAATCTTTACTGAACTAAAAGGTAGCTGTTAACTTGAAAACTACCACCATGTGTGAATGAAACAAAACACATCTCCAGATATGTTTTTGAAGAAGTAACAACATTCTAACATGGCTTAAAGAGTCAACTTTGTGTAATATGGGACCTTCGAGCATTTCTTCACTTTCATTTAGGCTCACTTTTATTCATGTTTCAGCGGGACTATATATTGCACAGTGTTACTCTGAAGGGAAAAGTTGGACTGTAATGGCCCTATTATGAATCTTACGAGGTATGCTGTTAAATATTCACTACAATAGTTTTCTGCACAGTGCACGTCCTTAAAGGTGTTATTTATGTCTTGATGTTTATATTCACAGTGTAGAACAGGCCTTCTCGTCACATTTCACTGGGTTACAAAGCACGTTCTGTTGTGGCCCAGGGATGCGACGCAGGCATGTCCTGTAAATGTCAGCATGCCTCTATCTTTGTTCGCCCCTGGATGGTTTTATGGAGAGAATCACATTAAAGTAGGTTTGTGGCCGTGCTGGGCGGGAACATGCTGAGAGTGACCTTTTCTCATTGAGCAATTAACATGAATGGGTGCACCTTTAATCAACTGACATTTTATTATCATTATCGTAATGGTCAGGAGCATGGGAAAAGGCAGCGCTGTTCTGGCTCCAAAAGTGACCCAGGTGATTTTAAAAAAGAGAGTAGCTGCTATGGGATGACAGTGGTAGAGGGTCTGTATAGTAGTGGTTCCTATGATTTAAAGGTCCTATATTATGCAAAAGTGTCTCTTGTGAGCTTTAAGCCATGTTAGAATGAAACAAAACACAAGTCCATGATAAGAAAATGTTCAGAAGCCCTTATGATAAGAAATATAGCAAGACCAGTTACGTTGCCTGGATTGGCGTTACCGAGGCCCCACCCTGGAGCCAGGCCTGGGGTGGGTGCTCGACAGCGAGCATCTGGTGGCCAGGCCGAAGGCGTGACGTGGGGCTGTCCTCCTGTGGACCCACCACCCACAGGAGGATCCATAAGGGGCCGGTGCAGGGAGATCTGCGTGGCAGTCGAAGGCAGGGGCCTTGACGACCGGATCTCCGCACATGGAGACTAGCTCTGGGGACATGGAATGTCACCTCGCTGGAGGGGAAGGAGCCTGAGCTCGTGCGGGAGGTTGACCGTTACCGACTAGATATAGTCGGCCTCAGCTCCATACACAGTTTGGGATCTGGAAACCAAGTCCTTGAGGGGGGATGGACTCTCCATTTCTCTGGCATTGCCCGCGGGGAGCGGCGGCAGGCGCTCCGTTGTTCTACTGGGGGACTTCAACGCCCACGTGGGCAACGACAGCTGGAGAGAGGTGCTTGAGAGGAACGGCCTCCCTAATCTGAACCCGAGCAGTGTCCTGTTATTGGACTTCTGTGCTAGTCATGGTTTGTCCATAACTAACACCATCTTCGAGCACAAGGATGTCCATCAGTGCACGTGGCACCAGGACACTCTAGGCCGGAGGTCGATGATCGACTTTGTTGTCGTGTCATCTGCCCTCCGGCCGCATGTCTTGGACACTCGGGTGAAGAGAGGGGCAGAGCTGTCAACCAATCGCCACCTGGTTGTGAGTTGGGTCAGCTGGCGAAGGAGGAAGCCGGAAAGACCTGGCAGGCCCAAGCGTATAGTGAAGGTCGGTTAGGGACCAGTTTGGGGACCACAGGATCTCATCTCTGCTGTTTGCAGATGATGTTGAACTGAAGGCTTCATCAGACCAGGACCTCCAATGTGCACTGGGGCGGTTTGCAGCCGAATGTGAAGTGGCTGGGATGAGGATCAGCTCCTCCAAATCTGAGGCCATGGTCCTTGACCGGAAAAAGGTGGCTTGCCCTCTCTGGGTGGGTGGAGAGTCCTTGTCTCAAGTGGAGGAGTTCAAGTATCTCGGGGTCTTGTTCACGAGTGAGGGGAGGATGGAACGTGAGATTGACAGGAGGATCGGTGCAGCGTCGGCAGTGATGTGGTTGTTGTACTGGACCGTTGTGGTGAAGAGGGAGCTGAGCCAAAAGGCAAAGCTCTCGATTTACTGGTCAGTCTACATTCCTACCCTCACCTATGGTCATGAGCTTTGGGTAATGACCGAAAGGACAAGATTGCAGATACAAGCGGCCGAAAAAGATAGGGTGAGGAGCTCAGTCACACGGGAGGAGCTCGGAGTACAGCTGCTGCTCTTCCACGTCGAGTGGAGCCAGCTAAGGTGGCTTGGGATGAGTTCCGGGCATGTTCCACCAGGAGGAGGCCCCGGGGAAGACACAGGACACGCTGGAGGGACTATGTCTCTCGGCTGGCCTGGGAACGCCTTGAGGTCCATCCGGAGGAGCTGGAGGAAGTGTCTGGGGTGAAGGAAGTCTGGGAGTCCCTGCTTAGACTGCTGCCCCCGCGACCCAGCCTCGGATGATCGGAAGAAAATGGATGGATGGATGGACAACTTCATAGTTTTTGATGAGGAAACATTATAAGAAAATGGTGTAATTTAGGCCCTTTAAAGGTGCTCTTTGTAAATTTTTGGTGAAGGGTATTAATCATATCTATCACCCTAAAGACAGAAAGCAAAGTTACAGGTCAGATCTGTGGAGACGCAGCCTTGCTCAACGTAAGAATCCATGCTTTTAAAGGTGTTTTGAGCAACAAAAACGTCGGTCATTAATAAACTAGATAAGTTTAATGTCCATTCCAGGCAAAACAATGACATCTCCCAGGAGATCCCCACACCAGAGAAGTTGCATAATGCACCTATTTCAGCCCTGGATTGAACAAAAGCATTTTGAGCTTTGGGGATGTAGACAGACTAATAATAAAGGATTACTCAAACATGTGTGAATGAAACAAAACACAACTCCAACTATGTTTGTGATACAACATTGTAACATGGCTTAAAGCTCACTGGAGTCAATTTTGCATAATATTGGACCTTTAAATATTGAAATAATAACTTTTCTAAAATACCACAACAGCTCCAGTTGTTTAGCATTCCACAATCACAGTGCTACTACTTTGGCCTGGTGCATTGTGGGACATCTCCTGCTCCAGATCACATTTGCTCAGTACTCTGAGGGACCTCGAGGGCCACTGTGGAGAGTTGGCTAAAATTGGAGCCCATTCATCTCAATCCCCAGCCTGCCACTGCTAATGGATGCTAGCCTGTTTGGGTGAGAGACAAAACAATGAAAGATGGACAGAAATTTCAGACTCCCATTGATGTAGGTGGACACACAAAGAGGAGGGGGGAAAACAACGCGTTCAATCCTTTTGTGCTTTTGAGAGCATTAAGGTGATTTAAATTCTGCTGCAGCTTCTCCTCAGCCTTAAAGGAAAGCCCTACTTTCTATTGTTCAGCAATCAATTTTAGAGGAACTTATATATTCTCTCTTGAGCATGTCCTGTCCTCTATGCTAAACGTCAAGAGTAAAAAACAACTCTGCTCAGAAAAGTACAATTAATCCTCTAGTTCCTGGTATGTCAAACAGAACAAAAACAACACTTCAACTGGGGAACTAGTTTAGAGAAGACATATTGTGCTTGTGTCTGCTATAATCTACTACACCCGTGGATCATTATGTTATGATTTGCACATTTTAAATTGCAGTATTCATTATTCATCTAAAATTATTAATAAAATAATAAAAGAAAGAAGTTCTCTGACTTTGCTGACTTCGCCTTGAACAACAAAGAGCCATGAAGTAGTCGGGCCCTCCTACAGATAGCTGCAGTTTGTTTTTTTTTGTTTTTTTACTTTGGATCATCTTAAAAGAATTAAATGAAAAGGTGTTGTAACATAATATTTCCAAACAGAGTCAACATTTAATTCAAGTGTACTGACCAAGATTTGTATTTTTTTTTTTTTTTTTTTTGAGAAATTCTAAAGATTAAATGGTCACATTTAAACAGCTCTTTTATATCTTTATAAGACACTCAAAGCGCTTTACATCAAAGAAGCACTCACCCATTCCATTCACACACCAGTATACACAGACACTGGGGGTGAGGCAGGTTAAGTGTCTTGCCCAATGACACAACAACAATATTGTACTGTTGGATTTGAAATATGAATATCACCGCTGAAGCTTCCTTAACAGACCAAAATATGTCTGAAAAAATGCACAACGACATAAAAAGTAAAAATGCATAAGTGAATCCTACCTCACAGCTCCCTTTTGTTATTTGTTAAAAATCAATATGGTAGCAGTAACAAAAGTTTTTAGCCTTTTTTATTTATAGAAAGAGGTTATTATCACGTCTCCCACCTTTGAAAAATCACACGGGAGAAAGTGACAGATGAGCTGTCAGCAAAAAAGAGAACTAGGAAAGAAAAGAGAAATAGTGTTGTTGATTATCTGGTTTGTTGATGGAAAAGCTGCTAATGCAACATGTGCGGCCGGCTTTTTGGAGACATTTTGAGGAAAACTTGAAAGAAAATCATGTGTAAGTACTATACTGATATGCGTCACGTTAGACTGTGAGTGTGATGGAGGCTGGCACCCTCATTGAAACTCACACCAGGGAGTCTGTGGATACAATGCTTTTGACATGGCTGACAAAACTTTTTGTATTTTTATTCTTCAAACAGAAAGTGTATATAAATAAATATAATATATAATATAAGTCCCTTAACAAAAGAAATGGTATTGTCTGAAATATTGTTGTGATGTTTGGTAGCAAGGATAGAATAGACAGCACCATTTTTATTGTGTTCTTTGTTTTGTTTTGTTTTTTTACTGCAAGATTGTACAGTTCTGCACCAATATTAGCCAAAGTTTAGGCAAATACATTATCCTTGATTAATTAATATCAAACTACACATTCATTTACAGTTGAAAATGTGATTGTGTATATTGTACAGTAGTTGAATATAGTAAGTAGTAAAACTTTATATAATAACTACCTTAATTTTAATAAAGCAATAAAGACTAACTTCATATTGAGCAAACAGTTTGAATGATTCGGGCTCTGTAATTAGGCTACTTGATGAATTTTAACTCTTCTCTCAAACAGAAAAAAAACTCTGTAATAGTGGAAGTGCTCCATTGTACTTTTAAACTCCATACACCTTCACTAGAATCATTTGGATAATTTCAGCCTTGGAACTGCTAATCAGAGCATTTTGAGCTTTGCAGATATAGACAGACTAATAATAAAGGGTAAATGAAACGTGTGAATGAAACAAAACACAACTCCACTTATATTTTTGAACAACAACATGGCTTAAAGCACACAAGAGTCAATTTTGTGTAATATTGGACCTTTAATAGATTATTTGTTCTTTGTCAATTAAGTCTCTTTTCATGCTTTACTAAGGCTGAAAATAATGAACTTCTTATAGTGTTACCAAATGAGCTCTCCTCCTGCTCCTCCTGAGTGGGTGTTGATTCTGTTGGATCTGCTGTTCTGTCTGTAGCCAGCTGTGAAGAGAACACATTGTCTGCACTGATACACACAATATTCATATAGTATCAGAATGCACTGCAGTCAGAAATTATAATCCTCCTGCTCACTTCTCCTGACCATAATTCTGGCCTAGCTCAAGATCTGTCCCCAGGCACTGTACTGTTACTGAGCCTTTGTCAAATGCGTAAGACAAACATTTCCTACAGGGGAAGAGGAAATAACATTATAACAGATCAGAAAATAGAATAATATGGGCCTGTTAAAGTTAAAATTTGCAGTATAAATCTACTAGTACTGCAGGTTTATGTGTGTTGCAAAGTTGTAAATGAGTCTGCTGGATAACCTTCCCACTGTGAGCTTAGTACTACATACTTACAATAGTATTAGATCTGCAAAGCCTGATAAATGAGCACCACTACCAACAGAGCTAAGTCTATTTGTACGGCAGCGTGTGCTTAAGACTTTCACTGTATTTCCAATTATGTAAAGCGCTGGCATTTGATCTCCTCATGTTCATTTAAAAAGTGTCAAATAAACCGTGTGGCATCTGTGTGATCCAAAGGTTACACTGTGCACGTTCATATGGGTCTGAAGTACTGCTGATGTTTTAATGGAGGAGTTTGCTGTGTGATGGAAGAGTTTGTCCTTAATGAAACTTGTAATGTCATTTATCTCATCCAACATAGAGATGGATACATAACAGAGGGGACAAAAAGGCCGACAGGCAGCCCTCTACAACAAGCATGCAAATGGACAAACAGCAGCATGGCAACTCCTCTAAAAAATCTTTACCCAGGTAGAGGGTTTCATTGATTGACTTTTTTATACATTTTATTTCTATTTTAAAGTGCAGTGATGTCACTTTTTAGCCCAAAATTAAAGGTGTACTGTGTAACGAGCTATACCACCTGAAATTTAGAGCTGTTTAATGTCACACTGTGATAAACAGACTTGTTTGTATCTCTGTGTTGCTGACGCTCGGAGGTGTTTTTATTTTGTGTACTCACTCCATACGATGCCCCGTTAGGAGCATGGTCTGGGGGCGGTTCTCTTTTTTTTTCTCCTCCCACTGTCCTCATGTGATGCTGTTTATTTCTACTGGAATTTCCCCACTGTGGGACTAATAAAGGCATATCTTATCTTATCTTGTAACCATGGAAGTTATTTAGCCTTTATTGCTTTAGATTAAAAGTTCCAGAAATGGCATAAAACATAATGTTCAGAATGTAGAGAAGGTTTCATCTGTGGTAATTGGAGCTGTTTTAGTGATCAAGCCATTTTAACTCTCATCTAGAAACCATTTTCAGTTGATGGAGCTGGTTTGAACCACTGGGAATTGATCCTACTCTGGGTACTCTGAAGACTCTGAAGGTGAGGCAGCCAACACACAATAGAGACTTAACGGACCAATAATGATGATGAACAAGTTTAAAATTCCTCCTTTAGGTTGCCCAGACACATTCCGACTGCTTCAAACCAGTTCCATCAACTGAAAATGGCATCTGGATGGGAGCTGAAATGTCTTGATCTCAAAAAGCGAATCCGGATCACCAGCGATGAAACCTTCTCTACACTGAACAACTCCTGAATGAAGGATTACACCGTCTCATAATATTCAGAAGATTTTAACTTTTTTCCCATTCAGTGATGCTGGTGATGTTCTATGATGAAAAAGTCACGTCATGCCTCTAAACTGAAATCCTTTCGAGATAAACTTTTTGAACATTTTAGCTCCTGCTGCAAATAGCATGCTTTGTCATGGCATTGTCAAACAAGTACACAAACACATATCACAGCGCTGAAGGATGAAGAAAACAGAGTCAGATCAGATGAGGTTTTGGAGACTTGTTAGCGTGGGTGGACGTCAGACATGTCTATACACAAACAAAAGTCTACTTGTCAATCAGTCTGTGTCAGAAGTTGCAGTGTATTTCCTTTTGTTATGGGGCATAGTTTTTGCTCCATTGTCCTCCTTCTGGGTACAGGATTTGAAGAGTGTTAGAATATTTGGACTCCCACCTCTCTCTGGTCCACATTCATCCTTGTTGGGGATGATTCATGGCAGCAGTGGCAGGAGGAGCGCAATGTGTTACAGCTCCCAGAAGCCTCGGAGACTAGAGGTGAGATCTGCCATTGCCAAGAATGTTCAAGGTATTATCTGCAGAGGGGGAAGTGAGAAACCAAGATGAGAGAAAGAGTCAGTTGTAAACATTAATATAAGCTGCATAGTTAGTACATCATTAACTTTGTTTGTATAAATAAACAGTTTGGAGCTGGTCTGTTGGTCTAATGCTCTGCTGAGAGGTGAACTAAGTGTTTGGGTGAAAACACTACGGGCATGACAAAATATTATCCCCTTCATATGGTTATTGGATCTGTTTTGTTGAATGTCATTTTAGGTTATGAAAACTGTGATAAAAAGGATCCTGGTGAGGAGCATGAGAAATGACTGCACCTCTACACCAGAGTACCGTACAGTCCCTGACAAAAGTCTTGTCGCTTATCCATTTTGTAGAAGCAAAAGCTTATAACCTGACTTTAAATTAATCGATTGGTTTTAGAAATGTCTCATATGAAAGCTAAAACCCTCCCAAATTATGCTCAATATACTAAAATAAATTTGCTTCACTGAAGAAAGATTGATCATTTAATGAACACAGAAAGGTCAGATTTTGGCAAGACAAAAGTCTTGTCGCCTTGTCATATGATGCACCCAATCCTAGATTACAGCCTCACCTGTGATCAGTTACTGATCAATCAATTAGTGGGTGTGTATAAAAAGAACCCCGGCACACCAGACCTTCACATCAACTGCAACTTGACCTCTGACAACATGCCTAAGATCCACCCTGAGACCAAAGCGTTAATTATCAAGAGGCTGAAGACCAGATCCACTGCTGAGGTGGCTGACACCTTCAATGTGTCTCAGCGTCAAGTACAAAGAATAAGAAAAAGATCTGAAAAGACTGGAGATGTTTTTGACAAGCCCAGGTCCGGCAGACCCCGCAAGACAACTGCTCGAGAGGACCGTTTGTTGATTCGAAAATCCAAGGCCAGCCCCTTTTCCACTGCAGCAGAGCTCCACCAGGCCTGGTCACCTCAAGTCCCTGTGTCAACCAGAACAGTTTGTAGAATTCTGTCTCGAAATGGCCTCCATGGTCGAATCAGTGCACAGAAACCAGCACTAAACAAAAGGCAATTAAAAAACCGTGTGGCATTTGCCAAGGCCCACAGCCTGCTAAAAGGATGGACACTGGAAAAGTGGCAGAAGGTGGATTTCTCAGATGAATCCTCGGTTGAATTACATCACAGCCGCCGCAAATATTGCAGGAGACCTACTGGAGCCCGCATGGATCCAAGATTCACCCAGAAAACAGTTAAGTTTGGTGGCAGAAAAATCATGGTCTGGAGCTACATCCAGTATGGGGGTGTGCGAGACATTTGCAGGGTGGAAGGCAATATCAATAGCCTAAAATATCAAGAAGTATTAGCTACCTCTTACATTCCCAACCATAAAAGGGGTCAACTTTTGCAGCAGGATGGTGCTCCATCGCATACTTCTATCTCTACATCAAAGTTCCTCAAGGCGAAGAAGATCAAGGTGCTCCAGGACTGGCCAGCCCAGTCACCAGACATGAACATCATTGAGCATGTCTGGGGTAGAATGAAAGAGGAAGCATGGAAGGCAAAACCAAAGAATCTTGATGAACTCTGGGAGGCATGTAAGACTGCTTTCTTTGCTATTCCTGATGACTTCATCAACAAATTGTATGAATCATTGTCGAACCGCATGGATGCAGTCCTTCAAGCTCATGGAAGTCATACAAGATATTAAATATGGATCTCACAGCACCACTACTTAATTCACTGACGTTATGCAACATATTTTTGTATTTGAAGTAAATTATTTGTTCAATTTTCTGTAGGCGACAAGACTTTTGTCTTGCCAAAATCTGACCTTTCTGTGTTCATTAAATGATCAATCTTTCTTCAGTGAAGCAAATTTATTTTAGTATATTGAGCATAATTTGGGAGGGTTTTAGCTTTCATATGAGACATTTCTAAAACCAATCGATTAATTTAAAGTCAGGTTATAAGCTTTTGTTTCTACAAAATGGATAAGCGACAAGACTTTTGTCAGGGACTGTATATAGCAGAGGAGTTTGAGTTTTTATACACTACACATTTAGGTGGGCAATATATACTGGAATATCAATGATATTGTGAAGGTTGTTGTGAAGTTATGTGAAATCTCGACGGTCAAAGTCACTTTACAATTCTGAGCATTATTCATTCACTCTGTACTCTGTAGTGGTTGGACTATTGTAGCTACAGCTGCACTGAGACCTCCATCAACACTCACACACAACACTTTTATACTAGGCAGTGTGGGTGAAGTGTCTTGCTTAAGGTCACAATAACAGTTTTTTTCCACTGGCGCCCCACGGTGGCACCTGGTATTCCTGCTTAGCTTCTAAGATGTGCCAACATCAGGCTTTGACAAGGAGGTTTGACGCTGAACAACTGTCCAGGGACTTCTACAGATACAAAAATCACACTTGGGCTAACTCCGGCATATTTAAAGGTTGATTAATATGTATGGTATCTAAATAAAAATAAAACAAAGGACCATGAACCTGTATCTCTCTCAGGTTTAGGTAGAGAGCAGGGACAGAACTATAGCATAAGCACCAGAACTCAGAGGTGTGTGTTCGGTGCATTGAGTGCAGGAGCTATGAATAATGGAGACTGTCCGGAGCAGAGATAGATTCCCCGAGCTCTGTCTTCTCCACAGAGTCATTGTTCAAAAGACCCGGCTCCTGACAGGTGTCTGTACCTGCCATCGCTGACAGATGCCTCCTGCCAGTCAGAGGCAACCACAATCTGCATCAGACAGATCCAATGTGAGGAAGAGGAAGAGCGCGAGATTCAATCAGGAGGAAGAACCGCCTCTGCATTGGGATTTAACACTTTGTGTTAAATAAGGTGTGGCAATGAGATCAAACGATCTATAAACTAAACAAAAAAAAAAAGTTTAGAAAAAAAGTTAATTACAGTTACAGTTACAGTAAACATTAAACACACACACACACACACACACACACACACACACACACACACACACACACACACAAATAAATTTATGAGTTACTGTTTGAGACATTCCTGGATGTGCTGTTTTCTCACACAAACCAAAACTAATTGGTGACACTTATTTGTGGGTTTCACTTAGACAGTGGCATTTTGAGGACCGTTACCCATTTGATACATATATTGTGATTTGAGTTGTTAATTGCTATGGCAACTGTCCTCATCTCAACATCTCATCATACATACACATCGTAAGTGTGGCATTTCACCCAAAATGGCCAAAACTGTTTATTTCAAGTATGGCCTCATCATTTGACACATTATTTGGCCATTATAAGCACAAGTCTTTTACCCAACAAAGACTTTTCATCGTGCAGTTCTTGTGTCTGACTAATATGGTCCAATAAACAGAGGATCGAATGCAAAGAAGTCAGGAATAACACCCTCCTGGGCATTGTGTGTGTTTCGCAGTGAAAGTGGAAACGTGCTAATGATTGGTCATTAATTCCCCATTAGCGGCTCTTTGAACTGTCACTGCTCTGCGCTCTCAGAAGGTAAGGCTGCACTGTACTCCACACTCTCACTAATACACTGTTACACTGTCAGCTCATGACAAACCACACACAGCGTCCAAGGGAAATACACTGTGCACAGTATAAGAATTATTTATTTTTCCATTCTAAGGAGCAAATCAGAATGTCAAAATGTCGTGCTAGACTAATGACAATTTCCCGGTTTATTTCTATGAGCCAAGAAAGATCTTCTATTTCTTCTCTAATGTCCCATGTGCTTTAATTATATGATCTGTGAATCCTCAAGTCAGTCTAGAAATATAACTCTTCTTGGTGTGAGATAAGAGAGTAAACCACCAAGCCACAAATTAAACAAAAAACAACAAATTCAAGTGAAAAGTTTCTGCAGAATACTTAAAGTACCATACCTGGAATTGTGTTTTGTTTCATTCACACATGTTTAACACACAAACCCTGCATATTTAGGCTGAGAATTTCAGCCCTGGAATTGCCAATCTGTACTGAACGAAAGGTAAAACAGAACTGTTCACTTGAAAACTACCACTTCATGACATCACAAGGTGGAGAAGAGCATTTTTTGCTTTAGAGATGTAGACAGACTAATAATAAAGGGTTACTCAAATGTGTGAATGAAACAAAACACAGCTCTAGGTATATTTTTGATGCGGTAACAACATTATAACATGACTTAAAGCTCACAAGAGTCAATTTTGCATAATATAGTGAACTATGTAACTTTTTGGGCGGGGGATACAACACCTTTGCCTGAAATGTTCCACAACATGGTGATAAACGTGTCTATCTTGCATTTACCTAATAATAGGTGCTTTTAAAACATATGTCCTGAAAAACATACACCTCCTATTAATTCCTGCACAACAGGCCCTGCTGAGTGTAATGTAATGTGTGTCTATGTTATTGTGTTGTTGTTGTTGTCTGTCTGTGTATACTGTATGTCAAATGAGCTCTATGTTTTCCCCTCAGGGACAATGAAATCTGTTGTGACCAGGGTTGCCTCTTCACAGATGTGACCTGTAACTTGGCATTGGTGAAGTAACCTGCTTGTCTTCATAAAGATAGAAGTTTAATGCCATATGTGAAACATTCCTAACAAAATAACATCTCCATTGAGACAAACCGTTACATAGTGCACCTTTAAGAAGTAGAACCTCGATAGCAAAGTAAAAACAAACAAACAAAACAAAGCACAAAAGCCTTATCTCCTGACGTTTAAAGCCATCCTTTATACTTCCCTCGCAGCGCTCTTATGCTAATAAACACAGTCATTAAAGCATGTCATGTGGAGGTGGTGGGCGGGTTCCTCTTTCTATTTCCACAGAAACACTCTTCCTACAGTTTCTCCCCTAAACGACAGTGCGTAAAGACAGAGCAATCACAGGAGCATCACCGCTAGCAAGCATGGCACGTAGCTAATTCAATCTCACCAGCCATGAAGCAATTAATTCACGTCAGTACAGATACACAAATGGTCCCGGTAGTCTGTAGGAAGCCTCTGGTCTTGTGGTGACTGCTCCATGTTTATTATGTGTTGGGCCAGTGTGTGTCCTGGAAGAGCAGACTTGTGTAATGGGGTGTGGAGAGAAAAGGAAGCACCCAGGCTAAATGAGAGCAGACAGTCTTCTCTTCTTCATTTCCTCTGGTAGACAACAGGCCTGTGGTAATTACAGAAAAAAGCCACATTTATTATTTCAACTTTGGGCAGGTTGGATGTAGGCGTGTGTTTGCGTCTAGTTTGATAATCTTTTGAAACTGCTCAAAGAAAGTGAAGAACTATCGACTCAGCTGTTGCTCTGTACCCTTGAATATTTATTTATTTATTCTTTTAACGCCAAACTCAGCTTAAAGACTATCTTGTAAACGTACTTCTTAAAAGTTCTGACTTTTTTTGGTATTTGAGCAAAATTTGTCTTGCCCCAGTACAGATATATTGTATAAGGAGCTCTTGAGGTCAAAATATGCCACCTATGTGCGTCTAATTAGAAAGTGTTTTCCTACCCGATATTCAGGAAATGCACTGTTAGCATGCTAGTTGTTGTCAGCTTTACTGCTGTCCTCTGAAAACTGTGAAAAGCACTCATAAACTGGCAATGAATAATTAGATGCTTGGAATCACAGACTGTATAAAGAAGTGAACAAAGGGAGTGGCAGCTAGCGGGTTCGCTGTGTCCATACAGTCTATGCTTGAAAGGAAATTGCTCGATAGGTCCTTTATGCAGAAGACAAACAAAATTATGCTATTAATGCTAATTAATTAGTCATAGCTATTTGTATTTACAAGCATCTAAGCCCAGTATTGCTGTTGCCAGTAGCAACAAACACAGGTGTGCTGAGGCTACATGCTGAGATGGTGGGAAAAAACAACAAATGTAATTTTGAGTTTCCAGCACATTTGGCACTATGAAAAGAATCTACAGATGAGTTTTTGTTAATTCATCTCCAGTGCATGTTCACAGATCTGCTCAGCGAAGGATCTGTTCATTTTGGTACATTTTACCTGATACTTATAGGTAAAATATAAGTATATATGAGAAAAAATCTACTCTTTTTAACCACAAATTCACTTAAGAAACTACATGGTGCCTCAGAGGTTCAGATGTGGCTATGCTCTTGGACTAGCAGAAAATCAATGTCTACGTCCATATAATGACCAGGGTCGGTTCTCCACAGATCTGACCTGTAAACCTGTAACTTGGCCTGTGAAGGATCTGTTCGGTTTGGTACATTTTAGCTTGTACTTATTACATCAGTTTATTCCCACAGTAAAAAAGTGTGTGAATTCTAGGTGAAGTATAAGTATATATGAGAAAATCTACTCTTTCTATCCACAAATTCACTTAAGAAACTAGTAAGCGGCACTCAGAGGTTCAGATGTGGCTATGCTTCTTGGACTAGCAGAAAATCAATGTCTCCCCAGCTACCCACCTGAAAACAACACATTTGAGAGTTTCAGAGCTGGCAAATTCTCAAGATCAGTGCCCCGAGCGGTAAATCATTAAGGCTCATTATTTCTGCCAACTCACCAGATATGTGGGGCGTAATTGTGTTACTAGCAACCGCACAGCACTGACCGCAAGCTAAGTGGGTTTCGTAGGTCAATATCTCAATGCACAAAGTCATTTGCAAATTTTAAGGTGTACTGTGTAACTTTTCTGGTAGAGCTTGACAACTCCTGTTGTTTTTTTGTGAAATGTTCCACGGTATGGCATTTAATTTAAAGGTGCATTGTGTAACTTTTCTAGTGGACGGTCCATCAGCTGCTTGTTTCTATGGATGTCATTGCTCTGCCTGGAATATTCCACAGTATAACATTAAACAGCTCTACATTATATTTATTAAATTACAGGCGGGTTTTACAGCTCAAAAACACCTTGAAAAACAGACATTCTGACTGTGAGCGGGGTTGCCTCTCCACAGATCAGACCTGTAACGTCTGATTTGGTCTTCATGAAGATCGAAAAGTTTAATGCCATACTGTGAAACATTCCTGACAAAGTAATAACGTTTTCACGGAGAAAGCACATGGCAGACCCTCCACCAGAATTTTGTAAAGCAGAAAAAATGTGTCTTGTGGTGTGGAAAAGAACATGACAATAATGGAGATTGAGAAAAAATTATGGTGATCAAATTCATAAAAGTAAGATTTGTTTTGAATGAGAAAAGAGTTGTGCATGTGAAACACCTGCAGAAAAGTGGGACTGTCAGGATCCATTAGTGTCTTGGTTAACAAAGCCCCCGCTGCCGTACCATGGGGGCTGGGTTGAGATATTAGATTTGGAGTCAAATTTGTCATGAATTTGAACTAACTGTCTGTAACAAGTTGGTCCTAAAGAGTAAAATATAACTTAACATTAAAGTTTGGCACCAGATCAGATTTCCATTTCTTATTAGGGATGTTTGATGAAGCAAATCAAGGGGACCCAGAACTAGAAAGTCTATACAAATTTTCCTTGTATTTTATTGTATGTCACTAAAATTTGACCAGTACGTTTTTCACACTATCAGGGAATTGTATAGGTATATTTTAACAGTGCACTTGTTTCAATGCCAATGTCATACGCTCTCCCTTGAATGTTCCACAGTATGGCATTAGACTTATGTATCTTGCATTTACACAGTTATGAGTGTTCTCTCAAAAATACATTGAAAAACATGTATTCTTCCTGTGAACGGGGTCGCCTCTCCTCAGATCTAACCTGTAACTTTACCTAGACGCGCAATGTGCTTGTCTCCATGAACACAGACAAGTTTAATGCCACAGTGAACTTTGAAGACATAGCAATAACAGCAGGTCCTCCACCAGAAAAGTTACACAGTGCACCTTTAAAGAATATGATAGTATTAGCACTGAATAACTTGGATGAACTTAGTCTTGAATGTTAAAACACACATTTTAATATAAAAAAAACCAAACAAAAACAAAACAAAAACTCATACTTAACTTGTATGATGTATGAAAGATTAAAACAATCCATTAAATCATCAGTTTATTAAGTGATACAGGACAATAAAAAGATACCAAACCAGGAAGTCACACCCCAAAGATTAACATAGATAAAAACATAGCTATTGAAGGAGATCTGATTACATTCCCTTGGGTAGTGCTTCATTTTGAAGTGTAGCCAAGTTCTCATGCTACATTTTATGGGTCCAACGGCATTCAATTTAAGGCAACAGAATCAATCACATTAAAACAACTGCTGATACAGACAGGACGTGTGCGGGACAGTCTGAAAAGCTGAGTGGGTCAAGGTAGAAGGAGCATCATGGTAATCCGTCATATGCCCCAGGCCCAGGGTGCAAAAGTAATGGGCATTTATATTACATTCAGCTGATACGACGCAAGCTCTATTTTGCACAGTCAAATTGCACTTCGATTTCCAACTAACAAAGACTCAGCAACATTCTTCTGATCGATATGTGTCAAAATGTCCCCCGCTCCTGATAATGGATCTGACAGCAGTGGCATAAAAGAGGAAGTGCACACAAATCGACAGGAATAAAAACAAGGCGGGTTAGAAAACAGCATGATTTAAAGCTAGAAACAAATTAATAAATCACAAATATAGCTTATTTACAATAAAATATTAAGCTTTCACAAAAAAAAAAAAAGTAAAAATGACATTACAGCACTTCACAAAATGTGAAATAAAAGATTTTAAATGTAATGTCATAAAATATTTCTATATTATTTAAGTGTTAAAATTGAGCATAAAAATATATTGGAAGATTTCTTTCAGGAACTGATGGTTGGACCACAAGCATCCTAACATCTGTCCAGGGGTCACATTTATAAAGTCTGCGTAGGTACCAAAATGTTAATGTGTTCAAAGGTTTGTGATCTATAAAAAGACAATTTTACATGAAGATCAGCTGTCCGGTCCACAAACTGAATTTTACGCATCAGGGTTTTGTCCGTGTACATTTTTACTAAGAATTCCACGTAGAGTTTTATAAATGAGACCCCAGATCTGCAGCACAAATGCTAACAATATGAATGATACTATACCATATATCATTATAGGACCTAATGTTACATAAACTAACAATTGCATACTGTCTCTGGATAAGACACTTCACCTGTATTGGAGACACCTGCCCCAGTATGTGCTGGATTGCATCTGGAAAGGCATCTAACAGAAAAAAAAAAAAAAAAAAAAATAGGAATAATAACATTTTTGGAATTGGTTATACATCTTTTCCATCCAAACAAACACAACTTGACACAGATGTATACATTTGCGATAAAATCTTAAGGCATATCTGACAAAAAAATATATATATATATTGTGAATAAATGAAGGGAGAAGTGCACTGAATTTTCCATCATATCTGACAACGGTTGGTTTCACCAGATGCTCCATTCCGTTGCCTTCCCCCAATTCTTGTCTGAAAGTGAGTGAGCTGCCACCAAAAAGCCTGGCTGTGGAAGTAGAGCCAAGGGAGGAATAGATCGCACATTACCAGCGTGCTAAAATGACAGAAACTTTGAAACGACTAAAGTTTGTGAGCAGGAATAACCTCTACGGTCATCTGGATTTGTCATTGGGTAAAAGTAAGGCAAAAAGTTGAAAAATACAGGATCAGGAAGAGTGGAAGCAGTGTATGTAAAGTCTACATCAGAATGGAAATCACGGGGCGTGCTCCATGGACCTTCCAGAATCATTGTCGTCCAGATCGCGCGGGTCCACTGGGTTGGCTCTGGGCTCGGGCAGCCTGAAATGAACAGAAACACAAAAGAGGAGAGTTAGTCTTATTCAAAGGAGGAGCTCACAGAGTTTGCATTTTAATCATTTCATCATAACCTGAGTCTGCAAGTTCATTTTTTTGACAAAACCTTCCCAACTTTTCATCAACTCATTGAGACTCACTTCATCTGTATGGATTCATAATGCTGATAAATAAATAACATGAATCAATTTAGTGAACTTGACTTCACTGGAAAATTATCAAACACATATGCATTGGCATAGGAGTATCTATACTTTGTCAAATGAGCTTCGATACTAGTTTTTGTATGCTGAAGGAGTTCAATATAAAACATACTGTACATATATTTCCCTTGCAGAGATCAGTATGTTGAAGTAAAACAAACACACAAAAAAACAGCTTTTACAAACTTATGAACAAAATCATTTTTTAAAAAGGACAGACTAGTGCAACTGAATACCAAACTCCAGACTACAAGCGCATGACGTGATTAGCCATAATGCATTGTGGGATGGCGTACATCTTGTGAATACTTCAAGATGTTTAATGAGCAGTGTGGGCGCGGCTGTGCATCACCCCAGACTCCTGCCAGCGTTTGATTGGTGCTCCTTTAATGACATCATCATTACTGGCATTCTGCTGCGTTCTTCTAATCACCCACTAACCACAATCCAATAAAACAATACAAGTCTGAATTCACTCTCAAAAACGTTATGCTACGATTTGGTGCGACGCCAAAAGTGGAAGAAGCTGTGACAGATTTACGGCAAAATGGCTGCTGATAAAGCACCACGGAGTATTTCTGAATGATAGATTTTCTTCTCCGCGAAAACCTCTGCGTGCACCTCCCGGCCCACACATGCATACTCGTTATATGGGAGTATAATAAAGCTAAGATGTAATCAGCATCAATCAAATGCTGCCTTAAGTAGAAATCATCCATTCTGTGGCACACGCATTAGCCCGCTCCGCAGTGACAGAGACAAAGTGGGAGTGAAATTGCAGGGACCTGTAGCAATCAGAAGCTCGCCTGATTGATTCAATTTCACAAGTAGAGCGCTCTACACTCATCATAGGGTCTAATTGGACAAAGTCACAAGGGTGTTGGAGGGCTGGAAGTCTACCTCCCATGGTCTTTCATTGTAACTTGGAATGGAGAATTATGCATTAGTGGTCACATTTCAAAACTTAAATGGATGTATAAGCATGAAAAAAGTTCTTTGACATTGGAGAGAACGCTTGGATTGGGTGACTATCGACCTCTGCTGGTAACATTAGAAAGTGAAGTATGTTAAAGGGCCTAAATATTACAACATTTTCTGATCTGTTATAATGTTGTTTCCTCGTCACAAACATACCTGAAGTTGTGTTTTGTTTCATTCACACATGTTTAACAAACAAACCCTGCATGTTCAGGCTGTGTTCTTCTCTCAAACTGAAAACACTCTGTTCCACCTTGTGATGTCATGTGGTAATACACGAAGTGCTTACTGTGTTTTTAAACTCCATACACCAATGTAGCGGTTAACGAGAAAACTACATCTATGTGACATCACAAGGTGGAACAGAGCATTTTGAGCTTTGGGGATGTAGGCAGACTAATAATAAAGGGTTACAAACAAGTGTGAACGAAACAAAACACAACTTCTGGTATGTTTCTGAGGAGGTCTAAAAACTCACACTAGTACATTTCACATAATGTAGTACCTTTAAACTAGCTAATCAGCATAGCTATTAAAACTAGTTGTGTTTACATGCACACTCAAAATCTGATTATTACAGATTTCTCGAGCTATTCAAATTAAATATAAACAGCAACATCTGATTTACTTCTGATCATGCTCCCTCTGATTACATCAAATTGCGCCATTTGCATGTCTGTCAAGTAATTTCAAAGGTCTTGAAATTGGATATTAATCAGAGCTTGTAACTGCAGCCAGAGTTAAAGTGTGCGTACAGACACACACAAACGTCCTCAAACTCAAATCTTTAAGTGAGAATCTTGTCTTTCTGAGCAGATTTCCTCTGAAATCCCCCGCTGGCAAGTTTTAGGGTTTGTGGACTGAACTACTCTTTTCCACCTCAAGCTGTCTTTATATAAATCTCAAACATAATGTGTAAAGTCCTATACCTAGCCTTGCTGTATGATTTATAAATGAGGTAGGTACACTGTGTAACTTTTCGGATAGGGGTCTGTCACCTATGGATATGTCATTGCACTGCTTAGAATGTTCCACAATATGACATTAAACAGCTCTACTTTACATTTATTAAATTACAGGTGGTTTTATGGCTCAAAAATACCTAGAAAAACAGGCATTCTGACTACGAGCGGGGTTGCCTCTCCACAGATCTGACCTGTAACTTGGTCTGGCAATAGCATCTCCATGGAGAAAAGCATCTGACGGACCCTCAACCAAGAAAGTTACACAATGCACCTTAAGTCCTACAAATGGAAGAAAGATGTAAAAACTTGAACGTCATCAAAAGAAGTGTTACAAAGATCAATCTCACTCCAAAAAGAAAATGAACAAAAAACTGAATTAGTGTTAGCTTGCAAAAGGAAAATTAATCATAGTAGAGGACATTCAAGATTTATACATCTGAAAGTGCAATGCCAGCATGTTACACTAAGAGACTGCAGTTAAATTAAATCAGATTGCAGCCTCTTTACAGTTATGGCATTTAATTTGGGAACTTAAACGTTTCCATCAGAGCTTCTATTTCCTTTGACCTTGAAGTGAGACGCTGGTGATTTATTGTAGAGAGTTTATGGCCATCTGTCAGAGAAAGCAGATTTCATTCACTCTCAGCTCCTGGCTCAGCTGCATCAACGCACTGGTAAAGTGGCACCAAGGCTTGCCAAAGTACACAGACCCAAATGGACATTGAAATGAATAAACGTTAAAATGACGTTATAATAGGTGAGGGCAGGAAGCTATTGTACTTGTGTTACATTTAATGGTCACATTTTAATGCAGCGCTTTTCCACCTTCAAGGCACTCAAAGCACTTTACATAAACAAACCACTCAACCATTCACACTCACTCATACAGCAGTGTATGCAAACACTGGGGGCGCGATAGGTTAACTGTCGTGCCCAAGGACACAACAACAGCATTCAACTGTGGGAGCTTGAACCACACTGTCACCCTGATGGTCAGTGGATCTGACTGCTCTACCAATGATGCCTATGTCGAGAGCGGGATTTGAACCGCCAACTTTCAGATCACTGGGCAAACATTCTACCAACTGAGCTACTTTAGTAATATGGTAGGGGAATCACGTTGTTATTAAAGTTCCTATATTACGCAAAATTTAATCTTGTGCGCTTTCATCCTTTATTATTCGTCTATCTTCATTCCCAAAGCTCAAAATGATCTGTTCCAGTTCTAGTGAAGGTGTATGGAGTTTAAAAACACAGTGGAGCACTTCCTTTATTACCACATAACATCTGTTTGAGAGAAGAACTCAGCCTAAATACACAGGATTTGTGTGTTAAACATATGTGAATGAAACAAAACAAAACTCCAGATATACTTTTGATGATGAAACAACATTATAAAATAGATCGGAAAATAGCGTAATATGGTAATATCGTTTTTTTGTGTTGCATAGACATAATTATACATGTCGAACAATGTAAACCAGTATATTGATCTAAAATGGTTTTATATAATGAATGGATCTACTGATTTCCTGTGATGTCCCGCCTCTTCATAGCACCATTATTTTACAGAATGGGTAGGGCGTAGGAGAAAACTGACATTTTCTGGGCACTCAAGCCTCAAATAAAGGACAATACAGGATTACGCAATGCAAAAAATCATTATTAGAAAAAAAGAATAAAAAAGAGTAAACAAATGATGAGGGAACACCATTACAACAAGGTTAAAAGCTCATTAAAGTCGAAATTGCATAATGTGTCTCCCTTAAGAACAATTTAAGGGAGACTATTTGTTCAACAGTCACAATCTTTTTTCTGTTATAAGCTTCTTCTAAACCCAATGTCAAAGTGAGCCTGGATAATTACTTATTTATTACATACATGAGAGGAGTGGTTTAAGATCCACTCTACAGAAGAAATGATGAGGTAATTGGTGTATTGAGAAAACTAATCAGTTATAATAGGCAATTATGCAAATGCAAACACAATTTAGTCAAACAAGATTGGAGTTCAAATTAAATGTGAAAGTGAATCTCCTTAGAAAACAACTGCTGGTATGTTTTAAGTGTGTCTGTGCAAAAGCATGAAAAAAAAAAAAAAAAAAAATACACCATACCCTTATCATTATGTTCAGTAGTTGATATAAGGATACAATGGAATAAACACAGCTAGAAGTGCCCTTATTTTATGAATGGTCCTATATTATGCAAAATTGACTCTTGTGAGCTTGTAGCCATGTTATAATGTTGTTATCTCATCAAAAACATACCTGGAGTTGTGTTTTGTTTCATTCACACATGCTTGAGTAACCCTTTATAACTTGTCTGTCTACATCTCCAACGCTCAAAATGCTCTGTTTCACCTTGTGATGTCACGTAGTGGCAGTTAACAGCTTTAGTAAAGACTGGCGATTCTAGGGTTGAAATTATCCAAATTATTCTAGTGAAGGAGTTTAAAACTGTGGCGCACTTCCTGTATTAACACTTGACGTAACAAGGTGGAACAGAGCGTTTTCTGTTTGAGAGAAGAACACAGCCTAAATATGCAGGGTTTGTGTGTGTTAAACGTGTGAATAAAACAAAACACAACTCCAGGTGTGTTTGTGATGAGGAAACAACATTATAACATAAATCAGAAAATAGCATAATTTGGGCCCTTTAACACATGAGAACATTTGATACTTTTAACCTTGCTAAATTAATTCAGGTTTGTTATTATTACTATTATTAGTCTATGTTGTCGTTTCACAAGCAATTAGTCCATAAAAGCCCTGATATGTTTTGTTGGATTACTAACCAAGCTACGATACAAGAACACACTCTCTTTAAAGCTCCTGGCATGGGCCCTTTAACTGGAAAATAATAATCATTATATAACAATGTAATTACCCTCTTAATTTGAAACAGATATTGAATCATTTAAGCCACCCGCTGTACTAAGTGCTTCCCAGATTTTAAAAGTGTCCTTCCAAAAGCCTCCTCCTATCTCTGGTAGTCACAATAAAGGATGCACTGATTTGATCCCGGTATTGGATATCGACAGTGATAATGAAATATTTTCTGGATTGAATATCTGCTTCCTGGTTGGACATATAATTTGTATTAAGCCTATTTACTGGCCATAGTCAGCCTTGAAAGTTTCATAATGTTTGAATTTTTATTTATACAAAGCTGCTTACTTGAGATATAAATAACAGCAACATTTTGATCATTTGTGTTTTATTTTAGTTTTGTTTTAAGGAAATAAATGCTGTTTTCAGTCTCTGCAATGGTGTTGGTTAATATCGATATTTATAGTACCAAAGAATCAGTATTGGAACTGAAAAAGCTGGATCGGTGCATCTCTAGTAAGAATATAATGCTAAGCTATTGTTTGTTGGGTATCTATTCTTATATCTCACAAATGAGTCATCTTGTGAAGCTTGGATTTCTGCCCATGAATAGCATACACACCTTCTTCAAGCTTATATAATGCTAATAAGAATCTACTGGCTTTCACTTAATTCTGGCAGACACTGTGGTGATCTCTCTCCTCTTTACAGCTCTGTGGGGCCTTGGCACAAAAAGCCACCTGTATAACTTAATGAGAAAAGCTTTGCTATATATGGCTGACCTAGTCTTTTAAGTTCAGTGTTCAAATTAATTCACACCAGCAAAAAGCAAGGTTTTAAAAATGCACCACACCCCTAAGCATCCTGCGCCAAGTTTAGAGCCTGCCAAAAAGAAAAGATAATATTGTACAATGTTTACTCACATATACTGCAATATATTTATTCCATCCAAGATATCAATAATTCAAGACGAAATTCTTGGCAAAGATTCTGTGTGCATTTTACATTCTCTAAGCAGCGCCGCACTGATCCATCCCTATAATCCGTTTTGGTCCATACATTACCTGTCTTCTCGGTCTCCTCCCCTCGGCCTGCACTTCTCATTTTAGTAATCGGCTCCACCTGTTCCCACTCACCTTGTTCCCTAATGCAATCAGTCATAGCCCCACTCCCCATCATGATACAGGAGTTTGTACAGACAGAGGGGTCTCTTGGTGATTTAGTGTCTTTCTGTGAAGTCTGATCACTGGTTTACTACTTTAGGGATGTTAAGATTCTTTGGTTAATTGATAATTAGGATTATGCGGGTCAGAATATAATAGTAGGAAGCAAAACATCATTTGTATTACATTAAATGGCCCATTTTATGCTATTTTCTGATCTGTTATAATGCTGTTTCCTCATTACAAACATACCAGGAATTGTGTTTTGTTTCATTCACACGTTTAACACACAAATCTCACATATTTAGTTCATATTGAGTTCTTTTCTCAAACAGAAACACTCCATTTTGTGATGTCATGTGGTAATACAGGATGTGCTCCACTGTGCTTTTAAATTTCATATGTCTCCAATAGAATCATTTGGATGATTTCAGCCCTGGAACTGCTAACACAAAGCTAACACAAGCAAATAAGACAACAGTTCTCTTTACAAGAAAATATTTCAACAGTTCTTTTTGAGCAGAGGTACAGTAGTTTGCTACCTGGAGTACTGACCTTCACATTAGGTCAAGGGCATTCTTTTTCAACCATTTTTACTTTAAAGCCCAACTTCACAGTCTTCTCAATCTTCTACTTGAACAACACCTTTGCATAATTGATAAAGTTCATTCACACTCCACTGGTTTGTACTCACATGGAGAGCATGTGGACTTTACCTTCCCCAACATTCACCTGCTTCTCCTGCAATTCTGTGTTGCCGGGCAGAGAAATTGATTTCCTCTCAAGCACGCTTGCAGGCAGACCCATATTAGAGCTCATCACTCACCTGTCCATTGACAACTGCCCACCGACCAGCTGGACACGAGCCTGCTGCTAAATGATCCACCAAAGATTCTCATACACCTCCACTTACAATGTAGCTTGAATATTTGAGTTATCCAATATTTAGGTGTGGACAAAGGCAACCTAGAGAAGTACAATATATTATAACATGTTGGCTATTGCTCTGTCAAAACTGATACCTAGATACTAATAAGCACTTATACGTATCAAGCCTTTTTCTTTAGTATTAAAACTGAGTTGGAAATTTTAGTATTGACAATACCAGTTGGCTATAATAGCTGCAAAATGTCTTGGAATGGAAAAATAAAACAGCAGCTTTTTCTTTCAAAACAGCTCCACTGTTTTTTTTATCTACAGAACAGTATGAAAACAAAATATTTACGGTATTGTCTTGAATTTACTTTTTGGTCTCAAGGTTTTATTTGACAGAACAGCTGGATAGGCCTATCGCGATAATTACTATATCAGCTTATTGTTCAATATATGAAAGCTGGGACAATATTTGGGGGCTCAATATTTATCGTCTGTACAATTTCTTTGCAACTGTGGGAAGATTTTTGCCATTTTTATGTAATAAGGTAAGATTTGAGCTGTAGAGGGTAAGGTTTGTTATTTGTTTAATGCAGCTCATGCCTTTTTAATTAAAAAATAGGTTTACTGAGATTATCTTGCTTTGTGCCAGTGGCATAAAGTGGTTTCAATATTATTGCAATATTTCTCTGTAACAATATATCAAACTTCAAAATTTGTTAACATGACAAGTCTAAAGCTATAACATGAAAAAGGGGTCGATACATTCGGCAAACTGTGGAGGCCGGGAAGCTCACAACGCTGACATGGTAACAACCACAAACTAGTATGTGCAACGCCTTTGTAGCATTGCCATCAATCACTTCCACACGGGGCGAATTAGTGTGTCTATTTGAATCTCATTGTTGTCTAAAACTACAGCATTGTGAATTCATACCTTCCTTCACAACCTGACACATTTGCTATCAGGGGCAGAGCCAATTTCATCATGCACTGAACCAGAACAATCCCGATGCTCCTCCTCAAGCTTATATGTATAAAAATGTAATTACAAACATATTGACATGACACAAAGTGAAGCCAGCACCATGGGAGGCAAATGAACTATTTATATTCAGAGCCTCTTTTTAAAGCCTTTGGACACATGGATGTAATAACTTATTTATTCTGCCTGCCGGAAAAAGCCATTACTTTGGGATAAAACGGGATGAGGGCTAAGCACAGACAGAAAATCTTCATACCAAAAGTGTCAGGGAGTGGTTTATACATTCATACAGTTCTTTGTTCTTCTCAATCCTTCTATGTCGTAGCTGGCCTGGAGTAAAAGATCACTGCGTCATGTCTGCTTGCAAACAGCAGTCTCATTCTTGGAAGCTAAGGCTTTTTCCTTCCCATTACTTATTCATAGGTTTTAATGCAGTGGATGTATTATTGATGATGGACGATCGCTGCCCCCTCCCCTTTCGGTGCTCTCACTGCACGGCCCCGTGGAGAAGATACATGTTCGGCCCTGGGACTGTTGGGACAATGATATATGAACAACTGACACTTACACAAGACCAGTGTCTATCAGCTGGTAATGTAATATGAAATTCAAATGTACAAGAATATATATAATTTCAAAATAACGTTTTCTGACTAGTTTCCTTTCAGACCTAAAGGGTGCCCTTTCCATTCCTGCTTTAGACAGACTTCATCTAGGCTTATCTGTGTAAAAACAGAAAGAGAGAGAGATGCTTTATTGACCCTGAGGGAAATTCAAGTTTTATTGCGCTTCTCAGTGTCCTTTGTGTCTTAGTCAAAGGTCTCAGTGCAGTTTAACAGGAGGACTGGTCAGATAGGGTCAGCAGATCTGTGTCAGGGCAGTTTGAGGAGAGAAGAGCCAAAAAGTGTCTCTCCTCTGTGTCCTGCAGCATCACAGCAATGTCCAGTAAATGTGTCAGTGTTTAAGTGTTGAGTGGAGAGGCAGCTGGTGCAAAATCACAGTCCTGTGTCATAATGCTCAGTTTGATAACCTGACTCTGCAGTTTGTACTCGATAACATAAATGACAGTGTTGACTCTGCTACTTTCTTGCACCACTAATTCAAGCACTATTACAACAATACAACTACAGAAAGTCTAGTAAAGTAAAGAGGCCCATTTCAACAGCTTTGAACAAAATGTGTTTGAACGAGCTTCACATCTCCGAAACCTGATTGCGAACTAGGTGCCATATGCCATACGTACACCAGTGTACGCAGACACTAGGGATGAGGTGGGTTAAGTGTCTTGCCCAAGGACACAATGATCATCTGTGGCAGCTGGAATCGCACCACCAACCAATGATGTTTATGTCGAGAGGGATTCAAACCGCCAACCTTCATGTCAGTGGACAAACGCTCTACGACTGAGCTACTGTTGCCCGTAATTTTAAACCGCTTCCCTCCTATGTGCACCAGCAGATGGAGTACTAACATCATCGGGTAGCAAGAGAGGCATAAAGATTATGACAAGTTATGACAAATGCTTGCCTTGTTTTGCATGTCTAATCAACACAGGATTTTCATAGTTCATACAACATGATGTCCAAAAGTACAGTGTCAAGGAGAAATATTTGCTTGGGAAAAATGTAACTAAACATGGCCAGTTTCCAAGACTGGCCTGTGCTAGTATTCCTTCTGTTTGTAGCTGACCAGATTAATGGATGGACAATAGTAACACAATGGAAAGATGGGGCATTAGTGCTTAAAAAAAAAGTGTAGGAGGAGATATGGACTTTGATACCAGTGATAGAAAAGGACAAGGCTCATCTTACTAATGTCCCCTCTGTCCTGGGATAAAAAGTTTTTCTGCAATAGTCCTAGAAGCCATCGGTCTTGGCGAAAAAGTGCTGAATGCCCTAGAGGAAAGCACAGGGCCAAGTGTGATGGTAGATGCTCTATGACTTCTGTCTCTGTCAGTTGGTTCCCGTTTTGGCCTCTCTCTAAGGAACACACACAAGTCTTTGCTCTGATTTACTTTGAATTTCCTGTGCTTGGCTGAAAATGCTGCAGCGCTCACACAGCTCCATAGTCATCATTTCAAGAAACAAAAAAAGAAGGTTGTGGAGAAATGGACTACAGTAATGAGTTTAAGACATCGCAGTGGGATTTCTTAATGTTGAAAGGTTGAACTTGGCTGCTTCTAAGGATGAAGTGATGTGAATATATGTTTTCCATTTAACAGGCTTGGGGCCAGCACAAAGGCACAAAAGACTTCTTTAGTGCTGCTTGTTGCAATAGTGAAATGTTTTTTTTTTTCTGTTTACCAAGTCCACTGTTATTTTTTTTCCCAACAGTCAAGTAGTTATGTCTATACCCTCGAGATTTTATTTTTTTTTTAATAACATTTTGACCAGGACCAGACTGACATAAAAAAGAATAATTTAAAACCAGAAATTACTAAATGTATATTCTTCTTCTGGGTACCACCAGATCTAAAACAGGACGATTCCTGGTCTAAACAAAGACTAGACTCAAAGGAATATACTATAGAGGACAAAAATGTGTGTACATGTAGCACACCGTGAGCATGATTGGCCTATTGATATTTTGCAGTGAAATCACGTTGGGAATGTTCTACACTCATCTCTGTTGGTGGAAAGTTTTTTAGTCTATAAACTCAAGAAAAGCTACAAAATGGATTTAAACAACACATTTTCAGGAGTCTGTGATCAACATGAGAGTTCATGGTCCTGCTTAGGAGTTTGATTTTCAACACAAAATGTGAAGGTGACTAACTGAAAAACTCTTGGCTAATGCTAGCTAGCTTGTGACTGTAATATTATATGTGAGAGACTTAACAGCACAAATCAGCTCACCTATTGGAGTTCCAACCAAGTTAGTTCTTTCTGGTCAAATTGAGTTAAAACAAAGCTCAGATTAAAGTCTAACTTGAGTAACAGAGCTTCAGACAGAGCAGTGCCTACATTTACCATCACGCCCCCAGGGAATATTGATGAAATCAGCTGCTTAGTACCCATAATATTATATATGAATGTCCAGAAAAGAGTTCATCATTAATTATAACAACACACTATTAAATTGAAGTACTGACACAGCACATTCCTGGGACAAGATTTTTCAACTTTTTGACTCATTTCACTCCACCTGCTGTTGGAGCCTGGACCTGATAAAATATAAATACTATATGAATTAACAAGATGCAGTGGCTCAGGTCTTCCATGGACGGGTTTAAGGAGTGTGCTTGTGAGAGAAAATATTGGGCACTGTGAATGAGAGGAGCAGAGAGCAACCTGGAGGCTGCTGATAGGAGGCCAGGTTCTTCTTGATTAAGCAAAAAGTGCAAATGAAAATAAGGCTATGTGTACACTGGCTGCAAATCACAGACAGGGGGGAATAACTATTGCCGTTCGCATTTCCAAACAGCGGTGATGCCATCTAAGCACACTCCATCACATAAGACTGCATGGGCCATTTCTCAAGCCTGGGGGCCCCGGAGATTTGCTCTAATGAGAGAGGATTCTTAATGGTTATTGATAGAGCCCACGAGGACAGCCTCTTAGCCCTAACTCTCGAGTGATGCTGTGGCGCTCTCCTCTGCACTACTTAATGAAGTAAAACTTGTCGATTCTGCGGGATGATTTAACACTACAAACAGCTTGTGACGGGGAGATGACTGTGATATGGAAAAATAGATTGACTAGAGCATGGGGGGAGACAGAGGAGGGGAAGGGTGTAATGGCGAGCGGAGAGAGGGCTCGAGTTGGATTTCCATAGCTGTAAAGCAAGTTCAGATGTATAATTGAAAATGCAAATGAGTGCATTTCCATAAACTATTGAGAGGTTATTAAAAGTTTGGAAGTCACAAGAGACTTAGCAGAGGCCTGAAGACCAAAAAAATATATCAAAAGATTGCTAAGACTATGATCAGATTGTTTTAGTTAAGCCTCATATGACAGAGGAGTATGACAAAATGATGAAATAGTGTGGAGCGTGGAGAGATATTATACTTGAACTGATTTAAAGGTACAGGTACAACTTTATGGAGGCAGCACGTCACCTGCACGATTTCATGGAAATAGAAAGTTAAAACCATACTTTGGAACATTCTCCATGGAGATAGATATGTTTCAAGTCATATTGTGGAAGATTATAGCCAAAGGAACATTTCCATGGAAACAAGTATGAGGAGGCTCTCCTTCAGGCCAAATAAGAGTCAGGTTGGTGGAGACGCAAGTCAGCTCTGAATAAGGACACAAGTTGCTCTCCCCATACTGTAAATTTTGTATTCATAGTCTATTTTTACCTTATTTGCCCTTATTTTTATTTTATCACAGTTTATATTATTATTCTTTGTTTAATGTGTGTAGAATCCCTCAGTTGTCCAGGAAGAATCCATAGCAAAAGGAGAAATTTAATTTGTCAACTGGACAGAGTTTATTTGGTTGAATACGTTTCGCAGCTCATCCAAGCTGCTTCCTCAGTTCTGAGTTTTTTGTTTAATGTTAAACCCCAACAATGAAGCAAGGTCCTAGTTTGTGAATTTCATTCACCGACAATTAGGAAAAAAAAAACAAAAAAACAAAACAAAACATTCCAAGTTATTTAGTGCAATAAACACAGTTGACAACAACCTTCTATTGTCGAAAAAAAAGGATTTTTAATATCAAAATAAGTATTTGGCGTCTTCCCTATGATATCACAACAGTTTGAATGTTTTGTATCTTGTTACACGTCATATACTAATACACCTAATACACCTATACTACCACAAAGTTCTCATAAAAAGTAAAAATTGTATGTATGCTACAACCCAGTCTAATCTAATTGGCCATTGTCCTGCAGGGCTGTACATGGTCTCGCCGTCTGCCAGCGTGCGCTCTCCCCTGGGTCTACAGATTTATGACCTCCCCTCTCATCTGATGACACGGCCAGGGACGAGTGTGCCTGGAATAGCACCTGCCATCACCTGTCATTATACACACTCAAGGGTTTCAGTAAAGCCAAGATCCTGCCAGTGACAATGTGAGATATAGGCGTCTTTAATGAAGAGAACTAGGGGAAATCATAGGGCACAGGGGTGGACATGAGAGAATAAGGGTGACAATATTGGCTAAGGTCTCCAAGGTATCCATATGCTGGAAAAAGTATGCTTAATCCTTAGCACAGTTTAATAATTTAAATATTAAAAGGTGCACTATGTAACTTTTTTGGGTGGGGGTTCGTCACCTTCTGGCTTCTACATTATTGCTCTGCCTGGAATGTTCCATAGTATGACATTAAACAGATCTAGAACATTTATTCAATTATAGGTGGTTTTATAGCCCAAAAATGCCTATGAAAAACAGGCATTCTGCCTGTGAGTGGGATTGCCTCTCCTCAGAGCTGACCTGTAACTTGGTCTAGTTTGATCCTCATGACGATAGAAAGGTTTAATGCCATACTGTAAAACATTCCAGACAAAGTAATAGCATCTCCATGGAGAAAAGCTTTTGACGAACCCTCCACCATAAAAGTTACACAATGCACCTTTAAATAACAAAACTATTAACTGATTTAAATTTTGATATACTGTAAACCAAGCATTTTAGAAGCAAACACTTTCTTCATTCAACTGAAAAAACACAATCATTAAATAACAATAAAGTCAAATTAAGGCTTTGTTATTGCCCATCATTTATGAAACACATCCGCTAACTGCAGAGATTATGAAGGATGTGAAGTAATCAAAGGACTTGATTAGCACTGATGATAAGGGAAGCAATCACACCAACAAGAAGCACTACAATTTTGTAAATCTCCACGACAACACTGGCTCAGTCTTGTAACAGTTTGTTTTTCTAAACACATAATTCTTGGTGGCTCCATGCTGCACTTAGATTTAAGGACTTTGCCCCTTTGTTCTATACCATGTCGTGTTATTTTAAGCTTTTGCATATTTTATTTAACATTTACTTTCAAAGCCACTTTGCTTACTCTTCCTACACCTTTTTGATTACAGCATATTTTATATAATTACCTCTGCATAGAAAATTTCAGGTTATAAGAGCAAGGAAGAATGACAACTCTGTGATGCAGCATGGGTCAGTGAGCTGCCTCTTTGCACGGAGTATAATCTTATGTCTTTTGTCTGTTGGTGTCTACAGTCAAAGTGGTTATTTATAGTTCTTTTTAAAGAACACAGCTCTATTTATGAGGGATTTACTTAAAGGCATTGTGCATGTTTATTTACAACGTAAAAAAAAAAGTTATAACTTTGCAATTAGTTTCATAAAGTTTAAAATCTACCATGCTAAGAACGCACTTCCTGATTGTTGGATAATAAATGCTTAATTAGATGCAGACAGTACACAGCAAACTTATTCTGACCTCAAGAGCTACTCATACAATATATCTGTACTGGGGCAAGACAAGTTTTAGTCAGATACATGGGAAAAAATTGTCTTTTGAATTTTGGGTTGTTTTTAGGTAAACGCCTGTGGTAAACAAAACATCTTTTATTACATCTGAACATTGGTCTTTGAACCAACAAATTTTGCAACACATATTACTTTATGTATCTCACTTCAATTTAAAAAGCTTAATTAACTTAACGATGTTACAACATTTAATTGTTTGACTGTGTTGAATCACTCTTTTCTTGACTACTTTGACGAGTATTAAAGTACTCAATATAGTATAGGGTAAATGTTTATGCTTGCAATTAGACCTAACTATAATTTCCTTAAATATCTAGTATGTGAAGTTGTCCAACCCACTGCCCTATTATATGGCCCATGTGTCCTTCTATAACAACAGGTACATCAGAGAGTGAGAAAGGAGGACAGCATTAGAATTCCTGTGTGGCAGGCCGGTGTGTGGGCACAGGTGCTTTCAGCTGGACAGGTGGTGGAGGGAGAGGATGACTCACTGCCTCGAATTCATTAACGTCTTCATGCAGTTAAATCATTTTAATTTGAACAGATGGGCTACACATACGCTACATACAAACACTAGAACTGTCACGATATAAAATTTTGAAGTGCGATATTATGCTGAAGTTAGGCCTGTCACAATAACAAATTTTGAAGCATAATATATTGCTACATAGATATACTGTGATAAACGATTATATTGAAACTGCTTTATGCCACTGACAGAATAAAGCAAGATAATCAGAGTAAACACATTTGTAAATAGATGGTATCATTTAAAGACAACAAATAAATAAAAGCAGAATGAAGCAATAGTTAGTCACAGAAGTTATCCATTCACCCCTCTAAGGCTACATTCAGACTGCAGCCTGAAGTGATCCAAATCTGATTTTTTCACCCCTATGCGACCTGTATCTGATCTTTTAATGACAGTCTGAACGACACAGATTCAATTTTTTCAAATGCGACCCAGGCCACTTGGATATGTGGTCCTAAAACCAATACATATTTGACCTTTTGACATGCGACTTCAGTCTGAACGGCCCTGTCGCATTCATCCGACATACACGTCACCAACAAGTAGGTGCTCACAAATGTACACAAACGTACTTTTTGTCATATGAAAATTGTGTATGAACTCCGTGTTAGTGAAGCAGCGAAGCACATATCAATAACACCACTCTTGGCCGCGACTCCACACCCACATGTTCCTTTCTACGGACGTTGCTGCCACTGCCCCATAAAACGCCATGGCCAAAAACCTTTTCCTTCTTCTTCTCAATCTCCTCCTTAAAACAAATAAGCTGTACATGTTGTGGCTCCGGTACGACAGCTACTTTAAAATCACCAGGTGCTCAATGCTATCGTCCATGTTTAGGCTACTTCCCTAAACACTGAGCACGCTTGCTGAGTGTGATGTTGTCGTGTCCTCCAATGCGCATGTGGGACACTTTTGGGGCGTTTAAAGTTCACACTAGAGATCAGATACAAGTAGCATTTAACTGGAAATGTGAATAACCTCACAAAAAATCGGATTTCACAAAAAAATCTGAATTGAGCATCAATCTTATCATATTACAACTAAAATGACAAAAAGTTCTCTATTATTGCAAAGAAAATGTGCACATGATAAATACTGAGCAAAAGCTTTCATATTTTGAACAATAAGTGGATATAGTAATTATCTATTATCCATAATTATTAGTGACAGGCCTAGCTGAAGCCAATACAGATGATAAACCATAACCAAACCATTTAGCAGACCTGTCCCCCAAAAAGTATTGTAAATGTACAATATTCTTAGAAAACACAAATTTTAAGTAAATAGCAACACTTGCGAAGTTAGTTTGTATGCATGAGCCACAGAAGTTCATAATTCAACCCCCTACAGCTCAAAGCTCATCTCATCAGAGTATAGAAAAATGACCAAAAATTTCCCTTTAGTGCAAGAAAAAAATCCCCATGACAAATAATGGCCCCCAAAAGGTATTGCTCCGTCATATATTGAATGGCAAGTTGATATAGTATTTATCACCATTTTGATGAGTGACACAACTAGGTCTGTGACGATAACAAATTCTGAAGTATGATATATTACTGAAGAAAACACAGAAGACAAGCAATAATACTGAAACTAATTATGCCACTAACACAATAACCATAAAGTAGAATTATCCCCAAAAGCTATTCTAAATGTATGACATGGTTAAAAAAACACAAACGTCAATAAATACTGTAAATGGCAGAATGAAACACTTACTGGTACCTTATTTGTATCTATGATGAGTCATAGACAGTTTAAATCTAATTGTAGAACAGGAAAAATAACAAAAAGTTCCCCACTAGTACAACGAAAAAGAACCCCCGATAAATACTGACCCCTCAGAAATAATGGGGGGTCTAACATATATTGAATGATAAGTCGATATAGTATTCATCATCACAGGCCTAGATAAAACGAAATGAAAACATATCTTGGCGTATTCACATTGAGAACCTAGGCTTGAGGATAAATAGAAAAACACCATGAGATGAGAGTAATGTAGACCTTCCCCGGGCAGTGGAGTGATGTATCCACTCCATTTCTATCCTGCCTGGATCTGTGCCGCGATACCTGCTGAGCTGAAGCCGCCGCACATTTGCCCTTTTATGATTCATTCACTTGATATACAGCTGTCCAGGCCGTTGATAGAAAGAGACTGGGGCCCACTATGCACTGAAAAATAACAGCCTCCCCAACTTCGAGCTATTTGTTACTTTGGATTGTCAAGAGGGGTTTGAGGCTGGGATTGCTGTGTCTCATTTTGGACAGTGTCAGTTACACTCATGGTAGAAAACAGTGGAAGGTAATTTTGAAAGGCAATTTTGAAAGTAAACAAATCTTGTAATATATAATATAACATTGTAAATATGAATAGCATTCGAGAACAAATCACATTAGCAAATCAAATTAGTTTAGAGGATTATTACAGCTAATTGGTAACTGTCTCAAATCACATGGCCCCAAGGGTCAATCCTGGGTCCCATCCTGTTCACTCTCTACATCCTGCTGTTAGACCAGTTAATACACAGTAATTATGTGTCCTACCTCAATTATGCAGACAACGCTTGGATCTATGTCTCACCGGCAGCAGGTGAATATGGACCAGTGGATTTACTCTTTCACTGCATTCACCAGATCAGTGTGTGGATGCAGTGGAACTTTCTCCACCTAAACTCATACTGAAGTCATTGCCCACAGCACGAAAGAACATCCCTGACAGGTTGTGAACCATCTCGCACTTGGAGGACCTCAGGGACAGGTCTTCTGCTGGTTCCCAGAGTTAAGACTAAACATTTCAGTTTTATGCAGCTAAAATCTGGAACAGACTTCCTGAAGATATGAGATAGGCCTCTACAATGTTAAAATCCAGGCTTAAGACTGAGCTGTATGACTGAAGGAATTTCTCTTTTAATTGTATTATGAATATTTGTCTTTTCATTTGCTTGTATTGTGATTATAATGTCTTTCTTATTCTGTACAACACAAAATTACTTTGTGTACTAATTGTGTAATACAAATAAATGTGCCTTGCTTAATTAAGATCAAGCAGTCCTTTGGTTGGACTGAAACACTGTAAAGTTGTGAAGAAGAATATTACACAATTATAATATGTAAATAGAGATGTTTAGGGAGTTTATCATATTTCACTGTTGTGATGCTGCTCTTTTTTGTCTTTTGTGGAGAAAAACAGACTCAAGAAAGGAAGATAAAAATACAACATACGTTCAAAAATGATGGAATAATTGCACCAAAGGGAGACAGTCTGGATCTTTCAGAGTCACTGCTCTATTCATAACGCTCACTGGGACTGAAAAACAATGCAACACCCCGTGGTGGCTCCATGCTGCTCCAGGGACTTAATCAGTCGGTGAAGGAAGTGAAGAGACAGGGAGCTCCTACAGGCAATGCATCACGGTACAGGGACAGTGGAGGGGGTGGGTTGTGTTATGACCCCGTGTGGGCGCTTATTCATCAGAGTGAGGCGGGTAAGAAGCAGATGAAAACTACATCTTATCAAGCGCTAGATGAATCGCCTCCAGAAGACCCTTTTCCAACTCATGTTCATGTATGACGCTATTTTCAACAGTGAGTCTTTGTGTATGCCTGTCCACAATAAGTGCATTCAGACAATATTCAAGAGTATTCAGAGTTCGCAAGGCCTTTCCATGTTAAAGTGGGTTTACTCTGGGTACTCTAATCATGACACAATCAAAAAACATTGATGTGTTTTGGTAATTTTGTTTTGCCTGGAATGTTCCACAATAGGGCTTTAACCTTATAACTAATGCACTTATTTCAATACAGGTGTCTTTATTGCTCATAAAATATAAGGTAGTTCAGTGACTTGCAGGTGAATCGAAACAGCTGCAAGATGGCTGAAGAGTTTTCGTGTTGACTCTAGGTTTGGTGTCTTACTCTCAGTCCTTAAAGAAACATTAGCATAACCTTAATTTGAGTAAGAAATGAAGCTCTGTCTCCAGCCAACAATAAAAGCATTCAAGCCACCACTTGACGCATGTATTATCCTGAGACCTTTTCCCACCAGATACGATCCATGGACAGTGATGCGAAAAGGTCACTGGAGCAGGAATAAAGCGGCTTGTTGATGCTCAGCCAATCAGAACAATCACACGGGTCACTGTGCTCTGCATCAGGTGGACACCCATAGAAGTTTGTCTGCATGAACACATTTTACCTTCATCCCCACAAAGGAACTCATCATCTATCAAGCACCGTTATGAAGGCTGAGATACGACTTGGTTCATTTAGCGATTTCTCCAACCACAGAAGCAATTGGGGAATTAATTGCGGAGAACTGGAGCACACCCAAAAAAAGCATGCGACATAAAAATCTCATTTGTCGCATTATAAATCTGGCACTGGCCGGTGTATGAAGCCAGGTAGGAAGCAAAGAGTGCACGTGTGTAGTCACATTATATGGGCCAAATAAATCTTGTTTTCATAAAAAGACGTAGCTGTGTGATTGAGAGAGGAGAGCTCCTTAAATTTTTAATGTAGCTATTAAACTCCTGGTTGCAAATTAAATGGCAATGAGTGGTGTTAGAAAGATCCCTCAGAAATCATTTTAAATTGCCCCCACTGTATAACGAAAAGGACACAATACAAGTCTTCAGCGTTTAACTTCTCTAGTGCTGTCTGTTCTGCCCTGACTCTCACACCAAATTTTACATATTTGCCCTGGAGTGGTCAGACCTAAGAATAGCAAAGTTAGATTTTATTCATGTAACAACAATGTTCCTTGGTGTGGAAAGAGAAGACTTAGCAAGAGATGCCCACTTACTCAGATTTGTTCCTCTTGTACTTGTTTGTCAGGATATTTTTTTATATTTACATTCTTTCCACAATGTTTTAGGGATATTCACAGGTACATTTATAGGCTGATTTAAGTATTTAAAGGTAATTTTTTCTGTTATAGTTTTCCAGGTGGATGTATCAAACAGTTTTTCTGAAAATCTATGCCCATCTATTGAAATGCAGACTATATTGAATGCATGTTGGGGCTCCACATCTTGGAATACTATGCAGTTAAATAAAATGATTCAAGTTTTGAACCAAAGCAATAGTCCATTTATTTCTCAAAGAGAACTGAAGTATTCTGAAGGCTTAAATTGAAATTTCAATATCTGTCACTGCTTTGAAGTTAGAATCTTAAGCCCCAGAAGAGTGTGAGCGGGAGGCAAAAACAGTCCGCGGAGATAAAAGTTTATTATGTGTCCTTTGGAAATCACACAGCGTCGCTTAAACAGGTGGTGAATAGTGAGGACCTCTGCTGTCCCCATTTCACTTTGGCTTCACAACTTCTAGGACTGGCACAGTTCAATACCAGCTCCTCTTTCTCATTGACCTCAACTGTCCTTTCAGCTATTTCCCTGTGTTCAAGCTCATTCTCTATTTTTAGCATAGGGCACATTCAGACGCAACTTACTAAAGCAAACTTTCAAGCAATATTCACCAACACCACATTAGTCAGTATGAGCTAATGCCATACACACAAGGACAATGTGTGCTATTATGAAAAGGTAGAGAAAATTAGCAGCTTTGAGATTTATGTTGTCTCTGAACAGGTGTGGGTGATATGCCAAAAAGGTTGAAACAGCAGGTGGGCAGGGTGCAAGTGGTCTGAGACTATTGCCTCTGAGCAGAGCAAAGGCAATAGTCTCACACCAGTCGCACCCTGCCCACCTGCTGTTTCAACCTGTTACCCTTAGGAAGGCGGTGCAGGGGGATGATAATGCACACTGCAAGACAAAAAATTGCCTTTTCCCCAACAGCTATCAGTGTGCTAAATAATTATCTGCCATAAATGTTGCGCCTTAGTGTGTCTTGGCTTCACCGTGTTGTCTTGTTTGTGTCTGTATACATCAGACAATAATAACAAAATAATAATTTAAAAAAAAGTCATATCAGACAGACAGATCACATTTAGAATGTAGATTATATTCAGTTTTTAAGAGGAAACTGAAGCTATCTCCTGTTAACTCTTCACTGTGATTGGTTATATCCACCTGTCACTCACTCAGAACATGACAGAGGGTGAACAATAGGAGGAGTGGGTGGTAGAAAGAGTCTTTCTCTCTCTCTCTTTTTTTTTTTTTTTTTTTTTTTTTTAAATCATAGAGCAACATTAAACAAAAAAGTGGGGAATTATAATATGGCAATGTTACCAAAATAGCAGCTCAACACTGGGATGAGATCATGATTTGATTTGACATTGCCCAGTCCTACCTCTGAAAGCACTACAAGGTATTTAGATCAACAATACTATTATTTAAAGGTTGTATGTATGGGCTGTATGTATGGTTGTATATTATTTGACAATGATAGCATTACAGAGATGCAGTAGCCTTGTAATTATGATGACAAAAAAAAAAGAAAATCCATCAACTGTGGATGTGGTGGGGCCAGAGAACGAGGCTACCTCGTCAAACAAATTCTCTACGCTTCTAGCGTAACTGACTTGCCGGCACACTGGGATTACGTGGTTTACGTACGCCTCTCACACATTCCACAGACACAAGATGCTGTTTACTCAACCAACGTAGCGGTTCTTAGCAAATTTTTCCAACTGTAGCTTCCTCGCAGTTACCACAAAGTTTGTTGTGATGGCAGACAAGAATCCACTAGCAGTTAGCCGCAAAAGAAAGTCCGTTTTTAAGGCTGCTGAAAGAAGAAGAGAAGGGGAAAAGGAGCGAAGCTTAACTCAGGTGATTCTCAGAGATTCCTTCCACTGATAGTGTGCACTGAAACAGAGGGTCTAAAGACTGACATGTTGGTCGATGAATTACTTCTGGACAGATAACTTCTACTTATCATTTGAAAACGTACAGTATAGTTACAACAGTAACAGCGGTTCTGAATGTGCACCGGCTGTAAAGAAGCAGCATAAGCGTAAGGAGGAGGCGTTTCTACTTAGGGAACTGTGGGGGAGGGGGTGGTTTCACGCATGCGCAACATTTGAAAAAGGACAAACAGTCGCTGGATTTCTCGTTCCTTGTAAAATCCTCTATACAACCTTTAAAACCTGCATTTGTGAGCTTTTGATAGGTGTGTGTTTTAAAGCTGCTCTTGCCCCATTAAATTACCCAGTGTGGACAAATAAAGTTATTTGATAAGATTTTGATTTAAACCTCTACAATATGAGCTTATCTATAACACTACTAGAAAAGTATCGTTTGGCCTTATCCTGACTTTTAGATGACATTGCATGCAGTAAACTGTCCTCTGTCCTCCCCTGCCCTTTGTCGTCCCTATGGGCTCTATCGATTTGAGCTCAGTGGAGGGAGACCGTGGAGTTTGATGTGCAGTCACACGACCTGCTGCCTTGCTCACTCCCACGGCCAGAGCACCATTGTGCAGTCTAACTGATCGGTGCCATGCCCACACACTTGGCAGGCTGGCAGCTGACCCCCTGCTGTCTCTTTGAAACTGCCCCTCTGTAGCAGCAGAACGCTGGCGCCACCTTAATCAGTCAACCACCCAGGTGTCCATCTCCGCCCATGCTTCTACACTCTCAGTTTTCTCTGGAAACATTAGGTAATTAAAAGCTTAGTGATTTCTTGTGGAACCCTTTAGGTAATAGGGTAGTCAAAAAAAAAAAAAAAAAAAATCGATACTAAAAGTGGTATCAAAACTAGATACTCATTTGAGCAGGCATTGATATTAAAAAGACACATTTACAGGACATAAATGAACCTTTCCTGAATAGCTTTAGAATGATCTTAAGATGTATCAGAACAAGTATAAGACCACATAGACTTATCATACCTGGACCACTTAGGGAGTAGATAGATGTACACAGAAAGTACTATGATTTAATCACATTCTATTATAAGAGAAAGAGTGTTTTTATTATAATCGTGGCATCAGAATCAGTATTGAGTATCGGGTCTATTCTTCGAAATCGAGTTTGAATTGACAATTACCTCCACAGTGACAGAAGCCCTGATGTCATTTGTGCCTCTTGCTCCTCCATCCAACCATAAACACAGTCAAAACTACAGAATGAAAAGACTTGTTTAGCATCTTGAGGTGTCAATTTTTTCACATTGTCACAAGTATGACAAGTACTGTATTATATAATACATATATAACATACACTCACACGCACAGAGGGTGGTGTGCCTTGCCAGAGGGCACAACAGCAAGCGTTGTCCATAGTGATTAAACTGCTCACTCTGTGTTTACATATACTGCTGAAATCACTATTTGCAAGGAATGGAGACCTTGCATACAGCCAATGACGCACAAAAGAAAGATGATCGAAACTGAAATGAAAAATGTAAGGCAGGATAAAGCAGACCCAGCCAGGGAACAGAAGGGCTATTAGGCATAGGCTTCTGTCATATGAAGGCTCCCCCTCCCAACATCACTGTCATCCAAGTCGTGAGTGTGAAGGACACCCAGACAGACACGTTACAAAAGCTGGGCTCCAGACTGTCACAATGCTCAACGGGCCTGATAAAAGTCTCCCACGCCTCCGCCATGTCCCGCCTCCTCCCTCTGCAGAATGTTAAACACACAGGAATAAAGGGCTCCCCTCAGGCCTGTGCGCAAACATCTCCTTCTCCAGAAAACACACCAAAATATCTTTTAGGACTTCTTCCACGAGTAAACTTGCAGCATTGGCTGCATGGGAGACCTGGAAGCAAGAACAGAATCCTGAGCCAGTCTTTTGACATAATCCAATTTCACAAATCTCTATTAGGGATGTACAATATTAAGAACGACTGGTGTACTATTGCTTCAGATATATCATTCTACAGTTCTATAATGTGAAGATTTTTTGTTGTAATAATGCAAGTCTAAGTTCAACTTTTGTGGACTTTCCTTTGGGATAGAGCTACACGATATATTGCAATCAAACTGAATTTGGACTGTATTAAGGATGTACAATATTAAGAGAGACTGGTGTATTATTGCTTCTAGTACACAATTCTACAGTTCTACAATGTGAAGATGTTTGTTGCAATAAATCATACCTAAGTTAAACATTTTTGGATTTTCCTTTGGGATGGGGCTAACAATATATTGCAATCAAATCAAAATTTGAGCTGGTGAAATTATTATATTGCAGGGGTCTCCAAACTTTTCCCCCTTGTGCGCTACGACAATGCCAGAGAGCTACTAATTTTAGCAGTTGCAAGAAATTATCTAAGAGCCACGCTAAAACTTAGATGGAGTACAGTTAGATGCCTATAAATACATTTATCAGCGTACAAAAGTTAGTCATCAAAATGATAGATTTACAAAATGGGCATTTAATTAATCAAATTTTAGTTATTCAGCACAATATGAAATTCAGTAATGGCGAGCTACTTGGAAGGGGCTGGAGAGCTACTGGTACTGGTAGCACCCTATAGAACAGACTGCAATTATTGAGATAGAATGTCCTCTGCAAACTTGAAATTCATAACCACAATGTAAACTCTGAACAGAATTCTACTTTTTGAATGTAAATTGCAAATCTAATCATAATCATATGACTTTTATCTAAAAACAATTTTAAAATACACTGGTGCCAAAATTCTAAATCATGACAAATGACTGCTGCTACAACAACACCGCATTGTCTATTTTTGCACCCTCTGTTCACACCACCGTCTTTAGCTCCAAATGCAGTCTAATCTTAAGGGGTCTGCCTCTATTGACGTTTACATCATGAATTTCTTGTAAAAGGAAAAACCTCCAGCAAACCTTTCATGCACATTTTAGCAAATCCATAAAAGCAATTATATAGGTGACAAGACTTATTTGAAGCTTAGGGGGAAAAAAAAATCCTATTTAGACATAGCCTGAAGTGGATGGTTGTTACCATAGCTCTGCCAAACTGTGAAATACTGCCCGGTAGCTATGGTTCCCCCGGTGCTAGCTGGCTAATAAACTTTGATGCCTACTAATGCATCCAGTAAAGTATCCGCCATAAAGTTAGCCATTACCTGAAATTGACATCTGTCCATATGGAATCTTTCAATAATATCATTTCGTTTACATTTTATTTATTCAAGCTAGACTGCAGAAATGAACAGCAATTTAAATATGACTTGTAAATGAGCGTATGTAACAGGAATCTAATGCTTTGGAAATCCTAGAGAAAATGTGATCTAACTCCCCCAGGTTTGAACCGCTGTCAGAAATGTAATTGCGTTTTTGTTCACATCGCTCCCTTCAGCGCACAACTGTGGTGGATTAAGGTGATTTGGTAAAGTGCATGCTAAATCTGCCATTAGAATCCCAGCGCTAGTTAATTCCAGAGCTGCTCCAACTCATTCGTCTCTGGCCAATATATAAATCTCGGTGGTGACAGGAGTGGTTGAGGTAATGGCGAAATAAACATGCCAGCCTTTCTGCTTTCATCAGGAGAATGGCGATGGGGGCTTCAAAATTGTCCCAGGGAGAACTCTGGGAGAAAGTGGAGATTAGTTGGACAGTGCTGTAAATGTGATTAGGTCTACAAACTGGATTTCTTGATTCAATGTTATGCATGTGGGACACAAACCAGAACCCATAACTCATGCAGATTTCTGGTTGACATGCAGTGAATAGTGTTTTCTATGGTTAGCAAAAACAACCTGTAAATCAGAGGAATGCTTAAATACTTGGTGCACCATCACCGCTGAACTATTTCAGAGAATCTACAGTGTCTCCAGCTACTGTTGCTTTGGTCCAGCTTGAAGAAACAGATGTGAACCAAAAGTGTGGCACATTATAAAATACTCAATTGTTGTTGTTTTTTTTTTAGTAATCTTACTCCAAAAGTGAGTCAGATCTGATAAACTGGTGAAAATTTGTATATCCATGTGGGGGGCACATAATTCTTTGTTTAGGCAATGTACAAAGCACACAAAAGAATGTTATAATCTTCCACAATTTTAAGACAGACAAAAGGTAATTTTGCAACAGTTATTTATCTCACACCTGTACAGGACTTGGCCTGTCATGATAAAGTTTGAAGAGTGATATATTGCTTAAGTAAATATAGACAATAAACAATAATACTGACCATGATGCAATACGAAAGCTATTCTAAATGTACAATACTGTAAAAAATATGAGCTGCAGTAAAAAAAAATGACAGAATGCAAAGAAAAAGCATCCATGATGAATACTGACCCCCCAAAATTATTGTTCCATCTCTCATGGTAAGTCGATATAGCAATTATCATGACAGGCCTATGTGGGACAGCCAGGCCAGGCCACACACTCCATTTTCAGGAAAGATTTACAGCACACAAAAGACTACAAAAGTGTCAAAACAAAAGTGTGAATGGATAGAAAATGCACTGTGGGCTGTATTAGCATGCAAGGAGCCAAAGTCATTGCAGAAATTATGATAAATTAAAAAGTACACAAATTGTTTGCAAGTAGCACAACACAGGCTACACTAAACGTTGAGAGGATAATTAGGCAGTTGGGGTAACTATCCTCTAGTGTGTCTCTGGCCAAAGTTTACAACCACATAAAACTTGGTATAATCCAGATACTGATCTTTATAACATTATTGAACAGCACTGTAGTGAGACACAGACAAGTAGGACAGTTTGAGAGCAGCTTAGGTCTGTACATTGAGTTTTTCTGGCCTCTGCTTCCATGTTGTGACTTACACATGGCCTCTGTGCCTGGCTGTGCATGTCCACTGCCATAGCGTATTCCTCTGGTGTACGGTGTATGTTGACACTTCATACCTCGAGCCGTAGGCTTGATAAGGCACTGATTCATTGCCCCTCGGATCAAGCTGCCACTATCGCTCCCCTGCATCTTCCGTGAGCCGAAATCAAACCTGTAATTCCAGCTTGCGGCTAACACCAGGATGTGCACATAAAAGTGAGCATGCTATGCTAACGGGGACACATAGGTGAGGAAGCAGTGATGTGAATAAAATGCCCTCCTCGTCTAGGTGCTAATTAGAGTCTAGTTGTTGGGGGCTTTTAAAAATGAATTATGAATGCTTCCACACATTGTCAGATACTATGGTACTCAATGTGCTCAATGTACACAGTGTCTGTGTACAATGGTGTTTGAATGTGTGTGTGAATGGGTGAGTAATTCCTTAATGTAAAGCACTTGAAGCCTGAATGTCTTGAAGGTGGAAAACTGCTATATAAAATGTGATCATTTACCCAATAGCTGCTACCCTTCCTGTAGCAGGGGTAATAATTCTCAACTGATTCTATGTGTGTAACACAACGCCATAAGAGCAGTACTTGGTGAGAATGAGCGAGGTGTTACATTACCCCAAAGGTGCTCAACTAAGACTGCCTATAACAGTTCTACGGCTGGCTGAACTTCTCAAAGTTAGCCAAGAATGGGCCTTATACAGGGGACAATATGACAGTAACCTTTAAGTAAGAGGATCTCTAAAAATAAAATGGTAAATGGTCACATTTATATAGCACTTTTCAAACGTCAAGGCACCCAATGCATATTACTTTAAGAAATCCCCCACTAATCATAAACCAGTGTTTGCAGTCATTGTGGGTAAGGTGAGTTAAGTCTCTTGCCCATGGACACAACAACAATATTCATCTGTGGGAGCTGGAATGGTACTGCCAACCTGTGTGGATCTGGCCATGCTACCAACAATGTTTTATGTCAGGAGCGGGAGTCCAACCAGTGACCTTCAGATCAGAGGATGACCAACCTACCAATTCAGCTACTATCACCCCTGGAGTGCCTCGCCTGATGGAGAATCAAAACCTTTCTTTCTTGATAAACGGGTTTAAGAGTGAAAGGAAATCGGCTTTTGTCTGTGAACTGTAAATATTATAAACAGCTTGACGTTTCAGACAGCAAACATGACATGCGTAGTCAGGGCTGTAATTGCCTTGTCCAGTAATTGTTCACTTGTCCACACAAAGGACTGGCGCACAATGGCCAGACTCTGCCTATAGCCTGCGACATGTCTAACAAAGGCTACATGACTGTTCAGATTCACAGAACATGTGTTAGCTGCGTTGACATTTTCAGATAATTACATTGTCGCTGTTAAATGTTCCTATCGAGTCACGAAGAGTGGAGCAGACTGCAAGAAGTAAACAAATTCTCCAAACATCTTAATCAAAGTGACAACAAACACTGTGCACCCAGCCCACACCTACAAACTGACATTTCTGCAAAAGCTAGATAGTAGGAGCCAGATGTGAATCACTGGCATTTAAAAGACACCCAAATATGACTTAATGATTTGGGGAAATATATCAAGTTCTGCTGTTTCTGCCAAAAATTGTGATTACATTTACAATTAGTTTTAATTTTAGGATTCTGTTTCAAAGTTCACATTTTAAACACATCCAGAAGAATTGACAAAAATATTGAAATATGAACTGACAGCTAACTAACTACAAATTAAATGTGATTGTAATATAAAAATCACATTTAAGAACAAGTTTGTACAGTTCTAAACTACAAGATTAGCAGTTTTTATGCATAACAAGTCTATTTTATTAAATGTGTCCATTCAAATTCCGGTTTTAACTTGTGGCCATTTAACCAAACACCGTGTTTTGTCTTAGTGTGTGAGATGCTGTGAATTATACGCCATTTTTAATATTCGTAAGTGAAAGGAAGTACAGGATTTTAACATTTTTAGAAGGTTTCAAGATATAATTGCATCATACATCTCGTCATTGGCATAGTTCAAAGCACCCAGCTCCAATGCAAATACCCACACCTTTCACGCCACACTGACACCGCCACCCATCAACTGAGGATGACACTTTTACTATTACCATTTCATCTATTAATATTGATATTGCATTGGAGCCTTTATGCCTGATACATCCTGAATGTGCCTCTACGCATGGAGGGTGCTTTACAGCTAGAGACAGCCTATGGCAACTGAGTGAGCGGACATAAAATATTCCAGTGTGATTTATTTCCCGACCGGATGTGGAAGGTCATTTCATCAGTGCTACAGCAGCAGAGCCGAATCCCGACAGATGTGCTTTGATATTCCACGGCAATGACAGGACACTAGCACCTTTCTAGCAGTAATCCGGTTCCAGTCTTTTCCCGTTAGCGCTCACATTAAAGAGCCCATAATGCACTATTTTCTGCTCTATGTTATAATGTTGTTTCCTCATCACAAACATACCTGGAGTTGTGTTTCGTTTCATTCACCAATGTTTAACACACAAACCTGCATATTTAGGCTGTGTTCTTCTCTCAAACTGGAAACTCTGCTCCACCTTGATGTCATGTGGTGATACAGGAAGCGCTCCACTGTGTTTTTAAACTCCATACACTTTCACTAGAATCATTTGTATTTTTTCAGCCATGGAATTGCCCATCTCTACTGGACAAAAGGTAAAATGTAGCTGTTAACGTGAAAACTATGACATCACAAGGTGGAACAGAGAATTTTGAGCTTTGGAGATGTAGACAGACTAATAATAAAGGGTTTCTCAAACATGTGTAAATGAAACAAAACACAACTCCAGGTATGTTTTGGAGGAGGTAACACCATTATAACATGGCTAAAAGCTCACAAGAGTCAATTATGCATAATATAGGACCTTTAAAGTCTCATTACCCTTCTGGAAAAACCTTCAAGATTCCAAACTAGGAACATGGAAGCTTGTAATTATCGCATTCAATTGTCATGTTATTTCTGAGCCCAATCCACAAAGATAAGACAGGTGGTGGTGATTTTGGATGAACCAAGCAGAAAGGTGTGTATCTGCGATGTGAATTTTAAATGTAGAAAAGGAATATTTAGTCTTAACGAACATGGCTTCAAAATAGTGATAAAAATAACAAATGTCAGGTTGAATGGACAGATTTCTGTGATCTCTTTTAGGCTGGCGCTGTCACATTAGTCCTAGCCTGTCATGCACTGAATCGTGGAAAGACACTAGATAATTTGTGAAGCTGATGTCACTAGAGCAATTAAAAAAAAACACCAACAACTTATTTAACAGTATTTGGAAATTCCTGTCTTGTATGGCTGCTCAAACACTGACTTTTGAGCTTAATATTTCTATTCACTATCTTAAAGGTCCTATATATAGAGAGATTTAAGCTATGTTATAATGTTACCTCATCAAAAACATACCTAGAGTTGGTTTTTGTTTCATTCACACATATTGGAGTCACCCCTTTATTATTAGTCTGTCTACATCTCCAGAATCCTAAAAGCTCTGTTCCACCTTGATGTCATAAAGCAGTAGTTTTAAAGTTAACAGGTACCTATTTATTTTCAGTAGAGATTGGCAATTCCAGGGATGAAATTATCCAAATGATACGAAGGTGTATGGATCTTAAAAGCAGTGGAGCATTTTCTGTATTACCACATGACATCACAAGGTGGAACAAAGTGTTTTCAGTTTGAAAGAACTATTTATGCAGGGTTTGTGTGTTAAACGTGTGAATAAAACAAAACAAAACTCAAGATACGTTTTTGACAACATTATCATAGAAATCTGAAAATAATATAGGCCCCTTTAACCATGGATACCTTGAGACATACACTGCATTCCAAATTATTATGCAAATTATATTTTTTTCAGATTTTGCCAAATTGTCATAATTTTCATAAGTATAATTCAAATGTTATTGAACAAACCTCCCAACGATAACAGTATTTTTTTCAAAAATAAAAACGCACTGTTCCAAATTATTACGCACAACAGAGTGTCAAACCATGTTATTGTTGTAAAGAACTGAAAATGGTAATTTGTTTATTTTTCAATTGATGCATTAGTATATTACTGAAATCAAAAGCTATTTCAATCAAAACATCTGAATAGGTCATGTTACATTTTAACAGAGGACCCCTTATTTGATAAGAGCTTCACAATTCTTGCATTCACTGAACTTGTGAGTTTGTGGAGAGTTTCTGCTTGAATTTCTTTGCAGGATGTCAGAATAGCCTCCAAGAGCTGCTGTTTGGATGTGAACTGCCTCCCGCCTTCATAGATCTTTCGCTTGAAGAGCTCCAAAGGTTCTCAGTAAGGTTGAGGTCAGGGGAGGATTGGGGCAACACCATGAGTTTCTCTTCTTTTATGCCCATAGCAGTCAATGACGCAGAGATATTGCAACATGATATGGTGCATTGTCATGAAGATGATTCTACATACTTTACAGAGGTCATTTTCACCTTCAAGGGCCAACCAGCTCTCTCCCCATGATTCCGGCCCAAAACATGACTCCTTCACCTCCTTGCTGACGTCACAGCCTTGTTGGGACATGGTGGCCGTCCACCAACCATCCACCACTCCATCCATCTGGCCCATCCAGGGTTGCACGGCACTCATCTGTGAACAAGACTGTTTGAAAATCAGTCTTCATGTATTTCTGGGCCTATTGGAGCCATTTCTGCTTGTGAGCATGGGTGGCCGAATAGGAGGTTTATGCATAACTGCAAGCCTCTGGAGGATCCTACACCTTGATCTTTGTGGGACTCCAGAGGCACCAGCAGCTTCAAATACCTGTTTGCTGCTTTGTAATGGCATTTTAGCCGCTGCTCTCTTAATCCGATGTATTTGTCTGGCAGAAACCTTCCTCATTGTGCCTTTATCAGCACAAATCCATGTGTGCTCTCAATCAGCTACAAATCTCTTAATAGTATGATGATCACACTTAAGTTTTCGTGAAAGATTTAAGGTTTTCATACCTTTGTCCAAGGTATTCAACTATTTCACACTTTTCGGCATTAAAAGTGCCAGAGAGATCTCGGAGAGATCCTTTTTCTTTCCCATATTGCATGAAAATGTTGCTCTGCTTAATAATGTGGAACGTCCTTCTCGTTGTTTTTCCTTTAATTGGACACACCGGGTAAACTCATTGGCACAGGTGTGTGAGACTGATTTCACTGAGACACAAGACCATCCATGAGTTTCACTGGAAAACTAAACATTTTACCTTTATGACTTAAACACAATTTGCATACCCAAGTGATATTAAGAAGTCACTCAAACTGCAAAATCTAACTTCAGTGGATTTAGTAAATATGGACTTAAAAAGTTTTTGTAGAGGCGTATTTTCATCTCCCATAAAATATTTCTAGCATCTCCACTGATTTTCTAGCTAGCACTTACTTCGATGTGCTGTTACACTCCTGGAATAATCTCATGTTCACACGTACAAATCCCACGTTGATACTGCAAACATACTTTTTACACTAATGGAAGCTTGTAATTAACACATCTGAGTCCATGTTATTCCAATTTCTTCACTCAATCCACAGAGATCACTACCAAGATGATTACTTGATGTGGCTGCTAAAAATGTCAAAATAAATTGCAGAGAAAAAATTAACAAGCAAGAGGAGAAAAAGGTTGTCCATGTGAAAGATCCTGTTTGGTATTCATGGTAAACTTGATCATCATAACACATAAACGCATTTTACGAAGCCCCATAAATGTGACATGTTCCACCACAGTTTACTGTCATAATAAAAGAATGCTATACGGTAAGTGCAGTTTTCTGAATGACAGACTACACAGTGTGATGCTGTACATGTAAGATAGCACAAGGTTATCTAGAAGGTTATTTGTACAGGTGATAGAAGAAAATATACACACATGAAATACATCTCTGGGTGATGTTAGACTCCTTCCCTGTATGTGGAGGTTTTTTTTTTATCATGATTTGCAGATTTTTCTCTAATTTTTCATGTTGTTCTGTCTGATACAGTGTTGTAATGCTACTGAAATTTTAAACTAAATTTCAATGCTGAATTACTCTACTCAATGCAAATGTTGATACCACAACGATAAAAAACAGAACAAAAACTTTTTCACAACAATTTCCAATACAAATTAATGTGAGTTTATTTATATTTCTATCATAATGTTTTAGAAATGGGCTTTCTTTCATCACTGAACATTTTCAGCATAAAATTAAATCAATATAGACACAAATCTCTCTCTTTGGACACCTGTGTTCTAGATAAAATATTAACACCTTTCATATGACAAACAACGTTCAAGGTTGGGTTCACCTTTAGGCGTTTTGTCCCTGGCTATTTTTGTCATTGGAACATCTCACCTTTTCCTGTGCAGTGAACACGATGTGAATGTGGGAAGTTGTCAAAACAGGACGAAATGGTATCAAGGTGAGACAATGCATGACATTTAGGACCCCCTTAAAAAAGAGATGGATTCAAAGGCGCTATCCTTAAATAATAAATAAAGAGTAAAAAGAGCAGATGTAATGACTATCAAACCTATGGGATGGGAACAGAGTTCCAAAAATAGAAGTTTTCCAGTTTTTCTTTTTTTTAACTAGCACTTCCTGTGCTCTTGTTAAATTGTTTTCAACATCAGCCACACTGAGTGACAGTCTCCTCTGACACTGATCTCTTGTTTAAAAAGCTTAAAGAGCTTTTGCATAGGCCAGCAGTACAATGGAAAAGCCAGCCCAGCACACACAAACATCTTAGCCGAAAGAAGAAAGCAGCAAGGGAAATGCTTGGAGAGGCCTGTACTGTGCTGTATACTGTAGTGTATAGAGATGTATTTTACACACATGGATTAACAATCCATTATTCATACGCTGCTCAGGGCTGAGGGCATCAATGCAACAGCAGTAACCCTATGCCTTATAGAGCCGGATACATCGCAGACACTTAACGCCTGACTCTTCCTCTGGCCGACGTCAACACAGTCTCTCGTCTCTTATATCCATCCAAATTGATATAAAAGCACCAGCCGAGGCCATATAGAGTGTTATCTGAGCCTATAGTAAACTACACCATCCACTGAATCTCCCAATGCATCAAATTCATACAAATGAAATCCCCAGGAGCAGTGAAATCCCATATCAGTAGAAATGGCTTTGGAAAATACTACATCCATACCTGTCTTGTCTTTGCTCAAAATACACTGTGCCTGTTTGGGTGCTTGTCCCTCAGCACACATGTCCTGGTTTAAGTGTGATATGCCATGTTGCTTTCATTTCCCATTTACATGAGCCATTTCTAATGCAAAGTAGAAGAATGGGTATTTGATCTGCATTGTACTTTTTAAACGTAAGAGGGTAATTTAATGCAAAGTATATTAAAAGTAAATAAAGTTTGAGTTGGACTAGAGATTATATAAATTCATTACATATGATCAAATTATTTGTGACAAAGCATAAGAAATATCCTGCTACATGGTTTCTTTCCGGTGTGTCCAAAGACTGTTTGAAGTCAACTTGCCAAGTTGACACAAAAAGATATGTGTGTGTCACGATATCACTATGAACACAAATGGACACATCTTGCTAGTTAGTTATCATAAGGCCATGAATGGCAAGAAACATGAAAAATGTGTTCATATTAGAACTCTACAACAGAAGAAGAAAAATCTATAGAAGAATCTATAGTAATCATCTCAATCATTTGATAGCATCATAGATTTGATATGTTTAAAAACAAAGCGATTAAAGCATTATTTTTTATTTCATTACAATACACATGCCAGCTATGAGCTATGATGACACATCCAGCTTCCATTTCCTGCTTTCACCTTTCGGAGACATTTGAAAATATAATTAATGCTAAATAAAGGTCAGACTATTTTTTATGGACAAATCCCCTCATTTGGATGCTGGAGAACATGCATTAGAAACAAATAACTGGCATTAGTCAAAGGACCAACTTGCAGAAGAGCACACACAAATGAATCTTAAAAAACGGAAGCAACATTGTTCATGTGGGATGAATTATGCATGGTCCTAGTCTCTTATCATCTAAATGCATGTCTCTCTATTTGTCAGTGGGGTTTGTGGGTGTGCAGTGCATTCATTTAGGAACTCAATTCTAGCTCTAGAATGGTGGCAGCCGAGGGACAGTCATAGAAGACAACGCAAAGACCAAAGAGTCAGCAGGTTTGTACAAATACACACAGGGAAACTGATGAAGATGCAATAGGTTGAAATATTTTAAATTATTTAGCGAGGCCACGTCGGAATACACATGTGAGCGTGCACAGAGGAGCCTGGGCCTGCAGTCTTCTGGTAGAAGGAGACAGTGAATTTTTCATTAGAGGAAAATCACTTCTGTGGTCTGTCCTGTCCTCTGGCCATGTCCCCCCGACACCTCCACTCACTTCAGTCGGTCCATCTCCCAACGAAGGACAGCACTTGATAATCAGACTTTCATTTCTGATTTTGGTCTGTTTAATGGCCACAGAAAGTTATATATGCAACGCTGTACGTTTTTAGTTATATGTCAGATAGTAATTAAGGAATGAATTGATGGTGATAAGGATAGAATGAGGATTGGCCTTCTTTAAAGTTACAAAGAAAACTGGACAGGAATTCAATCAGTACTGGCCATTTCTTTGTCTGGACTAATACGGTTTTGTAGTATTACCATCCACTATAGCAGGCAAACAACTGAAGTTAAATTCAAGCTCATTAATCATTTAAAACAGTTCCACAAGCACACACAAACACTGGGTGTGTGAGTGGGGTAACTCTCCCTCTCCTCAAATTTTTGATCTTCATCATTTTCCAAATGAGTGACAGGTAAATTTAACCAATCACAATAAATTGTGGAATTTCAAAATAAGCAGATGTAGTTGCCTCTTAAAGTGCATTATGTAAGTTTTCTTTGAGTCTCTCCAGATTAAAATGTCTCCATGAAGACAAACACCACCGAGGCAAGTTACAAGTCAGATCTTCCAATGTCAAAATGCCAGTACATTGTTTTCAAGCACAGTCGATGAACCAACGTAAGTGGGTCAAGAGTTAAGGATGACACCATTTTTTGTTGTTTAAGGACCAGTCATGTAATGGAGTAATTGTTCACTTGGCAGGCTGCAATACTAAGCACCTACTCTCATATCAAAGCTTTTAGCAAATAATGATCCCTGGTGAATAGTTCTGTGACGCAAAACAAACCAGCAACTGTGACGGGAAAAGAAAAATCATCTCTACTTGTTTTCCAATTGTGTGTGTGTTTTCCACCATGCATATATGATAGAGGGAGAGGAAAAGAGACACAACAGGCGGAGTGACTGTGATCTACAGTGCATATAGTGCATATGATCTACTCTATTTTTGGTGCCAACACAATGCATGATTTATCCTTCAAAAGTGGCCCATTGCTCATCTTAAACAAACTTGCCACAACTTACAAAAGCCTTTCTTTGATTTAGATGCTTCTTCTTAAACGTCACCGTGATGATGAAGAGGTTATGACTAACTCTGAGCTCAGAGCCAAGACCCATATTGGCTGAAGACATTTCAGCAAAGTCATTTATTGGGTCCTTGTGGCCGTCTGTATGTCAAAGATTTAAAACTGATGAACAAACCTGCTTTTCCAGCTGTCAATTTGTGGATTAACAAACACATTTTACATGCCATTTTTCAAATTAGAGCCAATTTCCTGATTGCTGTTCCAAAGCTGGCGTAATCCAAACAAGTACCTAAAACCTTTGAAGTTTGAGAAGGTACATTGACACTGATTCCATTGCTATCTCACACACTGTAAAAGGTAAGTGAGCTGTCCTGCATTATAATTTGAGATACAGGGATAAATGCCAAAGTATTCAAACAAAAATAAACCTATCATGACAATGGTAAAATTCAGTAAATATATTTTTATCTCACAAGTTTGTTAATCTTTCCTTAAATGACAGAATTCAAAACACAAAGCAAAGAAAACGGCATACATAAATCATATTGGTAAATGTCTACCGCATTCCATCTGTAAAAAGATCTGTATCAACACGCAGGTGCACGAAGCATAGAGAGGGTTAAAATCCAGAAAGCCAAAGTGAAATCTGTTATGCATCACATTAGAGGCAATGGGACTGAGTAAAAAGAGATTTGTATTCTGTGAGGGAGTGATCGGCCTTGGCAGTCATGGAGTACCTATGTTGAGAATCGCACGAAGAGGCATGAAGCGGCATTGATGAGAAGGACCAAAAAGATGCTTGGGGATTGGATGAGGTCCCGAGGGAGCGCTTTGTCTATGCCCGCCATTGGGGCCTTAGACTGAGGATTAGGGCTTTCTGCTCCATAATCAATTGGCTGTGTGGATCCCACTGCACCAAATGCACTACATCCACTCGCACTGTGGCCTGATCTGGGGGAAATCTTGTTCACATTGGTCACATTTTTATATATAACGCTTTTCCACCTTCAAGGCACTCAAAGCGCTTTACAACAAGGAACCACTCATCCATTCACACACCAGTGTACACAGACATTAGGGGCAAGGTGGGTTAAGTGTGTTGCCCAAGGGCACAACAGCATTCATCTGTGGGAGCTGGAATTGCACTGTAGGTCAGTGGATATGACCGCTCAACCAAAGACGGCTCAGTGGACAAACACTCTGCCAAGTGAGCTACTGGTGCCCAAAATCTTGTTCTAAGGGCTCAGGCTTTCTTCACATTATCAGCCTTTTCACTTCAAAATAAAGCAATACCAATGTTGTAAAAGCCAATTCATGAATATAGAGAAGAGTGAGTGAGGGGTTTTGGTGGTATTGTGGTCATATACTTGCTACATCCAATCCTTGACCTTACAAATACATGTGAATTTCTAGCGGCAATATGCGACCCTAGTGACAAAAGTTAAGCTTCACAGGCAACCCAACAAGGAAGGGAAAGCCACTTGCCAATTTCTTTCAAATATGTTCAAATGAGTAAGGGGTTAGAAGTTACAGAGGATCTACAAGGAGTTAGAAATCATAACCTGAATGCATGTTTTTATATTTTTATGTAACTAATTGTCTTTTTAAAAAGTTTTATCAATAGTAGTCATTTCTTGGGATTACAAAATTTCCCACCAATTTAAGGATTTTAGGTTCTCTCTCTCTATATATATATATATATCTATCTATCTATTTATCAATCAATATGAAAATGTGAAAATGTGACAGCACACTAGGGAATTCTATAATTGTTACTTAGCAAAGCTCCTCTAATGTTTCAAGTATCAGAACAAAAAATAAATAAATTCTTATGTGAAAAATGTGCTGAACTTTTGGACAGAATTCTTCCTAGTGTGATGTCATCAGTTTGTTTGAACTCTCTACTTCCTGTAATTTTCAACTCTTCTTCACAAATTGCTTCTTGATTTGTGTAAAATTAGAATTTATATTTACAATAGTTAAATCCCACTAAATTAAGTCAAAGTAAGAGAATCATAACAATCTGTCATACGGACTTTAATGTCTGTAGTTGTGACAGGAAGGTCCAACATAGCAAAGTTCACTGTGCCGACCCGAAATAATAACAACAGCATCCAAACAAAATACATGTTTAATAAGTGAATTTGTGAGTGATTCAATATATTTTCCAACCGTAAATATTAGGTTTAACAGTGACATTTCTTAGCCGTTAATATAAGACTCCACACTGAGCCTGAAGAGTATTATATGAGTTTGTGTTTATGGGGTTAACCTTCAAGAAGGGCAAAGTCTTAGCTCCACATCACCCTAGCATCCCGGCATGCTGCCATCTGTTCCACAGGCAGATGGGGTCAAAATACAAGCCAACCGATCAATAACATATTACATCTCAGCGCGCTTTGGTCAAGACTTACAGTTTATCGTTTTTTATATGTCAAAAGAAACTGTAAGAGTGCAAGAGTGAGTCAAATTGCAAATTCATTTGGATGAACCTGAAGGGGACTGTGGGTAATAGCAAATATCACTGTCTGTGAAACAGTGTATTCAGAGACGACCCAAGCTATTTTAGTATTAAGACTTAATTTTGAATTAGAGAAAACCAAAATCTATTCTCTGAGAAGTGTAAAAGGGAATAGGGCACTTGCGAGATGAAAAGCCCACAGAGACAGCTAAATGCAGTGGAAGACAGCGGGTGGTTCGGTGAGGAGTGTGCTAGCTCCAGGTGAAGGAGGCGTTTATATGTCAACAGATCAATAAGTGTGGGGCTGGAAAAGGACTATTCATTCCAAATTGTCTGTCTGAATGATAAAGGGAGGAGAGACCACAAACGTAACAGGAATAGCAGATGAAAAATAATACTGGCTTTTGATCTACTTTCTCATAAGATAGTCGATAACAGATAGCTCCAATGCAAATTCACTGCTATCAAAGAAGGCTTGACCCCCATTATGATAAAAGGGTGTATAGTAGAATTTCATTGTGCCATACATCTATCTATAATCTAATCATATATTTCGTATATTTAAACTTAGTCAGAATATAAGTACGTTTTATCCCTTGTTTGACATTAGTCTCTTGCTATTTTGGCTACTTATTTTGAAAATATTATTAAGACTAAGGATGTGAAGGTGTTCTCTTTGTATGTCATCCCTTTTTCTCTATGGGTGCTCTCTGGGTAGTCCAGTGTCTTACCAACATTTTTATTGCTGACATAGAATTTGAGAGTGTAATATTTTACATTTCTGATCATTTATTTAAAGTCTAAACCTCAGTTGGTTATGAGTTATATATATCAACATCAGTTTGTCCCCACTGTGGGACAAATAAAGGATTATCTTATCTTATCTTAGTTATCGACCTCAACAAAAACATATCTGTATGCCATAGGCTTTATCCACACTTGCAACCAAACTACAAAATAAAATAATTTTTAAACTAATTTTGGTCAAATGAAACCATTAAAAAGTCTTTGGAGGTCAAAGGCACTGCATAGTACCTCAATAACATCATCCTTATAGTGAGGTTTGGAGCAGGGAACAAAATCGCATGGGGTTGTTCAATTTCTTCCAAGGAAATTCCGATATTCATTTCAGAGAATAACAATAAAGTTACAATTGCTCACGCAATGTCTCTAAATATAATGAAAATGGTCCACAGAAATATTCTGTGTGGAAAAATGGACCAGAAATCACACTAAAGCCATGCATATGCCCAGTCTCTAGAAGCTTACTTGTCTTGAATAAAATTTTCAGTAAATCTGTAATTGTACTTAATAATTTCACATTACATATTTCCTAATTTTTTAACATATATGGCTTGATTTGTTTGCAAGGTTGGACTACAAAGGTTTTTACTAATATCTGGTGAAAATTTCCTGTCAGCCTCTTTAGAAATAAAATGAAAATGCGTCCAATACCTATTTCAGTGACTGTATAGCTGTGAATAAAATGAATCAACAGAATCCACACATGTAGCAGATGAAAAATAATACCAGTATCTCTTCCAGTTTCTCATATCTCACAGTCGATATGAGATAGCAGTGAATTTACATTGGCGCTATCAAAGTAGGCTGACCCCTGTTATGATAAAATGGCTCATAGGAGATACATTACAGAGCATAAAACATTGCGGTAAGAATGCATACAGTACAAAGCCTGGTAGCACGTTTCTGTGGGTTTCCTTATATTAACCCACAGTCACCTCCTTTGAATGTAGAGGGCACACTGATGAGAGCTACTAATTGCCTGACTTGGGCACAGACGTGACCTGAATAGAATTGTGTTGGTTTAGAGGCACAAAAAGCAGGTGACTCTTGTAGCCATAGGATATTTAACTGGGCAAAAGTGAAACCTAGGGAGAGGATGAGGGGGATGTTTAGACAGTTCATTGGTCTAGTTTAGCAAGTTCATATATAGGGCAAAATCTGACTCAAGAGGGCTTATATGGGGCAAATCTGGTGGGCATATCAGGACACAAGACAATTAGAGATAGACCAATATATCTGTTTGCCGATATATACGGTTGATATTTTCTCTTTTAAGTGTACTGGCTATTGCCCTTAAAACTCTAGCAGAGGCCGAAATATTTAGTTTTGGCCAAAGCTTTATTTGAACCCTTAAATGTGCACAAAATGTGAACTCTTGTAAAATAGGGCTGTGGGTGAATATGTAGTACATTTATATTACAGAATTTGGGTGAAATAATCAAAATCAACCCATATATCAGCCCAAAAATATCAGCAAAAATTATCAGTCATTGTTTCCTCTGGATTCTAAACATTCGGTATCAGAGTTGGCCATGAAAAAAGCTATACCAGTCTAAAGAATCCCTCAGTCATCCAGGTAGAATCCATGGCAAAGGAGAAATTCAATCCCAGTCCCAGAAATCCCAGTCTATTTCAAAACTACAAACACTTTAAGACAGAAACTGGTCCACCCAAAGGACAAAACACCGAGCCACAAACAAAGCAATGTTGTCTACTCCATTCAGTGTAGTGAAGACTGCAGTGAGCGGTACATTGGAGAAACAAAACAGCCACTTCACAAGAGGATGTAGCAACACAGACGGGAGAGCCAGAGTGGACCTCAGTCTGCCGTACATCTCCACCTAAAAGCCACAGGCCACTCCTTTGAGGACAGTGAGGTACAGATCTTAGCCAGAGAAAATAATTGGTTTGAGAGGGGAGTTAAAGAGGCTATTTTTGTTAGGAAAGACAATCCATCCTTGAACAGAAATTGAGGCCTCAGACATCATCTGTCTCCCATCTACAACGCCATCATCAAACCTAAAACACAAAAACCTAAAAAACCTAGAACAACAGGAATGGCCAGTCAGGGCCAGAGGTGTGAAAGCGCTCATTGTGGGCCTGACTGATTATGTTAATATGACCCCACACTCAGTACAGTTGAATAGGCCTAGCTAACAAACAGAAACTGTAAACAATGGATGAGCTGCGAAATGTTTTCGACCTATATAAATGTTTGTCCAGCCAACAAATTGAATTTCTCCTTTGCCATATATCAGTCTATCTCTACTTAGAATAGGGACTTTATTAGAATACACTACAGACTATAGCTGATCAGGTTAGTGATCAGATCTGTGGAGAGTCAAGACCACTCACATAAAGAATTTATGCTTTAGAACTTTTTTTTTTTTTGGAAAACACCTGTAATTGAAAGTGTAATGACAGACTGAGTAACTTTCCAGGCTAAGTGATATCATCTACCAGGAGACAAGCAGGTGTTAGACCCTCCACCAGAAATGTTACATATAGTTCATCTTCAACTTTAATAATAAACCTTAATGTTTATGCCACACAACAAAAACAGAAAGAAAATTGTTTGTTTTAATTGAGCTGGTAGTCGTTGCGAGTAGTTAAATTCTAACTTGGAACATGCATAATTGCTACTCAGCCTCCAAGCACAACTTTTACAGCACAATTAAAGCATCCTTTAGAGAAAGGACATTTGTCTTACCTTGGCCTGACTTCTGCGTCATTCTGCAAACAACCAAAGAGAGAGAAAGCATATTTAGAATGAGCAAACAGGTGCTGAGGATGACAAATAAAAGGTAAACAACATCATTTATATCAGCCCCAGTCCACAGCTGGTGGGGCTCCAAATCAGTCCAATTAATTCACACTTTCATCCAGCAGTTGTGCTCATGCATATTCATGAGCTTTAAAAGCGGCAGTCAGAGCCCAAGCACGGAACTGTGAACATTAGTCACGTGGGGAGCTGTGCATTGTTATGGGGAGTTAAAAAGGTCCTATATTACAAAAATTAACTCATGTGTGCTTTAAGCCATGTCAGAATGTTGTTACCTCATCGAAAACATACCTGGAGTTGTGTTTTGTTTCATTCACACATGTTGAGTAATACTTTATTATTAGTCTGTCTACATCTCCAAATAGCCAATTACAGGGCTGAAATTATCTGAATGATTCTGTATGGAGTTTAAAAACATAGTGATGCACTTTCTGTATTACCACATGACCTCACAAGTTGGAACAGAGTGTTTTATGTTTGCGAGAAGAACTCTAAAGGTATGTTTACACCGGATGCGGCACGCGCAAATTGCGTGAACGATTCCCATGTTAACCCTATGTAGAGGCGCACTGACGTGCGACTAAAGCGCTGCGGCGCGTGTCATGTGGGCAGCACTAAGCATTTTCGGCTTTTTGGACGAACTGACTAGTGCAAACAATGCATACGGGTGCTGACGCACGAACAACAGGTGCATTTAATGCAATGAAAGCACACAGCGACCAGTGCGAACGGTGAAGCAGTGTCCAATATGCCCCAAGTCTACACGAGGTATAAATATCACGTAGTCTAACTTTAAATAGATGATTCTGTTCTAACTCAGCTGCTACATGTCAAATAAAAAAATACCAAGTAAAAATCTTGTAAAGTCCATGTTTGTCAATTAGACTCCGAGCTGTAATCTGAAGCTTATCTATCATGTTTATAATGCAACCCATGCAAACTACTAGAAAATGTTTACAGGCAAAAACAAAGGCCAAAAGAACAAACTACGGAAGAAAACATCTATTTATATCGACAATAGAGCCATTTCATCCAGTGCGTCTTATGCGCATTGGACCGTTAATATAACTAACACAGGTGTAGCGGCTCCAGGTGAGTTCTCTCCCCAGTCCATGCGTAGACCAGCGTGGATAGTCCTACAATGGACCCATCTCCGGTATGCAATCAAGGGTACACCGGGGAGCGCCGCGCGCTAAGACACGCAGCTCCAGCGGTACACTTGCTTGTAAACTTGTCATATACACTGCAAAAATATCCAGTAGTATCCCATATGATCGTGTGTGCGTTGGTCAAAGTGTGGATGTTCACCGCGACGAAGCAACAGCAGCAGCCCGAGAGTTTTATGACCAAAATAATGGACTTTATTTTTGGGACCATGAATGTAATTAGTATAGAATGTAATTAGTATAGAATAGCAAATCCACAATAGTTATTTCTATTTTTTTTTTTTTTTTTTGTGGTAGAATTATTGGAAATTACAGCATTTTTCATCAAAGAAAAGATGGCTCAGCGTGAAGATTAATCACAGTCAAATTGAAATCACAAGTTGAATGGACGCAATTACTAAAAGGCTGCAATTTCTGAAGTACACCATTCTTCCACAAACAACAAAATATCTTCTTTTTTTTTTTTTTTTTTTACCAAAAATCTGCCAACCCCGTAGTTTAGATCTGTGTTGTGTATTAATTTGTAGGTGAGTGCAACGCTCAAAATTCCTTGCAAAACTGTGAGTGGGGTCACCTAAGTGAAAGGCCATACTGTGAAACATTATGGCATTTTATATATATATATATATATATATATATATATATATATATATATATATATATATATATATATATAATGCACCTTTAAAATGTGACCTTTAAACAGAATTCAGAATTCACAAGTCTAATCGCAGAATCACGATCGATATTTTTCTTAAACAGTTCAGCTCTACAGTGCTCACAAACATATTCATTATGTTCTTTCACCAGCGATTGTGCTGAGGCTGTGGACTTGCCTGTAGAAGCTAAGAAGGGTATTTTCACATAAGTAGTGACATACTGGAGACAGCACAAAGCCGAGGGCTCCTAAGTACCAGCGTTGTAGATCTCAGAATTTACTGTAATTACCCACAAATACAGATTCTGAAAGATTTGAGGACTGGTCAGATTTGACTTGCTTTTAGTGTGTCTGCCACTTCGATGAGCAGTTAATCCGTGAAAACAAACACCAAAACCACAGCAATTCTTCCTGTTTGTATTCACGTATACTGCATTTTCTATTTTTGTACATGTCCTTACTTGTGTCATTACTATTGAGTTGTTAGGGTTAGGTTTTTGTTTGTTTTTTTGCAATAAACCTAACTATAACTGACTATTTTAGGTATTTGAAAACCAAGAAGTTCTTTGCTGTGCATTCCAAATGTTGTTAAATTAATGTAGTGTTGTAGTGTTTTCTCCTCATCTTTTTTGTTCGAGGTTGCCAGAGTGAAACAGTTGCATGGAGACTACGTTGAGTTCCTTTTACACCAGATGCCCTTTCAGTCTCGCCACATTACTCTGATAGATGGGTGTCTTACCAAGGGAAATGGCAAAAGTATTGGGAGGGATTGGAACTGGAGTCTCTCTGATGGTGAGATTGTGCAGGCATCACTCTTTTGAGTTGTCCTCTCAAACAGAAAACGCTCTGTTCCACCTTAGAATGTAAAATGTAGCCATCAACTAGAAAACTACCACTACATGACATCACAAGGTGAAACAGAGCATTTTGAGCTTTGGAGATGTAGACAGACTAATAATAAAAGTGCATATGAATGTGAATGAAACACAACTCAACCAGAGTCAATTTTTATACTATGGGACCTTTAATGTGTACTGCAATTTAATTGTGTTGTAGGAAGGGAACTAACAGGTCTCAGAAGTATACATCATTTCCATTAGACTTTAATAGCTGCCCCCGTTTCAAAACTAAAATAAACATCTTATGTGGATAAAGGTGCTGAACTACAGAACTTTGATATTATTGCAATTACTACAAGAGCACCGCAGGAATAATATTCAATCCGGAGGGGTGAAAACTATATTAAAGATGCTATTAGCATATGATTGCAGTATTTCCAGTATATTTTAAAACTCAGTGCACTGCGATGTAATAAAAAAAGTTTTATGTTTTGTCCTTGATATACACATTCCACTAATTGAATCCCTCATGAGAAGATATGTAACCAAGTCTAAATAATCTGCGCTTTGTACTTATATCTACTGACTCAGAAGCAAGTAGATCTAAAGAAAGAAACATATACAAGTGAAAATTTAGATTAGACCAGGTGAAGGTTGGTCCAGATCCAGTCAATAAACAATAAAGATCTTCTGAGGGTGTCAGGACAAAAAGAATTGGACAAAGACAGCGCAGTGGAGAGTGACCACTTTGAGTGAGTTCTCCGCACATCAAGTACAACCAACAGGACTAAATCAATTCTTTCTTAAGGCGCCCATGTCATGCTTTGAGTGGGAAGTCAATTTACAGCTGCACAAGGAGAACAGCTTGGCCAATTCTCTACACTACACGCAGACACTAGCACAAGGATCAAAGCCTAGGAGTAAGACGTAACACAACACTTCAGGAAGAGGCTCTGTTTGGTCCAGTAAGTTATACAACGAAAAGTACAATATTCACAGCAAAAGTGACAATGGACATGATTTTTAGTGCATGAAAAGTAGAACAGTAATGGAATTAGATGTACATAAAAGTTGAACTAAACGCTAAATCCATGTGTATATGGTGTTTGATATCATCATCTACAGTTCCTTCCATTTTTGCAATTTTTGTGCAATCTAGGTAAATTTGCAGCTTTCTGGTCAAGCACACCTAAATCTGATTACAAATAGCAGGCTGCAGGGGCGGAGTTTGAAGTGTGGAGACCTGTTAGACCATTCACACTAACACTATTCCTTAGACGCCATCCCTCCTCTCCCCGCACTCTCTTCTTTAGTCCTTCAGGTACAGCCTACAGGTACTGGTACAGGTTTAGCGGCTCTATTTGAAATGTGGTGTGAATATGTAACTTTTTTGGTGGAGGGTCACCACCTGCTTGTCTCATGGATGGTGTTACTGCTTTGCCTGTCCCCTTTTATAGATATTTTATATAATTGTTTAAATTTATACTGACAACAGCAGTGGTTATGAATTGATCAGACTGCGTTTCCACAGTGGTCTTACTTTTTACTTTTTAAGAAACATATTGTGACAAAATCAAAAACAGTAAAACTTTATCGATCACAAACGTGGAACAAAGAGCATGGTGCATTGCTATGTGCCATTGGGGGGTGAGAGCGGACCAACTGTGCTGGGGTAGTAAAACCTGCTTTGCTGTTTAAAAGTAAATACAGCCTCAAAAAGTTAATTTGAAAAAGTACACCAATCCCAAAATAACACTATGGGTTTACAATTGTGCCCGTTGGCGCTAATAGTTAAATATTAGTAGTGATTCACTTAGAACTTTTAACAAGACCATGCTCTTTAGAGGTCTGACTGTCCTTTGTGCCTGTCTGATACATAGTGTTTGACAATTATAAGATATCAGTCATTCTGACATTTAAAACAAAGCTATTCATCAAGACTGAGCACTTGCTACAGTTCGGTGGTAAAGTGGCGAGGGAGTGAGTGCAGTTCAATGTGCCATCTGCCGAGACAGAGAGCACACGGGGGAAGAATTAATCCCAGTCAGTCCAGATCCACCAGGTGCTAGGGGCTCATAGACAAAATTGCCCCCAGAAATGTTGAGTTGAGATGGACGGAGAAGTGTATTGGGTGCCTCTGGGATTCTGGTTAATAGAAAAGGCGTATTGCTCTACAAGTTCGTTCTTTACACCTAGGACAGGCTTCTCCGTATATAACAGCATTTCAACAAATAACGCTGTCAGCTACAGTGTTGGCTACACTTGCAATAAGTAAAACGTGGGAAGAAAAAAAGTCTGAGTCACCATCGACTTTCAGTTAAGACTTTAATGGAACCTAAGTCACAGAGGATTTATTTGTCAGTTATAAAATACATCTGGCATAGGAGTCTTCAGAGAGACTTGTACTGAACTTTTGTACTGAGAAGTGAGACTAAAAGCATCAGAGTTACATGGGTTTTAATTGTGGTTCTTCTCTTAAAGGAAAGCTGGAGGTGTATAGCAATTCAATTAAATTAATCTGGTTCAATAATTCATGTGACAGTGTGGCCATAACTCAGGATTAGAGGCTACAAGGGAATGTACTGAAACCATTTGAAAACATGCACTGCTTTGACAAGCATCAGCCTTCAGATGAGACTTGATTCATACGTTTCATTCTGGCAGGCACAGGCTTCATCTCTGATATTATCAATACAGTATGTCTCAATTTATATAAAGTTTTCACACCTCCTCTGACTCAGAGAGCTTCACAGCAGGGAAACACTCACCCATTAACACACATTCTCACATAGTACACACACTGGACCTTGTCCAAGGACACCCTATTGGCTGGAATCGAACTGCAAACCTTTGGGTCACTTTGTAGATACTCTTCATGCCCACATTCACATTTTAAAGTAGTCTTTTAGGTGATTTAAAATCATATAACCGTCAATATCAGAGGCACTGTTCTGGCATCAAATCAAGGACCCAGATCTTGATCTCAGCTTGGTCAGGACTAGCTGGAGTATATTACCTATTATGCATGTTTTGGGTTGACAATTTAGATTACATACAATTACAGCACTGAATATTGCAATTAACTTAATTAACTGCAATATTGCAATAGTTATTATGTAACAAAATGGACCAGGCTGAGGCTGCAGTGTGCCTGACACACTCGGAGGATGTATTTGCATGTAACTGCCTGTATTCACTGACAGGAACAGATAATGGCACCTTGCTCTGGCAGACAAAAGCCCAGTAAATACAGCACATGTTTTCCATAACCATTATTAGGCTGTACATAGGGAGACGTCCTAACAGGGAGGGGTACGGTTGCATTTTTTCCATTGAAGTCCACACACAGTTTGTAATGCTCTTTGATAATGCAATGGTTATCAAAGTAAGTATAGCAAGCTGGCACAACACTGAACACAGCGATTAGCTTCGTTCCAGCTGGCCAATTGTACCATTTAATTGTTTATTGATGAAAGCAATAGCCCTTGCTTTTTCAATTGCGAACCCTGGCTCTTAGCTTAATGTTTGGATTAATTAGCAATTGACCCTGATAGTGAAGTTTGTTTTTTTTTTTCCTTTTTTTTTTCTTTGCTGAGCAGTTAACAGAGCTATTGACTTAATGTGATGGTATAATTTAGTGTGTCAGCCTTGTGCAGTGTCTGACTTTTACACGTGACATTTATAAATGCAACTATTATATTATTAGATTAGATAAAGGAAAAAAATAATATAGTCCTAGGTTAAACACACAGACATAAATAGCTATCATTTTAGTATTTAGGTAAGTTTAGTCTTGTAGTAATTGATCAGTCATTGCAAAATTGTCCCTTTGCAGTGTATGCCCTCACCAAAGAGGACCTAGACTACAAAGGGATTCTGTGGGGGGAAAAAAAACCTATTTGCAAATTCGCAGTTTCAATGCGATTTATCTTTCAACACAAAGATCTTCTAGTATTTTTATTGTTTAAAACAAACTTTTCATTCCATTTTCATTTGACTTTATAAATCAGGTTTACATATAGCTTAAAAAGAATCTTGAAAGTTAGTTTAGATTTTCCTTTTCATGTACGTATTTACAGTCATACACATTTTGAATAATGTGGAAAACTTTTCAAAACACTTCAAAATGTGAAAACTATTTGGTCTCTGGGTTGTTTTTGTGGCTTCATCACATAAAAGAAGAAAGTCTCTGTGTGAAAAGAGGCTTTAAACTTTGAGGTAAGAAAACATCAAAATGTTATTCACATGATATTGCAACACACTGTCGAAGGCTGCCACACTCTGGATTTAATTACCATTTTATGAAACAGCAGGAGACCCCAGACTTGTAGGTGCCATTTTAAATCATATTTTGGGTTTTCAAACACATGGATTAGAAAGGCATATACCTGTACACCAGCAGCATGTGAAATGATGAGATGCAAAACCATAGAGCACTCAGAGCACAAAAACAAAATAGTATAGTATATTGACAGTGAAGGACACTGTACAACACATAATAAAAAAAAAATGTATTTACAGAGGAAAGGTTATTCTGAACAGGTGGATTTGAGTCTCGAAGATATGGAGTGAGATCCAAATAAGTAAATATATTATGATAAACTGTCATTGTTATTCTTTAAAATTTAATCTTTTGCACAAAGTTTTCAAGTTAAAGCAGGTATTTCTTTCTTATCCCTGCCATCAAAATAGATCTCATTATATCATTGAGCCTATTCTTCTGGTGAAGCAGAGTCACAAATCTCTATCCCAGGGACCATCAAATGTTACTGTGTGTGTTTTTTTTCCATTACTTCTCATGTGATTAGTTTCTCCTAACCACCCATTAAACCAAGCCCTGGAAGTAACACAGTTTATAATTCACTTTCTTTGCCCAGTATTCAGTTCAAACAAGATAGGAGTGGTTATTTAACATGTATGAGAACTTCTCTTACCTGTAGTCTGAGGACGGGGCGTGCCTCTGCCATAGCAGCCTGTCTCATGAGAGCAGGGCCCAGGGAGTCTTTGTCAGCCTGCTCCAGGAGATACAGCTGTGCAGTGATACTGTCCATCTCCTCCTGCAGTCGCTCCGTCTGCAAATGAATCTCTGCCATCTTCTCGGCTGCTGTGGCTGTGAGGAAGGCCTCTTTCAGGTCCACCAGGTGCAGCGTCCTCCTCTCCTCCAAACGCACCAGCCGTCGCAGCTCATCAAACTCACCATTCACAAAGTCCTCCAGCTCCTCTGTGGTCATCTACAAACACAGAGGATGGGATGTACTACTGTATTTGCTAGGGCTGCAGGGCTTTAGTTATTTGGTTCATTAATCAGTTTGTTTTGACCAAATATTGTATTAGTTTTATTTGGATTAAGTTAGTGAGTAAGTTTGCTGAAGATTTGGTATTTATATATAAAAAAGATCTGCAGAACATGTCCAGGCAAGCTCACTCACAATAAGAATAGATGTTTTTGAATGTATATTTCTGCAAATGTGTAACTGAATAAATGCAAGATAAAGCCATATGGTGAAACATTACAGGCAAAGAAATAACATATCCATGGAGACAAACAGATGGCAAACCCTTCAACAGAAAAGTTAGGCAGTGTAGTGTGAACATCTATATTTTAACAGGGGGAATTAATTTTAGGGCGGTAAGAGATATTGACAGAATTTTCAATTATTCTGAATGAGTTAGTTTTTGAATTATTTGTACAGTACCTGCACTCAGAAAAGATGAGAGAAAGTAATCCAATGACCTAATAAGACTCCAGGCATTACTTTTGTTTACAGTTTACACCATCATTCTCAACAACCCTCATGGATTCAGGCAAGAGCTGAGTAACTGCACCAGGCAGCCTCCACCCCATCTGCAGACACACACCTCAGAGGATCCTCACACCATCTGCTCTGCTTTCAATGCATCGCTCCTCCAAATGTACAGGTCTTTTAATCCATTCCCTCTTCCCCCAAGACTCTGCTAAGACATCTACAGAAAATAAACAGAACAGTTTGTACCATATCCAGAGATATAGTACAGATGTTTTGACTGTATACTGAAACAATGTAAATAATAATAAAAATAAAAAAAAACGAGAAGAGAGATACTTTATAGATCGTGAGAGAAATTTAAGTTTTGCTCAGCAACATTTACATTGTGCTTCACAGTTGCCTTTGTGTCTCAGTCAAATAATGTGATACTGTTGAAAATAAGACAATTTGAATCGAGATCAAGATTCAGTTATGTCTAGTCGTCAGTGATCCGCGTGGATCTTTTTAATCTATTGCCAATCCTGTGTCAGTAAAAACTAGGCATGCACCGTTCCACCTTTTTTAGTTTTGATACCGATTCCGATACTATAATTGCCAATCTTCAATATCAACCAATACCAGTGTGGAGAATGAAAACAGCATTTATTTTCTTTATACAAAAATAAAATACGACAAAACTGATCCAAATGTGTTATGTAGCTGTTATTTATCTCTCAAGTAACCACAGAACAACACTGTGTACAAAAAAGTTAAAACATTATGAGACTTTCTTGTAAATAAATAGTCAGTAAATAGTCTTATTACATTGATTTATGAATATCGACTGAATCGATATTTAGAAGCCAATATCTGATCCAGTAAATTTTTCAGTATTGGGGCAGATATCAGACACCAGTATCAGATCAGTGCATCCCTGGTAAAAACAAGTGGTTTTGAAGAGAGTTCATACTTTATAAATGTGACTATTTTTCGTGTTTAATGGCACACATCAACCAGCCTTACTTGTCATTGTATGGCTTTCTTCTTTCGGGTATGATGTTGTAAATGTTGACCTAAAAAATACCACAAAAGTTCTGAAATATATCTTTGAAACAACATATACATCATAAAACGGTTCCCTCATTTTCTTTGCCATCAATTTTCTCTTGTTACGTTTGTTTCCTGTTTTCATCTGGTGGAGCAGAGAATTGTGGATCTCTAGCCCAGGGCCCCTTCAGTTCCATTCTCATTTCTTCTCATGCAATCAGATTCTCCAAATTGGCCATTAAATGAAGCCAGGGAAGTGACATACTTTTTAATTCACTTTCATTGTATGAGTGCAGACAGCATGCACATCATTCAATTGAAATAAGACAGGAATGGTTAGTTAACATGCCGTTGGGATGCTGAGATGGTCCTCTTGTTGGTAAAGTAAATTAAATTGTCTGAATGGGTTTGTAATGAACAGAGAACAGCGGACTACACCTGCTATAGATAACAATACATGTATAGTCTAGTCTACTACTGTCTAGTGAGAACCACAAAAACACAATTTTCTCTTTTGTGCAGAGCTGTAAATTATCATAGGCTTGACAGATTAATAGTGTTATACCTGCCATGTTTGCATGCTCAGAACAACACTAAAACAATGTAAAAATAGAAACTGGATCATGTAAAACAGCAGGTTTCAAATTTGAAGAGAGAGTGAACATTGCCTGGGTGTGTGCTCTTCTAGTGGAACATAACGTGTATATGTTGATATAAAATGATAGAGCAATAAATAAATGTTGCTTCCCCCATATTTATTACATTGGAAAAAATTACTTAATTGTTAGTCTACAGAAAGCATTTGTCATTGAAAGCCATTGTAGAACATTTATTTCACCAAGCGGTTTGTCACTGAAAACCATTGTGGAACATTTGAAACAAACTGTTGCACAAATCATTTCAGTGAAAATGGCCAATGTAATGTTTTTAGTGAGACTCACACAAACCTTCAGAGATCCAGACTACAAGCAGCTTTCACCACGTTTATAATGCTTTGTTGTTGAAATATCAGTTTATATAACAATGCCCACACTACATCATTTTCATGAATTTCGTTCTCTGCTCTTTAATCAGCAGACTGCAGTGCTTACACCCACAATCTTGTAGCCAAACTACACTACACAAAAATGTCCAAGAGAGGTGGGTAGTCAGTTACATTTACGCAGTTACATTTACATGATGAACTGCTGAAAGAAATCAGGTAAAATCACCATACTCCTCCTTGACTTATCTGGTTCATGACACAGTCTCCCACTCCATCCTTCTCGACTGCCTCTCCAATTACATTGGACTGACTGGTACTGCACTTTCCTGGTTTCACTCATGCCTTTCCTACCGACAACAGTTAATTTCCCTCAATGACTCCTGCTCACCTCCCTCTCTCATCTACCAAGGTGTACTGCAAGGTTCTGTGCTTGGTCCACTTCCGTTTATTATTTATTATTTATTATTATGCCGCTATAGCGCTATGGATTATGTCTGTTGGGAGTCTATTTTTGCTTTTCCCTTAATAAATAAATAGTTATCGCGTGAACACGTGGTCTGTCTAAAAGGCGATGACTGTAACAGCACCGCTCTCAGCTCCTCATGCGAGTGTCACACTAAAACTATGAGTGAGGCATTACACCTGTTACTCAATACTCACATAGAAATACTTGGCTTTTTACTCTTCTTGAGTAATAGTTTGGGTGACTATTTTATACTTCTACTTTAGTAATACTAGGTCAGTTTGTCTTACTTGAGAACACATTTTGGATTCTCTACCCACCTCTGCTTTCAAGTATATTTAACTATATATATGTAACAATATAACTACTGTACATATGTGACTTTATTGTCCTAGCATACCCTCAGTATGCCTCTCCTTACTTGGTAGCAGTTGTCAGCCATGATCCTATAGATTATTTAGTGTGAGGTCCATGCAGTATAGGAGCCCTCTGGCCCAGGACAGTGCTGTGACAGGCCTTCTCCTGCTGCAGGGAGAGAGCAGTGATGCGTGCTAATCTTCATTTGCATTGCTGTGAGCTGGGGATGCAGAATGAGGCCTCAGGAGAGACAGCCAGCTCAGCGACAAGGGCACTTCAGACCAGACTGTAGTACTAGGACATCACAGGACAATAGGCGCATGCTTTTGTATCTCACACAGGAGTTAACAGTAATACATCAATTATGTTTCAAGTTCAGTTCAGATGTTTCTAGGGAATTTAAAATAAATATTAAGTGTGCTGTAGGCATTAGTAGACATTAGTATTAGAACTGACAAATATCCACAGGAAAACATACTTGTCTGTTCAATAACAAAGCAAATAAGAAATATAAAAAGACACATTTTGTGGCAAAATAACATTTTATAACAAGAAAAATAATAATCTAGATAGAGTGCAAAAGGGTGAATATATGATTAAGATGCAACTATAACTATTCATGTTAACTGTAATGTTCACCAACTGTAAATATGGTGATTGCAGATGGCAGTTTTGAATATCCAATAGTCTAAATGAGTCTGAACACTGAAGGACGGACAGTATTTTTGACTTGAAATATATAGTGCTGTGAAAAAGTATTTGCCCCCTTCCTGATTTCTTACTTTTTTGCATGTGAGTCACACATGTTGTTTCAGATAATCAAACAAATTTTTAAATAAACCCAAGTAAACATAAAATGCAGTTTTTCTGTGATGATTTTATTTGTTATGAAAAAAATACTATCCAAACCAACATAATCCTGTGTGAAAAAGTAATTGACCCCCTTGTTAAATGATCAGGTAACTGTGATTAATCATATTATTGTGGAAAGCTGAGTTCGTAGCCACACCCAGGCCCGATAGCTGTAAGACCTTTTAAATCAAGAGATCACTTAAACAGAACTTGTCTGACAAGTAGGCCATCCTGAACCCAAGACATCATGCCGCGATCCAAAGAAATTCAGTAGCAGATAAGAAGAAAAGTAAATGACATGTCTCAGTCTGGAAACGGTGACAAAGCCATTTCTAAATCTTTGGGACTCCAGCGAACCACTGTGAGAGCCAATATCCACAAATGGAGAAAGCATGGTACAGTGGTGAACCTTCCCAGGAGTGGCCGGCCTACAAAAATTACCCCAAGAGCACAGCGACAACTGATCGAAGAGGTCACAAAGGAACCCAGAACAACATCTAAACAATTGCAAGCCTCACTTATCTCAGTAAAGGTCAGTGTTCATGACACAACCATAAGAAAGAGACTAGGTAAAAATGTCATGCATGGCAAAGTTCCAAGGCAAAAGCCACTGCTGATAAAAAAGAACATAAAGGCTCGTCTCACTTTAGCCAAAAAAACATCTTGATGATCCCCAAAGCTTTGGGGAAAATATTCTGTGGGCTGATGAAACAAAAGTTGAACTTTTTTGGAAGGAGTGCATCCTGTTACATCTGGAGTAAAATGAACACAGCATTTGGAAAAAAAAGAACATCATGCCAACAGTCATGGTTTGGGGCTGCTTTGCTACTTCAGGACCTGGACGACTTGCTCTGATTGAAGGAACCATGAACTCTGCTCTCTACCAACAAATCCTGAAGGAGAATGTCTGGTCATCAGTTCATGACCTCAAGCTGAAGTGCACTTGGGTTCTGCAGCAGAACAATGATCCAAAGCACACCAGCAAGTGAATGGCTTAAAAAAATAAAGGAGGGTTTTGGAGTGGACTAGTCAAAGTCCAGACATGAACCCAACTGAGATGCTGTGACATGACCTTAAAAATGTGGTTCATGCTCAAAAACTTTCCAATGTGGCTGATTTAAAACAATTCTGCAAAGAAGAGTGGGCCAAAATTCTTCCACAGCGGTGTGAAAGATTCATTGCCAGTTATCGCAAAAGCTTGACTACAGTTGTCGCTGCTAAGGGTGATTCAACCAGTTATTAGTTATTAAGTTAAGGAGGCAATTACTTTTTCACTTTTTTTGAGTCATGTAGGTTCAGATGGCTTTTTGTACCCTTAATAAATAAAATCGGCACTTAAAACTGCATTTTGTGTTTACTAGTGAGTTTCTTTGTCTTACATTTAAGATAACATTTTGCTTGATTTGATTTGACTTTTTTTTTTTCTTTTTTTTTTTCTTTTACTAGTTTGGTCTTTCGAAATGGTGATTTTTTTTTTTTCTTTATCTGCACACACACAAAGCTGTGGAGCCCATATTTGCTGTGTGACTCAGTGGAAGTGTGACTAGTTTTAGTGTGCGGAATTTTTCTTTTCCTTTTGTGCAGCTCAAGACTCAGTGATGCAAGGAGAACAAACGATATACCAAAGTTCAGAGGACAAAGTATCACACCAGTCAGTGTTCTATTCAAGCTAAACTTTTCATGACTTTACATATACAACTGCAATGGCCCTCTGGGCAATGCTGAATGCTTTGTTTGTGGCAAATAACAGTGATCAGTGGGTGCCTAAAAATAGCCTCTGTCCTAACACTCCACTTGATTACAGGGCGGTCAGACATTCAAACAGAATTAACATCACATCGTAGCTAACTTTGTGATGCATAAGTAATATGAGCCCTTTACCACAGATGAAAAAAATGCAGATAAAGACTCCTGGGAATGAGACAACATCAGTAAAAACACATTAAACACCCACACCCAAATAACCACCTTGCCCCAAAATAGAACAGGGCTATAAACAAGTATCAAAGAGGCCATTGCTTTTAATCTAATCTGCATTCATGCAAAGCCTTTTTGTAAGCAATAGCACTGTTTGAGAGCCTATAAATACCAAATTAATCTTTTACAAATCATGCAGCATTAATAAATGGCTTTTTTGCAGCTACATTGTTTAAGTTTACTAATAGCCAGGGCAACAGACAAGGAAGGCATTTACGGTCTATCCATTAGACCAAGGAATTTTCAATATAAGACCAAATCTGAAATCAACATCCAGCTAATTGTACTGTATTGTACCATATTCATTTGTTAAAATGATGCTTTTTTAAATAATACTTTGCTAATACTTGCTAATTCTCCAGCTGTTCTGGATCCAAAATATAATTCTGATTGACAGAAAAATAAAATTGTATTCTATTCCTCTGTTTAGGGCTGCAGGTAACTGACATTTACATTTTATCTTATCCAACCTAGCATACATATATTGTTATTGTCACCTATATTAACGCATGCTTTTCAGTTATTTCCTTTTTTGACTAAAATGTGCAAGTATCGGTTATATCAAGGTTAAGTATGTGACCTGTATGTTTCTCTTCTGAAAAACAGCCAAAAAGGCATTTAAAAAAAGATTGGGATTAAATGGATTTGAACTGTCCTTGCCTGTGGCACTATGGTCCCTGTCCAAGTCAACATCCTCACACTCCTGTTCATATCAGATACCAATTACATCCTGCAGATTACCTTCAAACTCTGAATCCAAAAAACATCTTTAAAAGTCTAGTAATTTCAAAGCCAAAGTGAAATGCGCTGGAAAATTAGACAGCAGCGTTTTGGTACCAACTTCCAATATGCAACTTTTTATTGGTTTTGAACCAAAGAAATGTCAGCCAAGCTACTTTCTGGGGGACTGATACTGCGTAATTCAATTAAAATGCTGTGAGAAGAGATAGAATGGGAACGACAGGCTTCATGAGCAATGTGGAGCTGAGGAGCAGAAGGAAATGGACGAAGAAGTAAAAAAAAAAAAACAACTGATAAATAACCGGATTCGCACCAGCCGAGTCCTTTCATGCCTCCTGTGTCTGTTCAGCCTAAGACAGCCCTAATGCGTCGCCTGCTCGTGTAGGTTTTATGAGGCAGGGAGAACGGATGGTAGCTAGTGCTGGGTACACAGTCACAAAGCCCAGAGAGATGATGTTATGTGCTGTGCTTTCAGTGCCACTTCACAGACAGTTTGTGCTTGTGACTTCTTGGACTACACACTATATGGCTGCAAGAGTGGGTAAATAAAAGATGAGGCCAGGGTAAATATGCTGACTATACCTGCTGCCCTGGAGTGAGTAAGTAAATTAGTAATGTAGGCTATCATGTGAGGGAGAGGTGGTGCTGACAAGGGTGCAGACATTAGGGTTCTAGAGAGATGCAACAAGAAAAGGGTTTCAACAAGTTTGAAGAACAAAAAGTATATTCTCAGTCCTGTCACCATTCCTATAAAAATCAAAAGCTTTATTAAACTACATCTGTTTTTCATACTCCAAATCAAAACTGAATGGAGATGATGGCAGTATATGTGGTGTAACTTTTGGGCGGGTTCCACATTGTGAGACAGTGGTTAGTGAATCACAATTCTGACAACATGTCACTGCTGTGCACCCCTTTTTGTACTGGCCATTAAACACTTCAGTGTTCTTCTGTGGATAAATGTGGTATGACCAGGACTAAAACTGATGCATAGGTTTAGCACAAAGAAATTTTACAATTTATGAAATTGTAGCATTTTCAGAGTAATAGAGCATTTAGAAACAAACATAAAAAGGCAAAACATATCAAAACGTATTATGTTGTTAATTATCCCTCAAGTATCTAAAGCTTTGTGTAAATAAAAGTTGAAACACAAGACTTTCTGGGGGACTACGACCAGTAAATAGTCTTATTATCAAGTTATGTCCAACGACAATATCGGCTGAACCGATATTTGGAAGCCAATATCTGATGCAAAAAAATTTAAAGTATCGGCGCCAGTATCAGATTGGTGTATTCCTAGGTGCATTGCAGCTAATTTAGATCAAGTCAAGAGAATTACAGAAAACCATTATTTTTTGTCAAAATTTTCTGCAACCGGTGATTTCACTTTATCCATTTGAGACAAAGTGTGTACAGTGTGCACTCATGTCATACCTCAGCACTCCTTCATGCTCACCTCCTTGTCTCAGTTTTTGCATTATATTCCAATCCCAGTGGAGAGTGCAGATATGAGCTGAGAGATTAAATCCACACACCTCAGGCTAAATGCATAATTAAGCAGGCCCAGTTTAATAAAATCACCAGCAAAGGGTTAAATCTCTTTATATACCATCACCTCCTTTTTTCCATCCTCCAACACACATCACCATGGCTTAGTGTAGTCAGTTTGAATTTGATAGGCTCCTGCCAAGCATTATAGGAAGCAATAACATTTGAAAGAATAAAAAGGACACACTCAAAATTAGAAAACAGTCCCTCTGCGTGGATGAGGGCCGGTAAGTGATTTTCGGACTTACTACTTTATAGTGAAACAGCAGAAAATGTCTGAAGTCCTTGGGGCTGATATTTCAGTATATGGTAATGGACAGAAACTCCACAGGGCAGTGAGGTGGGCAGTTGAGAGTGCTGCCTCACATGCTCCGCGAATTAACCTGCTGCATTAAGCCCCCAAGGTCAAGTCACAGCTCTGCAGTTATTGAGCAAAGCCGCTACATCCCACTGGGTTCACGCATAGTAACAACCTCAGTCTGTGAGATGGATGGAAGCGAGCTCCTCTCCTCCCTGCTTTGCGGCCAATCTTGCGTTCAGCTGGCCAACTTGCTCACTTACAGATATGTGTTTTTTTTTTTTTATATATTATACAAAATTGACTTGAGATCTTTTAACCATGTTAGAATGTTGTTACCTCATCAAAAACATACTTCGAGTTGTGTTTAGTTTAATTCATACACGTTTGAGCAATCCTGCATGATTAGTCTGTCTACATCTCCAAATGATTCTAGTGAAGGTATATGGAGTTTAAAAACATAGTGAAGCACTTCCTGTATTACCACATGACATCACAAGGTGGAACAGAGTGTTTTCTGTTTAATAAAGGATCTAAATATGCCTAAAAATGTAGGGTGTGTGTTAAACAACATTATAACATAGAATATAAAGTAATATGTGTCCTCTGATAATATAATGAAATGTTGCTACAGCCCTTTTTATTATATTAGATTTATGGATGTTGGTTGTAGGAAAACAAAGGGAGAAATAACATGGTTGGGATGGGATTCACTAACTCTTGAGACTAGCCCTACAATGCATTGCGAGAGCTATACCAACCATGACAGATAGATTACAGTTGACAAAAGTATCGAAAATAAGATATTAGTCAATACTAAAACTACTATCGAAACCAGATACTCATTTGAGCAGGTATCAATACCAAAAAAGTCACATTCACAGGACAGAAACAAACCTTTCCTGAATGATGCTGAGCTGTATCAGAACAATTTTAAGACCACACAGACTACTATACACCCATGGACCGCTATGGAACCTACCTGGACCAGTGAAGGATTACAGATATAACTAAGGCAGTACTACGATTTAACATTGAAAATGTCATTCTATTGTAAATAAAGAGTGTGTTTTTGTTTTGTTTTTTTATTATGATGGTAGTATCAGAATTAGTATCAAGTATAGAGTATTTTCCTTAGTATCAGAATCAAGTTTGAAATTTTAGTATTGTGACAACACTAATGGATAGATAGGAGATACTTGCCATTTATGTAAATTAACTAGATTAAATGGAAGCCCTGCAAGAAAATCAATAAAATAATTGAAGCCTGTTTTTTATGTGTTCCAAAGTTGCAATTAAACAAAAGTGTTTTCCTCCACATGAATCTCTGAGCACTGTAGGGAGAGAGAGTGTGTGGTTGTGTGTTTGTGTGTGAATGGCCCAAATGCATAAAATCAATTTAATACTAATTAGTCCTACTTGACATTAATTTTATATCCATTACCAGTAAATGTGGGCTGGAGCGTATTATTTAACAATGCATGACAAGCAGCCATCTGCATTACTATTCATCCTAGAGACACATCTTGGCACTATCGCCTGCTCCTTCCTGCACTACTGTTTGTACTGTTAGCCAAGAAGGCCTGCTGTGAAAGTGAAAAATAATGATCACAGATTTAAAGCAACTTCTGGTTTAACCTTCTGTAAGCTGTCATTTAAAAAGCCAGACATCTATATTTTATTCACTGGCAAAACTTTAAAATTCAGTCAACCTTGAAACAGCAGTATGCTCTGTGAGAGAAAATAATATGAATCATCAAACACACAGCCACACTCACAAACACACATTATAGCGTGAAACAGACACTGGAGGCTACACAAGTGAAGTGTCTTGCTCAAGGACAGAAAGACAGACTGCATCTAACCACCAACCTTCATTCAGACTGGTGGGCAAACCATGAGCCACTACCAACCCATAGTGCACTGCTTGGTCAAAAAAGTCACCACATGGATTTAACTTAGAAAATGAATAAGGGTTTGCCACAGTTGGTCTGGAAATATTAGTATTATGTGACCAAAGAATATGCTTAACAGACTGAATATATTGAATGACCAGATTTTCCGATCATTTGACTGTGTTTCTTCCCAAATGGCAGATGCTTAATAAATGAATGGCAGATCAAGTTTACAAAACTAGCATTCATTGTTTAACAATGTACCAACCTATGACAATAGCTTATCGACACTTGTTCTAAACAAAACAGAAATACTCTAAAGTGGACCTTCTATGCAAAAGCGACCTTTTAGAGCTTTGCTATGTTATAATTTTTTCCCCTTCTCATTTCCCCTCTCGAAGTTGAATTTAGAGTGATTCATGCATGTTTGAGTAATCTTTATACTCCTGTATTCAAGACCTCATTGCTCTGTTTTCTGTACTTACATTGTTCTCCAAATTCTATTTGTGTAGGATTCCGCAATGTGCCGTACTCATTTTGGTACAAATGACATAAAATCTGCTACACGCTACCGTGATGTGCATGTCAGCTCCCATTGAGCAGTTTTCTAATCCACGGGCATCATAGATTATAACTCTATAGGAGACACAAGTGCAATATGTATTATTTAAGTCAAATCTGGGACATGAGCTGGGGAAATAATAAGTATAAGTACTAATAATGATAAGTACTGTCATCATTTTCATGCTTCAAGATAAATTCTATAGAAGCCTAATAGACTGTGAATGATAAAAATATTGATTGGAATAATTGGCCATCATGTTAATTGCCCCGTGACTTTATGACTTAATCTGTCTTTAATCCGCCTGTATCTTATTCAAGACAGCAGTGTCCCACCGCTTGTGTCTCTATTGCTTACAGCAGTACAACTGTGGTTTTAGAATTGAGAAATGGTACTCATTAAAAGTAATTTAAGTTTAAATGATGCAAATAAAATCTATTAAAGAAAACCTTTTTGTCAGTCCACAGTTATTAGGCACAATGGTGAAGTCTGGCTGACTACTGCATTGTTGCATGATACTAAAATAACAGTGGTGAGACTGTACAGTAAAACCAGTTTCACTTCCAGACAATCGGATTTGGTATGAATTGTAATGATCAGAGTTTGTATACTTTTGGCATGTGTGTAAAATCTCTCAATTGTCCAGGTAGAATCCATGGCAAAAGGAGAAATTCAATTTGTCATCTGGACATAAGTCTATTCGACCAAATAAAATTGTCCAGTTGACAAACTGAATTTCTCCTTTTGCCTATACTTTTGGCAATGGGGCAGAACAATATGATTCTTTTGAGAAGTATTTTAAATTATGAAATTATGAAATTATTATGAAATGATTATTAATTATACAAATGATGATTTTTAAACCTTACAATTATGCAACAAATACTGCAGAGTGCAGGACGTATGTGGGGTTAATGTTCTATTCACTAACACATAATACATTATAACCAGCAAAAAGAAACTACTGAAAAAGGTGAGGTGAGGTAAGTTGAACAAAGCATTTACAGATGTTTGCCCTTTGACCTCTGCTTGTAAAAATGGTGCACAAACCTCTGGGTTTGTCCACTTCTCCTGAATCTTTTCGCCCATCTGCCGTGTGTAGGCCAGGAGGTCATACCCTTGTCTGCTCTAAAGGTGAAAAAAAAGTGTTATTACAACCTATATACGATTCGTTTCATTCAACATGTAAATTTAATTACATCTTCACTAAAAATTCATATGCCCTATTTTCCACCATAGCACTGACATTATTTCAGCACAGCTGATTACAACGGAAACTAAAACAGGATTTGAGCAAATAGTGTCGCCCCAGGCAGTGGCTATATGTGCTGGTGACCTCTGCAGTTTGTCAATACACATGAAGGCTAGCAGTGACAGAGCAAAACAAATGACTGTAATGTGCTACAATAGAGTATTCCTCATATGTCTGAGCTGCAGGGTAAACTCTACAAAATATAATGTAATTTTTATCTATGTATTGTACAAACTCAATTTTATACATGCTAGCTGTAGACTTCACTTGAAGCTTTGTGCCCACAGCAGCCAACATCAGCCTTTAGAAAATATATGAATACTGGATGGAGAGGTTCACATTCTGTTTACAAAGGGTACATCGACTAGCAAAAAATCTATTATTACTGAAAGAACATTTTTCTTTGTTGAAAAGGAAAAACTAGGCCATTTCACAAGCACGACAGCAGAAAGAAAAGTTAGTTGAAGTTTTGGAAGTGACTGGACAGTTCTCTTATCAAGATGCTGTTTACTAATACTAATACTTTCAGCAATTCTATTTTTTATGTTTTAAATTTTTTACCAGAAGATCATTAAAGGTGCACTGTGTAACTTTTCTGACAGAGGGACCGCCATCTGCTCGTTTCCATGCTGATGTTATTGCTTAGCCTTGAATTTTCCACAGTATGGCATTAAACTTGTCTATATCCATGGAGACAAGCAGATAACACTACCAGGCAAAATTACATGTTAGATCTGTGGAGAGGCAACCCCACTTACAGTAAGAATGCATGTTTTTCAATGTATTTTTGACCATAAACACACCTGTAATTGTATAAATGCAAGATACATATGTCTAATACCATACTGTGGAGCATTCAAGGCAAAGCAATGACATCGGCATGGAAACAAATAGATAGCGCACACGCTACCAAAAAGTTACACAGTGCACCTTTAATCACTAAAAGCACATGAGCTGAGCCTTTCTCTCACCTTTTGCCACATGTAGGCCTCATACAGAGTGATGATGTCATGCTCTTTGTGCTCGCCCTGCACGGCACACACCACGCACACAATCTGCTCGTCGGTTTTACAGTACAGCGACCCCTCCTGGCCATGCACTTTACAGCGCAGCCTCTCCACCGTCACCGTGTCCTTCTTTCCTGGCTCTGCAGCTGCCTCTTCTCTGCCACCTTCTGCTCCCCCCACGCTTGCCCCATTTAACCCCCCGACCGCCGCTACCATGCCCTCATCGACAGCTCGCTCTTCATCCGCGGCATCTGCGAAGCCTCTCCCTATGCCAAGTCCATGAGCTGGTGCCTCTGCCTGGTAATAAGGCATTAGTGGGTGATTTGTGCTACTGGTGTGTTTGTCGGCGTGAAGGGGGCAAAAGGCGAAGCTGCATATGTGGCAGACTTGTGTGGCTGGCTGGGGCTCATCCGGCTCACACGCGTCACACGATCCGTCCATCTGCGGTAGTTCTTCAGTGGTAAGCCCATTGGCACCTGGCTGGGGTTCCCCTTGGTTGTCCATGGTGGCTGAAAACAATTCTGGGGATCAAAGAAGAGGAAGGGACACAGACAAGAGGACAGTTTATAAATAGTGTTGACCTTCTGCAAATGGTCCAAGTTGCTAAGAACTAATCCCCACTAATGTTACTGCGACAGATGAGGTTTAATGGGGTACAGCTGCATCCTAATAGGACAGAATACAGTTTCATAACTTAACATCTATTAAGACAAAAAGCCCAGGCAAAACTGTGCAGTGCAGAAGCAAGTCCTAAATAAAATATTAAATAATATTAAATATATTATGAAGAAAGACAATACTGGGAAAGTTGTTTATAATAATATTATACTATGCTTTTTTTTTTACTTTTACAATAAGTTAAAACAGTAATAATCATTGGATACAGGGCACATGACGTAATAAGTTAAAAATTCAAATATCTTGGTGGATGTAAAGTAGGCCTAACCTGCTTAACTCCTCTGAGGAGAGGAGTGGTGCATTTTGGACAATTTGTCTGTGTAATCCCTCAGTCGTCCAGGTAAAACCCGTAACAAAAAAAGTAAATTTCTGTCAGCTGGACAAGATTTTTAGAGTGACTACTTTTCGACCCTCATCAAAGTATTTGCCTCATTTCTGACACACCTTAAGATAGTTCAATGGACTTAACTAATAAAATGTAAACAACTAGACAGTGTTGGGAAGTAACTAAATACATGTAACGAAAATATGTATTCTGAATACTAACTCAAGTATCTGTATTTCAGTACAGTTACTTTTTTATTTGGTAGTATTCAGAACACAGCTACTTTAATTTTTTTATTAAATGTAATTTTGTCTTTGAACTGCATGGTATTAGTGAGAAAAAAAAGAAAACGCAGCTCTTGCAGTGCATGCACATGATTTCTTTGTCTATAATAAATCAATGCAGACATAAATCAAAAAATAATAAAAATAAATAATAAATAAATAAATAATAAAGACAAAAATAAAGTTGTCTGTAGTTATATGACATGTTTTTACGCTGTTTTTAGTGTAATATTATATTATGCAATTTGACGGTGTTCAGAATACAGTACTCTGATTGGACCATGTATCACAATACATTACAAAATACATTTTAATGCAAGTATTCTCTAAGTATTCTTCCAATCACTGCAACTTGAGCGTGTGAGTTACAGTGTAGTAATTAAATCCCATCAGATTTAAACCAGTTCCTTACCAGAGCTGTCACAACTGATGAAGCTACTTGGATGAGCAATGAAACATATTCACTCTAAAAACTTCAAACTAAAAACTAACACTGACTCAGAGGTGTTAAAGCCTTTCACAAGTAAGATCATATCCTGATAATCCAGTTTAGTTCGAATGACTATAGTCTCTAGTGTTGTGAAAGGACACTGCACACTGTACTATTTGCTGACTTCCAAACACAAAATGCTGAGCTTGTAGGCCTATGCCCATACCCTTCGCATGGCCAACCACCCCTTTCTTTCTTTCCTTCTTTCCTCCCTCCATATTTCACCAGGCCTTGACCTTTTCTTGTTTGGCCCATATCCCTTTCTTCATTCGCCGTGCCCTCTATAGTTTTCTCTCTGCAGGAGTGAACATGAAAGATGAGGAGAGAAGGTCCTCCTGGCTCCCCTGTGTACACGTACTAAACACGTTTCTTGTCTCCTTCCTTTATTCTCCCTTCCTCCTCCTCTTCCTCCTCTCCTGGGCTGCTTGCTTGTGTACTCCCTGCTGACACATACACAAACCGTGGAAAAAGTGCTGTAGTGCTGACGAAAACTTGCCCTTTTCAGATCCACAGTGCTACGTTTTATTCCCACACAGAACACACACTCAATTCAATCTTATAGGGACTTGCTACTCAGCCAAATGCACCGACTCACCTGCGATTGTCTCTTTTGTTTTGTTTTTTCTAGCACGTTTTTTATGCTAATGCTGCCCCTCTATGTAGCATAAGTTAGCTTTTCGGCAAATCCCTGCTAGCACTGAAGATTGTCGTGGAATTTCGCCTCGGATCGATATCATGCATTAACTTTATAGGTAAAAGCATAGTAATAGACGGATAAGCAGAGACAGTTGAGTTTACTTCCGTGTTTTGGTCGGCTGCGCAGTGCCGTCTCCACTTCCGGCTTGGAGGAGCGCGTGAGAGCGGAGCAGAGACACGCGCAGGTCGGGGAGAGAAGAACAGTCAAAAGACTCAACATGTTTATTATTATTATTATTATTATTATTATTATTATTATTATTATTATTATTATTATTATTATTATTATTTATTTATTTATTTTGGGCAAGCAAGCAATTTACATTATTTTACATATACATATGACAAAAGTGCAATCATAACGGACAAAAAACATTTGTCCAAAAACTATATAATGTGTATACTATAAATGTGAATATTATGTTGGATCGATCATTTCACGAGCATATGGAATGCTTGGTTGGGAATATAATATCCTTATGTAACGGATAATAACCTTATGTCCTTTCAATCATATCATTGCATTGTCTTTCTTGTCTCTTGTATATAGCTGTGATTTTATTTTATATTTTATTACTTATTTTTCTATTTTATTTCGACTTGTACATATACATTTATTTATATAATTATGCCTTATTTGACACTTGCCTCTTGCTATCTTTTTACTACTTATTTAGAATTTATTATTACCATTTATTTTTTACTCTTTTTTATTATATTATATTGTGATGAGTGAGCTGTGTCCAAATAATTTCCCTTGTGGATCAATAAAGTTTGTCTAAGTCTAAGAATGCAGTTTGTAAGTTAAAAAGTTTGCCTGCAAAAAGTTTTTTTTGTTTTTTGTTGTTGTTGTTGTTTTGTGCATAAGGGACAGAGGGCTCTTTTTGCATGCATGTTGATGTTTTACATGTGCTAATAATGAAAAGCTATTTGCAAATGGACATTTTAAACTAATAAAAAAAATACATAATTTAAACTAGACTTTTAGCTATATTTAGACCTACACTGTTGCATGTGGGGCTGTAACATAGGATGGAAATAGGATTATAAAATGAAGACTTTATCACATCTTTCTGACGTGACAAAATATTTATAATGAATCTTTAAATAACTTCACATGTGCATCTGGGCTTCTTTAATTTGTTTGTTGCATTAGCCATTGGCAGTTTTCTGTTAGAGTGAACCATCTTATATTCCCTTGTTTATTGGTTCAAATCTGTCTTCCGTAATAATTTCCCATATTAAAAAATATGGCGTAGTAATGATAAAAGACCAGGCTTGTAGAGACTATAAACCGAGTTTGGATGGTTTGGATTATTAATCTTTCTCTTATTTCTATATGTCGTGCCCTAGGCAGGTTGTACTTTAGTAAACAAATAAAGATCTTGCTTACAGCCTAAAAAAATAGAAGTTATTTCAATATGGTGTTACTAATTGTAATGTCTGGTTTCCCCTTCTGTTCACTCCCACTCCCAGGCACAGTGAAGCAGGATAAAAAGTCTGAAGAGGAGCAGAGGGATGACCAGAAACAAGCTGTTCTGCACTCACAGATCTAAAGAGGCTATTGAGCTGGACTACACACGAACCCTGTTTGGCAGGCGACTGACCACTGCTACTCTGATTTGAGTGACAATCCATAAATAAGCATCACACAGCCTATTCCAAGTAAGCTTCCACAGAATCCACTTGATTGGGATGATGGGGCCTTATTTGCCAAAGTTTTTGCCAGTATGAAGTGGGTTTCTGTAATAGCACACACTGACACCGGTGGAGATTTATTATGAGCTATAAACACAGAGAGTGAGTCATGGAGAGAAGTCCTGCTGACAAATGCAAGCGAGAATCAGCAAATCACGGTAACGTATGTGTCTGATAAAACAAAAACTGAGCACTTATCACTTCTTGTGTACATAATCTGGATGGATATTTACAATTATTTTTACAGCAATTGAATTATTCAAATAAACAACAGCTTATCAAGTTGCACAGTAACCACAACTGAAAAGAATTAGGTGCATCATTGACTTCTAATTTGTGAAAAAGAAGCCCTCAATACAAATACAATATGCACTTCTTAATTGGATCTTTGATTGTTTTTGTCTCAGACACAAAAAAACATTGTAGCGCACTAACTGAAATCTGAGCTCATGGTCTATAAGACGCTATTCTGACCTTTATAATTACAATTTATGTGATCAGTTGAGCACAAATTACATTACACTGATATACACCCACTCTGACACATCATTTAGATTTAATTTATTCAGTTTGATTTAATAATATTTTTCATTTTATCTTATAATGGCTCAGTGATAGACTGTGTTTTCCAGCTTATCTGTTTATTGGAGTTTAATACCCGGACACTCTTCTGTTCCCACCACCCATAGACTGTATAATGGACATAGCCAACTCTCTAGGTGCTGCAAATAGGAACTGAGCATGGGTTCGCATCCGGCTCCACTTACAGTAACTTAAATTGAAAAACGGCATCCCTCTCTGTGTAACTGGTTAGGGTGTTGTGATCCTTGTAATTTTGGTCTTAAAATATTCGTATTAACTCGCTCTACATGATCCTGGTGTTTTTATTTCGCTATTTTGTCCATACATACATTCCTAATATAGAACTTGGCTCCAAATTTGCCCCTGTAACTGCTAACCTCGTGAGCTTCATTTGACTGGAGCCTAAAGCTATGGGTGCCATCACACTCCATTAGTCCACTTCTTTCTTTAGTCTATGCCCCCACTAGAAAAGTTAAATACTAGTAGTGCACTTTTATTTTAACTGTATTCATCGGCAAAACCTTTTCAGAATCAGAATAAGTCTTAATACCATTGTCAATTCACAAACTTGCTTTGGCTTTATGGTGCAACATTAAACAGAGAATAATAATGATAATAATATTAATATAAATATATATGAAATAAAATAAAAGCAGAGTCCAGAGTTATATTAATTTATAACTGTGTGAGTCATGTCACTCAGTTATGTCTAAACTGAATAATATTAATGATAGTTCCTTATTTAGTCCTTTATTTTGTAGCCAAGCCAAAGTCTAAATTAAATGGGCAAACTGTTGCCAAATTGTAAACTCTTTTATTCGTTTGTAAATCTGACTATTTGATTTCAGCATTAGTGCATCATACAGGAACACAACCCTGTCTGGGCCTCACAGACAGAAGAAACAAAATGACTCATCCAGTTATTTTATTGGGATGAGGTCAGTTGTTATGGATGGAGCGCCCTTCAGTCCGCAGGCACAAGTTTATCTGAGTAAGTTATGTTTTCTATTATTACTTTGTTTTGTCTGTGGCCCCTGTCTCTGCATCTCCTTGACTTCATGTCTCTGAACTACATTATAATAGTATTGGGTCGTTTTCGTGTGAGCCGTGTCCAAAGAGCAGCACTTAATCACTGTGTATCTCCTATGTGTCTGGGTGTCTCTTTAGAGCCGGGCAAGAAAAGGACAGCTGTCAGCCTTGATCACAGCCAACAGTGCAGTGCACAGTACAACACAGGTGAGTGGAAATAAATACACCTCAAGCTTATTTCAGGCCACAGGGGAAAAAAAAAAATAATAAAAAAAAAAATATATATATATACACACACACACACACACACACACACACACACACACACACACACACACACACACACATATATATAAAAAAAAAAAAAAAATGTGTTCCTCACCTTCCACGGTGGTTGGTCTCTCTCACCCTCATCCAGCTCGGGCCCTCTACCAGAGTCCTGGGAGCTTGAGAGTTCTGCGCAGTATCTTTGCTGTTCCTAGTACTGCACTTTTCTGGACTGAGATGTCTGATGTTTTTCCGGGTATCTGCTTGAGCCACTCCTCCAGTTTGGGGGTTACAGCCCCGAGTGCTCCGATCACCACGGGCACCACTGATGCCTTCACCTTCCAGGCCTTCTCCAGCTCTTCCTTGAGCCCCTGGTATTTCTCTAGTTTCTCGTGTTCCTTTTTCCTGATATTACCATCACTTGGTATTGCAATGTCCACCACCACGGCTTTGTTCTGTTGCTTATCCACCACCACTATGTCTGGTTGGTTCGCCATCACCATTCTGTCAGTCTGTATCTGGAAGTCCCACAGGACCTTGGCACGCTCATTCTCCACAACCTTTGGGGGAGTTCCCCACCTTGACCTTGGGGTCTCCAGCCCGTACTCTGCACAGATGTTTCTGTACACTATGCCCGCCACTTGGTTGTGTCGCTCCATGTATGCTTTCCCTGCCAGCATCTTACACCCTGCAGTTATGTGCTGGACTGTCTCAGGAGCCTCTTTGCACAACCTACACCTTGGGTCTTGTCTGGTGTGGTAGATCTGGGCCTCTATTGCTCGGGTGCTCAAGGCCTGCTCCTGTGCAGCCAGGATGAGGGCCTCTGTGCTGTCCTTCAGACCTGCCCTCTCCAGCCATTGGTAGGATTTCTTGATATCAGCCACTTCAGTTATGTTTCGGTGGTATGCCCCATGTAGGGGCTTGTCCTGCCATGATGGTCCCTCCAGCACCTCTTCCTCTGACCTCCACTGTCTGAGGCATTCCCTGAGCACATCATCTGTTTGGGCCTTATCCTTGATGTACTTATGGATTTTGACTGTTTCATCCTGGACAGTGGTTCCCACACTCACTAGTCCTCGGCCTCCTTCCTTCCGGCTCGCATACAGTCTCAGGGTGCTGGATTTGGGATGGAACCCTCCATGCATGGTCAGGAGCTTTCGTGTCTTAACGTCTGTGGTCTGTGTCTCCTCCTTTGGCCAGCTTATGATTCCTGCTGGGTATCTGATCACTGGCAGGGCATAGCTGTTTATTGCCTGTGCCTTATTCTTGCCATTGAGCTGGCTTCTTAGGACTTGCCTTACTCGTTGCAGGTATTTGGCCGTAGCCGCTTTCCTTGTTGCCTCTTCAAGGTTGCCATTTGCTTGTGGGATACCAAGGTACTTGTAACTGTCCTCAATGTCTGCTATTGTTCCCTCTGGGAGTGAGACCCCCTCTGTGTGGACTACCTTCCCTCTCTTTGTCACCATCCTACTACATTTCTCGAGCCCGAATGACATTCCAATGTCTGTGCTGTAGATCCTGGTGGTGTGGATCAGTGAGTCGATGTCCCGCTCACTCTTAGCGTACAGCTTGATGTCATCCATGTAGAGGAGGTGGCTGATGGTGGCCCCGTTTCTGAGTCGGTATCCATAGCCAGTGCGGTCAATGATTTGGCTGAGGGGGTTCAGACCTATGCAGAACAGCAGTGGGGACAGTGCATCTCCTTGGTATATGCCACATTTGATGGCCACTTGTGCAATTGGCTTGCCATTGGCTTCAAGGATGGTCTTCCACAACCGCATTGAGTTTGCAATGAACGCCCTTAGAGTCCGACTGATAATGTACAACTCCAAGCACTCAGTGATCCATGTGTGTGGCATTGAGTCATAGGCTTTCTTGTAATCAATCCAGGCAGTGCACAGGTTGGTCTGACGGGTTCTGCAGTCATGGGCGACTGTTCGGTCAACCAGGAGTTGGTGTTTGGCTCCTCTGGTGTTTTTGCCAATGCCCTTCTGTGCTGTGCTCATGTATTGATCCATGTGCCCACTTATCTTAGCCGCAATGATGCCTGACATGAGCTTCCATGTTGTGGAGAGACAGGTTATTGGCCGATAGTTGGATGGGACTGTACCCTTTGAGGGATCCTTCAGGATCAGGATCGTACGAAACCAATGAGCTGATATATATATATATATATATATATATATATATATATATATATATATATATATATATATATATATATATATATATATATATATATATATATATATATATTTATATATAATGAACAAATAGTTAATGATTCAGGCGTAACAATTTATTTAATCTCTTAACTCCTAACCCCATTAAAGGTGCACTATATAATTTAATCTGTAGCTGGGGATACCATTTGCTTGTCTCCATGAAGATGTCATTCTTTTGCCTGGAATTATCCACAGTATGGCATTAAACATATTGATTTCCGTGAAGACAAGCAAATTATGCCATCAAGTCAAGTTATAGGTCACATCTGTGGAGAGGGGATCCCTTTCAATGTGTTTTGAGCAATAAAAACACCAAGATGAATAAATGTAAGACGTACTTTTAATGTTGCAGTGAAATCTTCTAGGCAAAGCATTGACATCTGTATGGAAATAAGCAGGTGACCGACTTCCAGAAATGTTATAGTGCATTTTTAAATAGTTCCTAAACTGGAATTATTCTGTGGTTGGTAAGCCTGTCCATCACATATAAACCAAAAGAGATTGGTATTAAAATTAGTGTTTATCCCTGTCACCATTGAGTCCTTCTTCTTACTGGGGTTTAGCATGGCACACGTTTATAGAAAGCATTACTTTTTAGACTTTTCTAAAATAAAAATATATATATATACAGGTTTAAACACCATAGATCTACACACTGCTTCAAATCCTAGTACTGACTGAAACTGCTGAAACTGTTGTTGGCCTTGTCCGAAAACATGTTGTGTATGAATGGGGGACTGTTTCTGTGTCTGAACTGGCCATTGTTGTATTGTGGGTGTGTGGGCAGATGGAATAGGCTCCAGTATCCTTGGGCTACCAATGAAGGGGACAGACAATGAATAGAGTAATTTAAAATGTGAATGTACCACCGTAGAAGTTTATGGCTTCAGTCTGCAGATAGGCTACTGACTTCTTTTTGTGAGGAAACTTCATGTCCTCTTAGTGCTCCCGAGGTCACCACACACACAAAGAGCAAACTATCAGCTGTCTGGTGTGTATGGGTGGCCTTCATGTTTTCCCACCCCAGTAGTCAATACTTTGGAATTTTCATTTGACCATTAAAATTATGATTTTTATAGCAACATGTACTGAGTTATAAGTCAGTCTCATCATGTCTGAGGCAGGAATGCAAAGGATCTTGCACCTGCTAAGCTATAACTGACCAATTTGTAAGATATGGTATGAAATCGCATAAATGTAAAGTTTTATATAGCAAGGAGGCACCTGCAGTGGTACCGTTTAAAGGTATTACTGATATAGAAATGCTGAAACACCGGGACCAAAAAAAAAAGAAAAAAAAAAAAAGAAAAAAAAAAATATATAAATGGCATTTGGACATTATTGCACATAGAATGTTCTGTCATGATCCTCCAGTCTCTCCCTTTCCTGTTCCCTTCTGTGTTTGTCTGTCTCCCCTGCCTGGGAGGAGTCGCCTTACACCAGCTGCAGACTCCTTGTCATCACATACCTGAGATCCATCTCCAATCTACTCCTGCCCATATCAGCTCGGTTCTTCCTCTGCTCCCTGCCAGTTTGTCAGTTTTACCACATCAGTAACTAGTTCGTGGCTCACGCTTTGCAAGATCTTGTTTTGAAAACTGTTTGGTGTTTGTTCCTGGACCTTTTGGAATTTTTGTTTTTTCTACTCCCAGTGCTCCCTGGATCTCCCCTCTCGGCTCCCGTGTTCATCTCATGACTCATGTTCCCCCACACCCCCCAGCCTAGTGCCTGCCTGCCTCCACTGGACCCTTTTGCCCATTACCATCCATCTGTACAATAAACCTCTTAACCTTACTTGAGTTTTGGTTTGCATTTGGCTCCAACATCCTTTGCTTTCCTTTGCATGCTTTATAGAGCATAGAGTGTTTGTTTGCGATCATTTGTTGAGCAGTCAGATCCACTGACCCACAAGTTGTCGGCGTGATTCCAGCTCCCACAGATGAATGCTGTTGTTGTGTCCTTGGGCAAGACATTTAACCCATATTGTATCTACGTACACTGGTGTGTGACTGAGTGTGAATGGTTTCCTTGATGTAAAACATCTTGAAGTTTGACTTAATGTTTTATTTATTTATTTTTTCTGATTACTTATTTTTTTATTTGTTTGTGTTGTGATTTTAATGTCTGTCTTGTTCTATAAAGTACTTTACTTTCTCTTTGAATTGGTATTATTATGAATACATTTCAGGTACCAGTATTGAAAACCAGGGGCCTCGTTTATAAAGAACTGAATTTCCCTAGGCATGAGGTACTCCTAGTGGCCACCAGAAACTCCAAATTTAGAATACCCTCCGTGCGCACTCCACCACGCAGTCTGTGCTTTATAGATCCCACCTCACCATAAAAGAACCATGCAAAGTGACTCGTGAATGAGATTTATCAAAACATGAGCCGATAAATCAGTGGGTTTGCCCGAGACACGCGGAACAGAGAGGGAGACCCCCACGCTGCACCACGCAGTGGCAAAGGCTTAAACAAGGTTTTACAAATAAATACAAAACTAAAAGTGACATATACTAGACACACACGGTAGTCTGCATGGTCAAAGGAGGGGGCCATGAGAGAGATTCAGATGCCCTCCCCGACAGAGCCAAAGGAGCGAGGGAGGGGTACGTGGATCAGCGGCCAGGGAACGAACGCTTCGGCAGGTAAAACACAGATTTTGCATCTAACGCATCAGACACATATAAGGCGCTGTAATTCTGCTAATAAAAGTCCACACGCAACATCCAAACTCTTGCTTACCTGTTTGAGTGCGCTTGCCTGAGTCGGCACGGGCACAGGGAGAGCCCTTAAGAGCAAGTTCTCATTTGCTCTGCACAAAAATGCTGGGAATATTTGGGCTCAGGACCGGGTCAGGTTCGGCCAGTAGGCTGTCGCGCGCGGACTCGGGGCACTCTGGCACGCGGTGCGTAAAGACAAATGTAAAGTATTGAAGCTGCGTGTAGTCCCAGTGCTTCATTAAACCAATGCCTGCTGTGCTCCATCCGAGGAAGAGTTTTGTCTCAGGTCCGCTCGTTATTTCATCCTCTTTGTGTTGGGTCACAGCGTTCTATAGCGCACGGCAGGGTCCGAGCTGCCGTAGAGATGAGCAAAGCGCTGCGCTTAGAAGTTTCATAAATCCCGCGGTTGGCGTAAAGGGCGCCTAGACTGAAAAAAAAGGTTGCTGGATTTGCGTTAAAAAATGGAAAACGGTTGCATGCAGTAAAATTATATTTAGGCTATGTTTCAGGCTTTGAAACTTAACATGAACGTCACTTTTTCATGTTGATGAAATTTTGGAATAGAAACAGCACATTCAAATCTTTGTACAACTGTCACACTCTTGTAGATGGGCAGTCAAAAACAATTTGTTTCATGCAAACAGTTTTTACATTAACTTTAATTTCAAATAAAACACCACAAATATGTTTTAACAATGACTACATTATAAGCCAGAGAAGCATATAAAATCTTTGAAAAGTCTTACCTCCAGATCAACTCTGATTATCCTCCTGGATGCACACTGCATGTGCTCTGCTCCTGTATCTGTCCTGTGTCCTGAGCGTGTCCTCTGCTCCTGTACCTGTCCTGTGTCCTGAGTGTGTCCTCTGCTCCTGTACCTGTCCTGTGTCCTGAGTGTGTCCTCTGCTCCTGTACCTGTCCTGTGTCCTGAGTGTGTCCTCTGCTCCTGTATCTGTCCTGTGTCCTGAGCGTGTCCTCTGCTCCTGTACCTGTCCTGTGTCCTGAGCGTGTCCTCTGCTCCTGTACCTGTCCTGTGTCCTGAGTGTGTCCTCTGCTCCTGTATCTGTCCTGTGTCCTGAGCGTGTCCTCTGCTCTTGTACCTGTCCTGTGTCCTGAGCGTGTCCTCTGCTCCTATACCTGTCCTGTGTCCTGAGCGTGTCCTCTGCTCCTGTACCTGTCCTGTGTCCTGCTGCATTTGAATTTTCCCTCCAAAAGTTTTGGAGAGGGGAATTCCAGAGGGAGGAGCCTCACCAGAGATTATAACAAAGTCATGTTTCCTCATTGCGATTAAAACATGCAGGACTAACATCGGTCACAATCAAGGAACCTTTGTACAACTTAAACATGCTGGACACAGAATTGTAAAAAAGTCACATTATTGTTGTCAAATATGTGTGTGCAATTTAAGCAACCCCTCTCGGATAATTTTTTCAGCGTACGCAATGCTTAGTGCGTAAGCACGCTTTATAAAGGAGGCCCCTGATCATTAAAGTAATCATTGACTTATGACAGTACACTCGATTGCATTTTAGACCCAGCATGCAGACTTACGGTAATTGTTTTTGAATGAGCGATTCTCTGTCTACTTAGCACAGAGAATCTTCTAGTTTCTTCTCCTGATTTTCCTCATCTCTTCTGGTTACACACCCTCTTGGATTAGGCTCTGGAAGGGAAAAAAAAATGGTGGAAATAGTCTTTGCACTCTCTGCAGAGAATTAGTTCCACACATGGGGTCACAATTAGGTTTTTGGGTCAGATAAAAAGGGAAAATTCTTGCAACAAGAACAGAAGTAATACTCATTTATGAACAGACTAAGCCCATTTCCTTGGCCTATATTCCTTCTGCTTTTAATTGATATGAATATATTCATATTTTGGTATTTCGTTAAAGGTATTTGCCAAGGAAGAAAATTCGGATTACAGAGTGCTTCTGTGCAACTGTATAATAAATGCACCTTAATCAGCAAAACTTAATTCATAAAGAACAAATTGTTTATTAGTACTGATTCAAGTATAGCTTCTTAATTAGGGGTTAGGGTATTGATTAGGCCTGAATTATTCTTAATAAACTATTTTACATTGTTCATGCTTTTAAGGCTATTGAAGGATATAATGTTGTTTCCTCATCACAAACATACCAGGAGTTGTGTTTTGTTTCATTGACACATGTTTAACACAGAAACCCTGCATATTGAAAATACTCTGTTCCACTCTGTGATATCTTGTGATAATACAGTAAGTGCTCCACTGTGATTTTAAACTCAATCTTCACTAGAATCATTTGGATAATTTCAGATCTGGAATTGCCAATCTCTGCTGAACTAAAGGTAAAAGGAGCTGTTAACTTGAGCTTTGTAGCTGTAGTCAGACTAATAAATAAAGGATTACTCATTACAACACGTCTGAATGAAACAAAACACAACTCCAGGTATGTTTTAGGTGAGGTAACAATATTATAACATTGTTTAAAGCCCACAAGAGACAATTTTGTGTAATATAGGACCTTTAAAGGGAAGTGTTACCCATGATTCTTGTGGTTGCGTTATTTTATAATGGGTATTGTTGTGCACATGCTGTTTGCTACACAAATACTGCATTATTTATTCATAACAGAACCAAATATATTGCATTCATTTGGTTTTCTAGGTTGCAGGTTACAGTTTATTGTTACCCTTTCTCTCTGTCAATCAGCATCTCACCTTTAGTTCTAACACTGTTTGGGTGAAACTCATATATAACAGCTCGTTTCCTTTGGTGCTATTGTCCTTTTTGCTCAGTGCTGCAAAATAAAATGTCAGGTGTAGACGTAATAGTCTTGTTCACCTTGTACAGCTAATATGATGACTCCACTACACCTACTGAATGTGAAAGTAATTAGTATAAGCTTTTATTCCCAGAGCAAATTGACACAACCATTTTCCTCAGTGGTTACACTTGGGACAGAATTTGAAGTAGCATAGGTACATTTCTTTAAATATAAATGTTTTTGGAAAATTAATCTGAAAAAATAAATAAGGGAGCACAAAACAAATGCCTTGGTGAAGGAAAGTGAGTATTGATTCAAGCTATTTAAGTTAATAATCTCTTATGTTTTTGAAAACTGCAAATCAAATCTTTTCTAGTAATGAGTTTATTTGCATGGTAAGTAATGGTTTTTAAAAAGCCCATATTACGCTATTTTCTGATCTATGATATAATGTTGTTTCCTCATCACAAACAGACCTGAAGTTGTGTTTTGTTTCATTCACATGTTTAAAACACAAGTCGTGCATAGGGCTCTGCTCTGGATGATTTCAGCCCTCTACTGAACAAAAGCTAAGGTACACAGTAAAAACTGAAGGGTTAAAATTTCTGGGTAAAATATTTCAGAGATGTTTTTAACAAAAAAAAATGTTATTTTAACTATTTGAAAGTTAAATGGGAGTCCGAGTTGGGGTTATTTGCCAGAGTTGATATGGTTTAAGTTAATTCAACTTCCCCTAGTGTTAATCAAACTTCCCCTAGTGTTAATCCAACTTCTGCCAGTGTTAATTCAACTTTCCCTAGTGTTAACTTGGCACCTCCCAATCATCACTTCAAATTCCCACGAGAGAAGAACCAGTTTGAACCAGATAGACATGCATTGAATTTTTCACTTTTCCATACACGCAGCTCTTTCCGGTAAGTGTAATTTGATTTAAACTGTATATACAATGTTTTTATTGTATATACAGAGGCTATGTTAGCCGTTTTAAAATCAAATTACCAGAAAAAATAATGACCACAAGCTGTGAAGACAAGCAGAAAATATTCTAAAAATATACAGGCCTACTCCTCTGCTCAACATTTACAAGAAAACCGTGGTCTACAGGTACATTCACCATTTCTAAGCATGTGTTAAAAATCATTGTTAAACCAATGCGTGTTGAGTTTCCCTGTAGACTTGTCCGCTTTGAGAGAGCCAAGGCAGGGCTGTGCAGTGAAGGGACCTGGGTCCGCCCAGGTATCTTTTTGCTCACTTAATACTTGCGCTATGCTGCCTATAAAAGACATTTATGTTCGGATCATTATACGCATATGTCTTGCACACGGTCCAGTTTGAAGACAGGAGGTGGATATATTCCAAATTACACACGGTGCGCCACAGTTGATCAATCTGAGATATACGTAACTAATTGGTCTGATATTTAAGCAGCCTTTAATGTAAAGACAATTAACAATTTACAAAAATAATCATATAGATAGGCAAATATATGTGTTTGGATTGTTATAATGTGGCTACATGTTTTTAAGTTTCATCTGATACCAAAATAAAATTCAGCATAAATGCGTATCCAAACGAGTCCGTGTAAAGTTCGTCATAATTCTCCTCCTCCTCCATTTGGGTAAAGGTTAGTAAAAGTTATTTATCAAAACAGAAAACACGTGCTCCGTGCCTTCAGTATAGTGCCTTATGTGAAAAAAACAAACGTGAAACTTAAAGCGCGTGTCAGTCCACGTCTGGGTCAACTAAGATAAGATAAGATAAGACTTAATTGATCTCACAGAGGAGAAATTCACTCGTGACAGAAGCTCACAGTCAGGGGACAGTATAGTGCAAAAAGTTGTGAAAAATTGTGCAAAACACTCAGAACAATAAGTAAATAAAAAATAAAATCACAATAAATATTAACATATTTACAACATCAGGTAGCTCTTATGTACAGGGAGTGAAAGAAATGTAAATATATAATAAAACATATCTCTTATATAATATATATATATATATATATATATATATATATATATATATATGTAGAAGAATACAAATATACAAATATATAAATATATAATCTGAGGACAGTGGAGGCGGTTACTGAGGTGATAACTGTGTTATAACTAAACATCGTGTAGCGTAGGGCTATGTTTTACAGTTATCACTGCATTTGGGTGTCAAGACTTGAGACTATTGCATTCATTTAAAATTCTCCATATCATCTGGGGACCCCCTGAAATCATTTTACAAACTCCATGAGGGCCTCGACCTCCAGGTTGAGAGCCATTCGTCTATTGTAATGTAAATCAGTTAAAACACCAAAACACAAAATCAAGCAGCAGTCATGTCATGAAAAGTGGTCAGTGGTGCTGGTGCACTCTGGGACATATATAATGGACTAAACCACTGCAGTGAATTTGTGTAGTATTTGGTGATTTGTTATGTTTTTTTATTAATGAAATAATGGCTATATGGATGACTAAATATGTATTAATTTGTTAATGTTAAAAATATTACTGATTCATGTATTTTGTTTAGTTAAACCTTAAAACCCTGATGTGATCATTGGTTTGCCCAGGGGAGGAGCTAAAGGGGTAGTTAAGCTCATTCTGTCTTATTGAATTCATGGACAACCTCCTGTTCCACAAAGTTGTAGGACCTGAGATTTCTGAATGAACTGGGTGAATCAGCATCACAAAAAACTTATTCAAACTACATTTAATAACAAGTTTTGATTAAACCCTAAATTGACATTCGTGTTGTCTAGTTGTTCCACAGATGTGCAGTGAATGGTGCACTGAAATGGTAAACTGTAATTATGTATTAAAGTCTAGGAGAAAAGGCCAAAGAAATACTAGTAGTTTAACACTACAATAATGTATTTTGTATATAACATGATGACGCATCACACCAAACCAAGTTAATGTATAGAGAGCTCTACTGGCGGGTGAGCTCCTCTAGAGCAGGGATCTACTCAAGTCCTGGAAAGGCCTCGAGTCCTGGGAGGGTCTCGAGTCCAGGGATTTCCTCAAGTCCTGGGAGGGTCTCGAGTCCAGTGATCTGCCAGAGTCCTGGGAAGGTCTCGAGCCCAGGTATCTGCTCGAGTCCAGGTATCTGCTCGAGTCCTGGGAGGGTCTCTTTTAGTTATTGAGAGGGGTTTTCCTTTTCATCTGATGCAATATTGAACTCACACTTTTCTCAGATGATGGTGACATATACGTACATTTACTGTAGAGATAAGATATAGTGGGTAATATAAGGTATAGTGTATATTTTCTTATAATTTTAGACTCATCTTTTTCATCTACATCTGAGACCTCAGATATAAGCTTAACCCAGGACAGAGGTCCAAGAGTAGCTGACACAACTCAAGCAACCCCTGCAAAACAAGTTATACTATTTGTGTTATTTATTCTATTTTTTTCTCTTTTTAACCTCCAGGTAAAATAAAACACATGTTTCTCTTTTTAACAGTTAATAGAGGCAGGTTCAAAAGAAAAAGCTGGTGGTAGTATACCAAACAACAGAAACCCTAACTCATACTACAAGAAGGAAGTTGCTCAATATACTGGTCTCTCACATAATTGAACACCATGGGTATGTTTCTGTGTTTGTTCACAAAATTTCATAAATTGTTCTCAATGTTTCTAATAAGCTGAATTCCTGTTTCAGTAACTTCCCTTTAAGGCCACCCGCGAACATTATGCCCTTGGCATTGTGGTGGCGTTTCCTTCTCTCAAAGATCTGTATGCCAAGAAAGGCTATGTAAGAATAGTTTTGCTTTCTAAGCAATGTAAATTGTGTTAACATTCAGTATTAAGTTGCATGGTATCATTGTTACTTTCAAGAGCACTTCTATGATGCCGCAAGTGGATCAGGGCACATCTCATGGCGACTGAAGACGGTCCAAAGGCGGGAAAGGCAAGTGACTCCTCAGCCACCAAACAGCCCTGTTGACTTATCTCGAGGAGGCCCAACACATCAGAGGACTGTTCAGGTTGAACAACAGCTGGACGTGACGCATGCCAAGAGGCCCTGTCCTTGCTCAACCACCCTACAGACAACACCTTGATATTCCAGAAGATGATGGAGACATTTCAGCACCGTAAGAAGCTTGTCAGTGACCCTGCTAAAAGTAGTGACATCCTCTCCATCTTTCCAAGATTTCTAGACACCAAAGGATTGGTAAGTAATTTGTAAGTAATGTTTTTATGGTTACTTCTTTTGATGATGCATTTATTCTCAGTCTGCTATCTGTCAGGTGAATCAAGATTTCACAATGTTGTTCGATGAAGAAACATCCACCAGGCTGCTCCAGAAATGGGACATATTCTTCAAACAGGGCGTCATCCAAGAGGCCAAGCAGCTTACAGCATCTCCAGAGTTGCAGTCCCTGATACAGTCAGCTCAAAGACCACCAGGGAGTGACCTTGAGGAGGAAAACGGTCCGTTTTTCTTTTGATGTCTAATGTAACAAAAGCTGAAATTGTCTAATATTCAAAATGTAACTGATTTATCATGTTTAGCTTATGATCATGAAATGGCATCTCTGTTGCTCTTGATCCATCTCTTACCGCCATCACCTGGAAGACCAAAACCAAAATCAGATGTGTGTCAGATGTGACTGAAGGACTCATCATCTTTCAAAAGGTCAACGTTAACACAGTGAAAGTCTCTGGCCCTTAGTAAACCTTTTGTTAATCAAGTGATATGGTATGAAATATGAAATTTGATTTAGGTCTGTGTCTAGCTGAATGGACAAAGCACACTGGTTATTATGATCAGCTTTGTCAATCAAGACATTTTAAAGACTTGTTTAAAGTTTTACAATATGTAATATATCTAAATTATTTTATTTAATTGTTTAAAACAAATGTAGCTATAAGCTACTTTCCATCTACAGTCCTTAGGCATGAAACATTATAGAACTACTTACATAAAAACACCTCTAACAACATTTTATCAATAACAGTGTCTTCGTAAAATAACCACAATCCAATTAATTATTAAACATTTAAAACAGTTAAAATTCATTAAATTCTAATTCCCATAATTACAAAATTTCAACTTCATCATTATCTTCTAAAAAATACTCCAATTCATTGTTCTCACTATCCTCTAAAATGCACAATTATCAAATTCATCATTATTATCCTATAAAATACAATCAATAACATTACCATCAAGACAAATGTCATTAGTCAAACACAGCACAGCTCCATCTACACAACACATGCACAGCAAATCAGTCAAAATGTTTAAATGTTCAAAGAAGCCTAATGTTGACATGCCTGCCTGTTCAAAAGCCATTGTTTTAGCCCATAGGTGAGACTTTGATGCATTGTAATTCATCTTTCATCTTTTTTTCCCCAAATTTGCAACTAATTTGTTATATTTTTATTTCATTGTTTACAGTTCAGTATGAGCATATATTCATTTTATAGTTTATGGTTAATGTATTTCTTTTTTTTACTCTAGTGATGCTGCAGTTTAGATCTTCGCAGTCACAGAGGTAACCATCCCAACATCCTGCTGTTGAACGACAGAAGAACAAGATTGAGCACTTCTACATCACCATGGACTCCCATCTCCTCTTACGTCAGGCATCTGGTTTTCTTGGGGCTTTTGATGAACTTTTCAAAGCACATTTTGTGTTTAACCTCTCATACGAGAGTACTTTGACAAATTTTTACACATCTATTCAAGCCACAGTTTTTAACACTGATGTGGGGAAAATGAAGGAGTCACCCAGAGTGAAAGAGCTGCGTGCCAAACTTCTTAACAAGACCATTAAAGTTGGTGTTTCTGAATAAAAAAAAGGCATGCTGGGTTGCTTTGTGTGTAAAAAATACATTTGGCAACAGTGACATCACATTTGAGAGTAAAATAGAGAATAGCCATGACCAAAGTTTAAACAGCATTGTTTTCAAGCAGATCACTTTATAATTTATTCAGGCTTAAGAAGACACCTTAAGAGTGCTCATTTTGTAGGTCAGCAAGTTGTTCAAAAGACACGAGTCAGACCAGTTCAGTTCTTCTGACTGTTGCGTGTCTAGTTTTTCCGATGAGAGCATTAAGATAAAATAAGATAAGATAAGATAAGATAAGATAATCCTTTATTTGTCCCACAATGGGGAAATTGCAGTGTCACAACGCAAGTTTCAGAAACAGTAGGAAAATAAGAGCATGCATCAAAATCAAGATAAATAATAATAAGTATTTACAATCAACTAAAAAACACAACGCTGTAAAGCTAAAAGGCACAGGAACGTTGCACAATAAGTGTCTTTCAAAAAGTACTAAGTGTTCTCAACCAGCTGGGTTCGAGTAGATGGTATTGAATATAAAGCAGGGCTTGTGATTTGGATTGCAGTGGAAGACAATGTTCCTGTGTTTTGTGAAATTCATAATTCATCAATCATAATAATTCATCAGGTACTACTGGTTGATTTTATTTTTGACCTCAAAAATGTTTACTGACTCTTTTGATGACCTTTACTATGCTTTCATACGAAAGAAACCTGTTGAACCTTTCTGAGCTTAAAAATTCTAAACCTTTTGGTATTGAAAATTTCAGCAAGACTTCAGATAAAGATTTGTACATAATTTAATCTTTTACAGTGTTTTAAAGAAAATAAAAGCTTTAAATGCACTGAATGTGTTTTTTTACAATGTACCTTAATTTACATTTTACAGTGTGTAGTTACTTATCCCCAAGACGTTAAATTAACTCAAATTAAGTGTAACAATAAAATGTGTTGTTTAGCTAAATCAGGATAACCCTACAAAGTGTTATCCGTTTATGCTCAAAATGTTAATATAACTCTTTATTTCGGTGTTAAACAGGAACTCTGGTCCAGTGTTACTTAATTAACATTTCCAAAAATGTTAAATTAACTCTAGAACACATTAATCTTTGCTCAAAGTGTTCAAAAGGGAGGTGTGGTTTACCAAATATGAGTATTTCCACTGTCAAAATAGCAGGGCAAGTATCATTAAGTAAATGTTGTATATTTATCTTAGTAAAATAAATATTCCAATGCTTTGTAGTTTTGCTCAATAGATATCCTAGCAGCATTGTGGTCTGTGCATTTATTTTCCCCATACTCAGTTTTTGTGTACTGTACTTTAAACGCATGGTAGGTCTTATCTTTAAAAGTAGTCATCCTTGAACTTTCAGTTGGCTCCTGTCCAAATAGACAGATTTCGTAAATGGCCTGAGAAGATGGAAAGTGTGGCATGTAATGGGAAAATGTTCCTCTCAAGTAGCACCAACTGTGAATCTACTACAGTGAAATAAAATTGATTTTAAGAAAGCCAAATATGCAGGCAAGGTGAGCTCTTTGGGGACATAATTGTTTTGAACCAAACTGCAACTCTAGCATTATATATAGAATCTCATAATGCAGTGTTTACTAATAAAGACACAGCCAAGCAGTTCATTACTTCTTGGACACTGACAAAAACTGCCTTCCAAAACTTGCTTTACTCCCATATATCATCCTTGGAGTAGCTTAATTGCAAAAACAAATAGATGCAGAGGCCTCTTTGCGATTATAATTTTACAATACTCTTACTTCAAAGCAGTGATGACAAAGATTTTTCTCAAACTTTTTTTCCCATGACCCTCTCTTGCTGGAAGTTGTAATAGTTTTATTAGACAACATAATCAAACAATAATTGGATAAATAATTAAACACTGGCTTTATATAGAGCTTTCCAAGACACCCAAACCCTATTACTTATTACTTTATTAATCACTTCACACTCAGTGGTGGTAAGCTACTACTGAAGCCACAGCTGCCCTGGATCAGACTGACAGAAACAAGGCTGGCACCATTGTCATATTAGGCAAGGTGGTTTAAGTGTCTTGCCTAAGGATACAACAACAGAACTTGGTCCGATCCCTCTGACCTTCAGGTTGGGGAACCACCACTCTAACCACTAAGCCAGTGTCGCCTCCAACTAACTTAAAGTCCCACTATTTTTGAGCCAAACATAAAATGAAAGTATTTATTATTGATTTATTTTTTATTTTTTCATTTTAGATTTTTTTATCCAGGTCGTTTTATTGCATCGAAAAACAACAATGGAAATGTTTTTCCTTTGGCTATAATATTCCACAGAATGGCATAAAGCATATTTATCTCCCTGGAGAATGTTCAAAAGTATGGTTTTAAGTTTCTACTTCCAAACAATCATGCAGACCTCTAGAAAGTTACATGGTGTTGCTTTAAAAAAAAATCACAAACTAAGGGGCAGAAAGCTTCACATGCCAATCAAGCTTAAACACTAGTCATGGTTTTTATTGCTTGGTGTACTGGTTGCTGTACATTAATCTTGTCGAGGATATGAACTGACGCTCTTTGTCCGTTGTCTGTACAATGGTCCACTTGTGTCAAGAATGCCTTTTTTTTGGTTTGGCTGTAATCTGTTAGCAATGTGTCAAAGTGTCCAGTACATGACACTTTTATAACAAGGCCATCCATGTTCTAAATCTATAACAGGTGGATGGCAGAAGTAGAAAATTAACATGCTATTCACAGTCCAATGCACACAGTGTTGCCACAAAAACAGTTCCCAGCAGTCATGCATGCCTGGCCACAGCTGGAACACTAACTGCCATGACATCATACTGTGGCTGTAGATCACTAGTACTCAATTTTGTCACTTAAGTAAAAGTACAGATACTAGAGCAAAAATAAAACTATCACATGAAAAATCTGCTTAAGTAAAAGTACTTGTTTACAAATGTACAAAAAGAGTAAAAAGTAAACATATTTTGCACAGATTTTGAGATCTAATAAAGCTTTAAATGTAGTGATTTTGATAAAGATTTGTGCCGGAATTTTGTTCAGCAGAAACAATTGAATCTATAATCTATTTTTTTTTCTTCTTATATAGTTTGCTCAAACTATGAACATGTTTAAAATAACCCCTCAGCCTTTTTTGCAGGTCTTAAACAATAATAAAAAATACTTTTACTTTTCAGTTCTGTTCAAAAATGCAGGGCAGGAGAAAGTACAGAGACCTGCTCTTAAATGTAGTGAAGTAAAAAAATTAATTGTATCCAATTTAAAATCTTCTTAAAGGTACTCTGTGTAACTTTTTCATTGTTTCTATGGATATGTCATTTATGTGCCTGGAATGTTCCACACTATGACATTAAACAGGTGATTTTATAGCTCAAAAACAGTGAGTGGGGTTACACCAAATACCAGATCTGACCTATAATTTGATCTGGTTTGGTCTCCATGAAGATAGAAAGTTTTACTACCATGCTGTGAAATGTTCCAGACAAAGTAATAACCGGAAAAGTTACACAATGCACCTTTAAGTATAGATACAGATACCTAAAACATATACATAAATACAGTACTTTACTACTTTTACTTTGTTACGTTCCACCACTGCTGTAGTCTGAGTAGCCAGTTGGCACTTAATGATAATGACATTCTGTTTTTCTGAGTAGACCATTCTAGGAAACTCAGACATGTGGGCACGCAGGGTCACAATGCGTCTTTGTGCACTGTGACGTGTTGCCCCTGAGCTGGCACTAATGTGGAAGTCGTGGGAAAGAATTGCCCACCTGTGCCAAAAGCCCCAAAGCCCGGATGGCATCTTCTGGGAGTCGTTCCGTGGCTGCCTGCTCGGAAAATGCTGTGGGGCTGGGAACATTGAGGTGAACTGAGCTCTGTTTTCAATGGAGCGTTACGCTACAGATCAGTCCCCTTTGGCGTGTGGTTTTGACAGTGCTGTGCAGTTTGTGAAGAAATACATTATTTTATGAAAGATAGCACTTTTATTTCTTGGAATTACAGTAAAGGTAGAAGAAATGGATGTTATTACAATTATATACAGGCTTTAGCAAATTAGATACAGGCGTAGCACATCTGGTTATGTAACTTTTTGTTCACTGATTGTTGAGAAAAAGTCATAATAATGTAATTGTAGTTCTGGAGATATGCAAAAATAGAATATGCAAAATTAGAATAGCTTCAGTATCTATACATAAAATGATTAAAAATGAAAGCAAAAAGAGAAATTTCAAGTGTAATATTCCAAAGATGGTTTCATTTAATACCACCCATCCCTTACTCATTGTGTAAACACTGTATAACAGTTTGGATAGGCCTGGTTTACATAGTTTGAATGTTTGGAAATTTGCTACACTGAGGTTAGAGGTGTCAGGAATGAGGCCAAGAAAAATACCAAAGATTCATGTTTAGATATGAAGGGGACATTAAAAGTGCACTGTGTAACTTTTCTGGTGATGGGTCTGCCACCTGCTTGTCTTCATGGAGATGTTACTGATTTGTCTGGAATGTCCGGATATGGTATTGAACGTATCTGTCTTGCATTTACTCCATAACGTGGGTTTTATTGACCTAAAAACATACATACTTACTGTGAGTGGGCTTGCTTCTCCACAGATCAGACATGTAACCTGGCCCTGTGGTTTCTCCTGCTGTCTCCAAAGAGATAAATAAGTGTAATGCCATACTGTGGAACATTCCAGACAAGCAGGTGACGGAACCTCCGCCAGAAAAGTTACACTTTAAGTTTGCTGTTGTGAGAGAATAGGCTTTTGTGCAGAAGCTAGGGTTGCTGTAATACACTGAAAAAAGGTTAAAAACAAAAGTACAGAAAGATACAAAAGCACAGTGAAACTTTGCAAATTGGCATTTTGCAATCATACCATGCTAATGATAACAATTTTCCATTTTCTTGAAAATAAACCTTTTCTTTCAACTTTGAATTGCAAAACTGGTAATCACAAATCTAGGAGAAGCTGTGCAACTTTAATGACAACAAATCCAGGGGTGGAAGAAGTACTCAATTTTGTTACTTAAATTAAAGTACAGATACCAGTGCCAAAAAATACTCAAGTAAAAGTAAAAGTATCACATGAAAAAATGTAAGTAAAAGTATTAAAGTAATCGTTTAAAAATGTACTTAAAGAGTAAAAAGTAAAAATATTTCGTGATGATTTTGAGATCTTATAAAGCTTCAAATGTAGTGATTTTGATACAAATATTTGTTTTCTTATTTTTTTGCTCAAATTATGAATTTGTTAAAATAAAGCCCTCAGCCTTTTCAGCAGGTCTAACGTAATAATGAAAAATACTCTTACTTTTCAGTCCTGTTAAAAAATGTAGTGGAGTAGAAAGTACAGACACCTACTCTCAAATATAGTGCAGTAAAAGTAAAACGTATCCACTTTAAGTAAAGTACAGATACCAAAAATAAATAAATAAATACTTAAGTACAGTACTTGATTACATTTACTTTGTTACCTTCCACCACTGAACAAATCAAGTTCTGCCACATCCTCTGCTTTGTTAACTGAAAGTACTTACTAAATTATTGCCCTACTTTCCATTTCTTGTGTGTATAATTTACTTTCTTAAATGTCATAGCAGGCAGAGTGTGATAGCTTGATGGAGTAAGATACAGTTGTTCTTGCCAGAGGTGTTGGGAATGGAGCAATGGTGATTTAAGGCTTTCCACACTCTTCATTTTGGAAAAGAAATTAGAATCCTCCAAAAACACCCTCTAATCCAAAACCCTTCTTACCACATCACCTTATTAGATTTTCATTGTAAGCTGACCTTCTAAATCGTGTATTTTCCTTCCTCAGATCAAAGCCGAGGCATTGGTTTCAAGGCAAAAGCGGCACACCTGCCAGTCATGAAGTGGAAACATAAACCGTGTTATTCTTTTACGCTGGCCTCAGTGAGACTTGGAGAAAGGAGTCCAAGAAAAAATGAGCTTGCGTTCACTCCAATCTCTGAGAGGTGATTACCCATTTCAACGTAAGAGAAATTCGCACAATGTTCGGTCTAACAATCGCGCCGTGGGCCAGTTAGAAATGGAGGGATCTTTTGTGTGAGTAGCTCTGCTGATGAGACTGACGGAGCGGTGAGGACGGGTGCAAAATAGGAGGAATCGGAGGAGAGAATGGTCGGGGCAAAAGGGCTGGCTAATGTGAAAAAAAAACATTGAGTGAAAGGACGGAGATTGAATTTCGTCTTCACAGATGAGAACACTGCCTCCGAGCAAACAAAAGGATGAAAAGATGACCGCCGCTTGGTCCATGAGTGACGCTTGGATAGTTACCTGTCTTCCGTGATAGCAAAAGCCCCTCCTTGTGACAAGACTTCCCCCTGACAGTGTCCAATATCAACTCTTTAAAAACAATTATTAGCCTGCCAGAGGGGTGGACATGTTGCTCTGAGTCAGCAAACGGAAGGAGATGGCTGCCTGTCACTGAGCATGGGAGAAAGGGAAAGAAAAGAAGAGTAGCTGAACAGAAATTTAACGACCGCTAAGCTGCTTAATAATTCGCTCGACATCTGAGCTTGGTTTGACTCAGAGAGAATAGAATATAGTCGCAGCAAGAGCAGATTATAAGATTAGGCTTCGGGAAAGGAAATGAAATAAAGGTAGAATATTAAACACGCAGGAGCTCATGGCAGAAGGAGGCAGACTAAATGTGGATTGCATACACAGTTGAGTAAAACAAAAAAGGTTTCATAAAAAAGAAAAATAAACAAAAAGACATGCATGCACAGGTGACAAATTTGTCTCTTCGTGGCTTTCAGCTTCCTGATCATTTTGAAGATTTTTTTAGCATTTGAATTGTTAATTTAATTCCATGGGTAGGAAATATGTAATGAAGGAAACAGGCCAAACTGATATTTCCTGAAGGAATATTTTGATTTTCGATTGGCTGTTTTAAGTTGCTTTTGATAAACCCCATTTAAGCAAATATGTGTTTTTCATCATGCATTATCACCATAGATTCTATATATAAATGGACATAGCTAGCCCGCTAGCTGCCTCGTTCCAAATAGGAAGTGACCTTAGGCACACTACCGGATCCATCTCCAGTTCACTTTGTATTAAGAAACTGTAGCCATCTCTCTGTAACTGCTGCTGTTCAGGCTCCTCATTTTGGTCCTAAAATGTTCCTGCTCTACATGATCCTGGTGTTTTTATTTCGTTATTTTGTCTGTAAATTAATTCCTATTCCTAATATGGAACTCGGCTCCAAATTTGCCCCATAACAGCTAGCCTCATGAGCTTCATTTGACTGGAGCCAAGCGCTTTGGGTTAAGTCACACTCCCTTAGTCCTCTTCTTTATATTTTATATGATTATCACTGTATTTGCTTGTACTCAACAGTATGGGGTGTTGAACAATCAGAAGCCTTAACTTCTTCTTACTTACCAGACTAAACAAACAATAATTATTAAGATAGAGAAAAAGTTACATTGCTTATATTGTTTCCAAGTATTATTTGATTTATGATACAGCACTAACCATCTAACAACATTAATTCAATCGGGAACCACAGAAAATAATCATGTCCCTAAAGGCCTACCAAACTGTACTTACAAAAAGGAAGTCTGTGAATTGACCTCCATACTTTTACCACCAGATGTCTCTAAAATAACTTAAAAATAAAACTCACATTTTTAGACTTAGACAAACTTTATTGATCCAAATTATTTGGACACAGCAGCTCACACATCACAATATATTACAATGACAAAGAGCAACAACACAAATGGTAATGATAAATTCAAAATAAGTAGCAAAAATAACAAGAGACATAGGGAATTACAGCAAAAATAAAAGTCCTGTATTACTTGATATTGACTTGTGAGTTTTAAGCCATTTAAGCCATATGTTACCTCCTCAAAAACATACCTGGAGTTGTGTTTTGTTTCATTCACATGTTTGAGTAACCCTCAGTAAAGTTTGGCAATTCCAGGGCAGAAATAATCCAAATGATTCTAGTGAAGGTGTATGGAGTTTAAAAACACAGTGGACCATTGTTTTCGGTTTGAGAGAAGAACCCTATATATGCAGAGTTTGTGTGTTAAACATGTGTGAATGAAACAAAACACAACTCCAAGTATGTTTGTGATGAGGAAACAACATTATAACATAGATCAGAAAATGGTGTAATACTGGCACTTTAAAATCTGGATATTTTGATTGAATTACATGACATATTGTATTACAGTTTGCGACACAGGGCAAAGAGTGCAGCATGGTGGTGTACAGAGAGCATGTAAATGAATCTCTAAATCAGTAAGTCTGATAATCGGCTCTGGGTGGAAAAGGACCTGCTCAGAATGACAATGACTGTGCTTTTATCTCCAGCGCTCGCCAAGTCGCGCGTCCTCGTTCAGAATGCTTCGCCAGAACAGGATGTAATTCCATGGGATTAAATTGTTTTTCATTGCACATAAGAGCACTGTAGAGTTTCCCCACATTCACAGTCCTCTGCACTTATGTAACTGTAGCTCAAAAGATGGTCTGCTTGGGAGATAGATAAAACCATATACTAAACTCATGTACTTTAGATACTTGTGTTTTGGCCTTGGTACATTTTCGTTGCAAAGGTGGGCATAATCTATTATTATTTATTTTAGTTGTAATACGATAAGATTTGATTTGCAAAGGGCTGAGTAACACCCCTTTATGGATAATTATTGGTACAGTCTGCTATTTATTTCTTAGAGCTCATGTCTTTTAATGATAATGTCTATTTTAAAACGGTTTACTGGGATGTTGCTTTATTCATATCTTAATTAGTGGCATAACGCAATGTTATCGTTTATTTCAATATTTCTCTGTAGCAATATATCGTCGTCCTTTAAAATGTGTTATCGTGACAGGCCTATTGCTGACAATAGGAAACAGTACTGATCTGCTTTTATCATCACTTTAGTTCATGTAATAGTTGTGTGGTGTTGCTTTTTTAAATTAAGTTAAATTTTATTATTCCATGAAGGGAAACTTGTCTTGGGCACACAGTGCACAGGTGCATACGCAACACCAATAAAAACAATACAAGAAAGTGTTAGTACAGACATTTGTACAATCACTGCTTTCATGATCCAGGAACGATACAATCATAGAAAATACTATCAAGTAAAAACACATGGATCGATAAAGTTTGTCTAAGTCTAATGTGCCCGGATCTTCAAACAGTGGCATTGGTCTCTCAGCACATGTGGGGACAGAGTCAACAAAAAGCATCAGATATTGGTATAATTTTTAACATTATGTAGTTGCTTTTCATATTTAGGTTTGAAATCCAGATGTTGGATGTCATAGTTTATATTTTGTAAAGTTGTGTACATACACTCTGTAACCTAAACTCTATTATAATGTACTGTTCTATATTTCAGTGTACTGTTTTGTACTATTTGTTCATTTACAGCTATTTAAAGCATGCCTTAAACTTAACTGCTGGTTGTATAATTTTACTACACTGTTTTTTAAATTCATTTTGAGACTGTGGGAGTTGCTTAGATCTGTTTTCTCCCCTAAACAGGAAACCTTGCTCTGTGATGGGTTTCTTCAAATGCAAAAATATAAAATCAGGACCGATATTAACCACCGCAGGGTAACTGCCTCTGCCGTCCATTTTACTGTAGAACTCCCCATCTCCCCAATCCTCTTTCCTCTGAGTGTTTAGAAATAGGATCTTATAGCCTAAATTGAAACTGGGACTCCTTCTCTCCTCTCAACACATGGCAGCAGATGTGTGGCAGTGGGTAAAGGAGAGGGGGCAGGGCGCTGGAAAAGTGAGATACGAACAGGCCATGATGGCAGATGGAGAAGCAGATGACAAGGTAAAAGGAAGGGAGGACTGGCCTTGAGGCAAAGGACGGAGCTAGAGACAGCAGGATGAAAAATATGATGCGTATTTATTATTTTATTTTTTCCCATTTAGCTGCCCCCATCTTTCCTCGGGGATTGTCACTTTTTAATTTGGCAAAGACTTTTTAGGCTCAATGCCCTTCTCGTCAATACCAGCCTCGTTAAAGTGATGTGAGTTAATGGGATGGTCTCACTCTAGGACGTAACCCTATGTCCTCATGCAGGTGAGGATCAAACCAGTGACTCTGCAGTTCACTGACCAGTGCTTGACCCACTACACCACTGCTGTCCTCTGTGTACACTGTAGTTATGTTAATAAGTTGATGGTTGAGGTAGTATTTAGTCTTAATATTCTAAAATGTGTCTTCATATTCCAATTTATGTCACGTTGCTGTAACTGAGTTTTGAGCAGAATGTCCCAGTACAGACAAAAACTTTTCTCTACTCACCCCAGGCAAATTAGATTCACCTTATTGTCATCCTTAGTGGATAGTTGGACAAACAGAGAACATAAATATTGTTACTTAAAATAAAATACCATACATTTAAAGGTCCCTTATTATGCAAAAAGACTCTTGTGAGCTTTAAGCCAGGTTAGAATGTTGTTCTCTATTATTAGTCTGTCTGCATCTCAAAACGGCTCAAAATGTTTTCAAGTTAACAGCTCCTTTTGTTCAGTATAGACTGGAAATTTTTGCAGTGAAATGATCCGAATTATTCTAGTGACGTTGTATGGAGTTAATCCTGTATTGCAACATGACATCACAAGGTGGAAGTGTTTTCTGTTTGAGAGAAGAAATCAACCTAAATATTCAGGATTTGTGTTAAACATGCTCCAGATATGTTTTTGATGAAGAAACAACATTATAACATAGATCAGAAAACATACAGTGTATACAGGCCCTTTAAAGGTGCTGTATCTGATTTTTACTGTCTTTAAAACATGAAAAACAGAACTAGTACATATAAAGCAGGTTGACGCGGTCTTATTCCTCACGTTCCTACCTGTATCTGTCTTACATCCTGGTTCGTGGACAGTAAAACACGTTATAACTAGATGCAGACAGCACAGGGCAGTCTCATTTTGAACCTGAGAGCTGCTTTTATAGTAGGCCTGTATCTGTACAAATATTACTTTATTGCATGAAGAAATTGTATATAGTCCCCTAACCCTTAACCTTTTAAATATATTGTTTGCTGTCTTATTTTACATCAGATATTGCATTTGCTGATATTGTGAAGATGCTCACTTTTATGGTGCTAGTGGTATTACTGAAGTGAGCTGAAGTTTGAGTCTCTACAACACTTAGCACTCCCCGAGCAGCAGATGCCACATTCTGTCTGGCACGCTGATGTGTGGGTCCGCTCTATTTATACCCTCTTTCTTTTCTCTGTGCGTGTGTCTTTTCAGAGCCACTGTCTTCACTGTCAGCACACAGAAGCCCATGCTCTCATGTCCTGACCCCTACGTCACACAACACTGTAAGGAGATACAGCAGCATTACACATCATCTGTTGTCTGGAATCTAAGTCTTTAATGTATGTAATTGGTTCATCTGTGGAGTGTAAATTTAGCATGTCCCACTTTCCCCTTTTTCTTCATTGTAAAAGTATACAATTAATAATATAGTTGACTTTACATGTATTACTTAAAAGGCCCATATTATGCTATTTTATGATCCGTTTTAATGTTGTTTCCTAATCAAAAACATACCTGGAGTTGTGTTTTGTTTCATTCACACATGTTTAACACACAGACCCTGCATATTTAGGCTGAGTTATTCTCTCAAACAGAACACACTCTGTTCCACCTTATGATGACATGTGGTCTCTCCATTCACCTTCACTCCCTTCATTTGGATGATTTCAGCTGTTTAATTGCCGATCATTACTGAACTAAATGAAAAAGGTTACTATGAACTACCACTACCACTTCATGACATCACAAGATGGAACAGAGAGAGAGCTTTGGAGATGTAGACAGACTAATAATAAGTCACTCAAATATGTGTGAATGAAACAAAACAATTCCAGCAGGTAGTTTTTTAAGGAGATAATAACATTATAACATGGCTCAAAGCTCACAAGGGTCATTTTTGTGAAAAAAGTCCAGATTGGCTTTGCTTGGCATATCTCAAAAAGTTAACATGTAGCTAGCTACAGTATGGGTTGTATAAGGATATATAATGCATATGTCTTATGCATTTGATTTATTTGGTGACAGGAAAGGTTATCTCAAAGTCACCAATTCAAGACACTGGTAGTAAGTAGTTAGCTGATGTTGTGTTTGTGTTTATTTTATTATTTTTTTTAATTTTTTCAGCTGGTAATTGCAAAAAGGTTATAAGTGTTGCTTTTAAACTTTGGACTTTGTAAATGTATGTACATGTTTTGGCCTTTGGAACAGACTCAACATACAAATGATTGAAAATATAAAGCTGACCTTTCTATGTGTTCCAAGGAAAACATGAAATGAACTAGCTTTGTTCTGATTCTGCGTGTACACAATAAGCGTAACTTATGCCTTATGCATAATGCATCTTTATTTGTTTATATGTTTTTAATGAACATATTAATCAAACACCCACATACATTTATATGAATAGCTAATGCACAATCTCAGCTAAAGAGAGCAGCGCACTTTTCCTAATCTGGCTCTAATGTGGCTGTTGTTGGCAGGGCACACCATGAGAAAAGGGAAAGGAATAAGCGGAGGTCTGATTAAGCACCAGCAGGAGGACTGGGGCCTTTCCATCTCCCTGGATACTGGGCAAAACAAGCATACGTTACATCAGCTTTGCACCTTTCTAATGAAAAGAGGAGGAGGACTCAAAGGGGGAGAACTGAGTGAGAAAAAAGGCAGAGGAAAAGGCAGAGGAAATGGGAAAGTAAAAGTTCAATTGCTTTTATATGGAAATGCTAAATGTTCTAGTATTGACTGCTCGCTGATAAGAAAAAATATAACAGGTTGCTAAACATAGAGGCACTTTGTACTGTATTTCAGTGCATGTCCTGTTTATACCAATCCTACTGTTGTACTGTGTGGAGTATGTCTTCAGTTTAAGGTCAGTGGATTTTTTAAAGGTCCTATATTATGCAAAATTGACTCTTGTTGTCATAGTACACTCCAGATTTTCTGTTTCTCCCCTGTTGTCCCTCCCCCACGCTTGCCTCACGACTTACCTGCCTTGTTTGGAGCTGCTGGGCGTGACCTTGGCTCCTCCTCCTGCTCCTGGATGGCCTGCACACTTGTGTCTCATCTCTCATCTTCACCAGTATAAAAGCCTGTGGTCTTCTCACTGTCTCTGCCAGATTGTCAGTTAACCTACGTGGTGAACATTTGCACCGGCCTTTTCCTGAATTTTTGCCAAGGGTATTTTGCAATTTTTACTTACCTGCTCTGTTTGTTCTCTACTCCAGCTCCTCAGCCAGCGTGCTTGGTCCTGCTCCTGCTCCACCTCAGCTCCAGCCATTTCGACCCTGTCTTCCACACCTGCTACTCCCGGAACTGCCTGCAATATTGATCAAGTCCTGTAAATAAATCATTGTTAAACCTTCCCTGGACTTTGTCTGCTTTTGGGTCCTCACCTTGTTGAGTTGTGACACTTGTGAGCTTTAAGACATGTTACAATGTTGTTACCTCCTCAAAAACATACTTGTATTTGTGTTTTGTTTTGCTTCATTCACTCACTCATGTTTGGGTAGCCCTTAATTATTCGTCTGTCAACATCTCCAAAGTTCAAAATGTTCTGTTTTCCCTTGTGATGTCACGAACAGGCATGGACTGGTAATTGGGCCAACAGTTCTTTTTTTCTTCTTAGAGACCGGCCCATGGTCCATCTTCAATATAGACCAGACCTGGGCATTGCACGGCTCCCGGGCCACACACGGCCCTTTGGTTGACTCTGACCGGGCCGTTTAAGCTCAGGGCGCACTCACATTAGGACTTTAGAGCCGTGCCGTGCTCAAGCACGATTGCATACGGTTCCATGTCCCGCACTCACATCCGCGTAACCGAACCGGACCGCGGCCCCATGACGTCATCACACGGCGCTGTTTGTTTACATGTCGCGTAGCAGAGCAAAGGCTTTAGCGGAGAAAATAAGTCCAGCGGTAGAAACATCTATTAAATAATGAGACAGATCTGAGTCCTGCTGTGATACGCGCTGCTCCGTGAGTTTATGGAGATAAAAACAGCGCGGAGGAGTGAGGACAGCGGGAGATGAGGCTGCAAAACTTTTGTCGCTGTCCACAGTCATTACTGAAGGAAAGCGCGGACACACACACATACATAGTAAAGTCGTGCGTGTACGCATGCATGACCAACCGTGCCGTGCTTTGGTCCACTTCCTTTAACCGGGCCAAAGTCCGACCCCCGCCGTGCGCTCACACTGGACAAACGTACCGCGCTTTAGGGACGATCTGTGCTTGGGCACTGGTCTAAAGTCCTAGTGTGAGTGCACCCTAATTATTACAAAATAAACATAATTATATATTTTTTTATTTAATTTAATTTAATTGTATTTATAATTTTACCTCATGCATGGACTAAAGCTGCATTGCTTTTATTTTAGAGGTGTTTTTTTTAATGACATTTTTTGTAAGGCAACCTCACTGCTTATCCTTACTGTTTTTTATAAAGAAGTACAATTAATATTATGCAGAATTGAGTTAAGCATTTTGGCCTGACCCTCCACAATATTTTGTTTCTCATGTGGCCCCATGGAAAAATGAATTGCCCACCCCTGCTCTAAAGTTTGAGTGCTCAAAATATCTGCAGTGGTGTACTTGGCCAGACTATGTTGTATAAGCTCTAGTAGAGCTCTAGTAGAGCTTATACAACATAAATTAGTCTGTTGTGCTCCACTAATTATGAGGGGCCGGTCTAAGCCAAAAATGCCAGGGTCGTTTTTTTGTCCTAGTCCAGCCCTGGTCGAAGCAGTAGTTTTGAAGTTAAAATAGGCAATTCCAGAGCTGAAATTATCCAAATTATTCTAGTGATGTTGTATGTAGTTTAAAAACACAGTGGAACACTTCCTATATTTACAGCATGACATCACATGATGGGACAGAGTGGTTTTCGTTTGAGAGAAGAACACAATCTAAATATGCAGGCTTTGTGTGTTAAACAAACCCTGCATATTTAGGCCACAAAACCCAACTCCAGATATGTTCTTGATGAGGAAAAAAACATCATCACATATCCAAAAATAGTGTAATATGGGTCCTTTAATACAGTCTTATTGTGGTAGCTAAATCTAAGATGGTACTTAATTCTTGGCATTTATTTCTTCTTTTGTTGTCACTTTGGTTTGTCTGATTGGTTTGTTTTTCTAGTTGCAAGTTTATGCACAAAACAGAAAAACAGAAAACACTGTTGAATCATATTAAGTTGATGAAATTCAGATACAGAAAATACGGCATTTTACCATTTCTACAAACCATCTACTCTTTTGTTTCCCCCTTTAATGATTTATTTTGATCACTTTTTCTGTGGTAACTCTTTTCTTTTGAATTAGTGCGAGTCATGAAAAGATAAATAAAGCTGCAGATGAAAGGTATAATACATTTTTCAGGTGGTACCAACAGTGTATTTAATGGTCTTTTTTTTATAATCAATCAGGCCTACCTTACGGAGGCAATGCAGGGCTCATTACACATCCGGCTCTGGGAATCAACAATACTCCACACATCCATCAAACTCATGGCATGTAGACATTTCTTAACATTAGCTACGCAAGGTCATACAAGTACCTACAAACTGTGAAGTTTTATGCAAAGCTAAATTTCTTTGAGTTGAGGGAGAGATATTTTAAGCAGATGCATGGCAAAGGCAGTTGTCAAGCTTAAGGTCACTTTTTATGTTATTCTTAAAATTTTTACACTCTTCTGTAAGTACTGTAACAGTGACTTTTCCTATTTTTATAAGCAAACACTAATCGCCACCTAAGCTATAGTTATTGCTCATTCTTCAGATTATTTGGCTTTAACACTGGGTTGTACACTTTGGAATCACTCATTCCTTATGCCTTATATGGCTTATGCCCTAAAAGTTAAATATTTAAAAATGAAAGTTGGTATAGCTTCAATATGCTTAAATTACCTTCACTGTGTAACTTTCTAGGGGGAGGGTCCTTCTTATCTCTGTGATAATGTTATTGCTTGGTCTGTAATATTCCACAGTACAGCTTTAAACATATCCATCTTGCATTCATTAAATTAAAGTTGTTTTTATTACTCAAAAATACCTTGAAATACATGCATTCTTACTGTGAGTGGAGTCATCTCTCCATAGATCTGGCCTGTAATTTAGCTTGGTGGCGTCACATGCTTGTTTTTATAGAAATGGCCTACCATATTGTGACACATTCCAGGCAAAGCAATAACATCTCCATGGAGACAAGTACAGACCAGGAAAGTTACACACTGCACCTTTAAAGCAACAAATTGAGATGTTAAAACACTCGTATTCTGTACTTCCCAAGAGGCAGCACACATAGCTTTGGTAATTTTGCCTTAAGGAACTGACCAGACTTTTAGATGTCAGGCCCACCATAAAAATAAGATTGAAGGTAATCCACTTTTATATAAGACTTTAAACCTTAAATTATGTGTTTTATTTCCTGTACTAGGCAGTCAATCAGTGGCAAAGTATTGAACTTTACATTGCACCAAATAGCTGTATAACTCATTAAAATGCTCAGCTTGTAGTGATCACATGGACATTTCATGGACTTTGCAGCTGTCAGGTATGTTTCGGTTGCGAATGGCCTTTGCGTATATGTGACCAGTGTGCAACCAGTAACAACAACAGACGCTCTTTGAAGTGGACCCTACCCGCCCACCCCTCGTCCCTCGCTCTGCCCTCCCTCCCCTCCACTGTCCATCAGCACACCATAAATCAGCCTCTCATCTGCTGCCGTGCCTCTGAACTTAAAGGAATTCTAGCGTGGAGTTTGAGGCCCGGTGAATTATGGGAGCACCTGGAAGTGGAAGGGAGGGGGGTGGGTTCTTCTACCTACTGTATGAAGGGCAGCATGCTGACAGCCAATAAGACTGATGGATTCGTTCTGGTCAACTGTCTTGAAATACCAAATAGACATAAACTATATAGACGCACGCACACTGCTATTGTTAAACCACCTGGTAGCGTAACCAGGACTCCAGGTTTTTGAGTTGGCCTGTAGCTTCAAAAGATGGTATCAAATGGAGGATACAGTTATGGTGGAGGGTTTGTTTTTAACAGGCAGATAGTTACAAAAACAGAACATGACTGAGGTCGTGCCCTGGCCTGACTCTGTTGTTTTTACCCAGTCAGTGCACATTCTTGAAGCCCCAATGACCAAAGGCCCCCAGCTGCTGGTCTATGTCTGCGAGTCCAATCTCCACAGGGCACTGCTGTAGTTTGTGCTTCAACAGTTAAGTGTGTTGTGTAAGTCTATGTTCTTACTGATTACAGTTAGGAGGCCTGTTTGATAATCATGATCCATAGACTGCTAGTACCGTTTAAGCATTAATATTACAGATACAGAATGCCAATCTTTTACTTTGGTCGAACTGCTGCTTAAAACACACAAAGCTTTATTTTTTACATTTTAATACAAAGAGGACGCGGCACAAAACGTGACTACACAGCTCTCTAATAGGTTTGTTGTAAAAAACAGCTTGGGGGGAGTTTATAGTAAATTTCAATTACATAATTTGGGGAAAATAATCTAAATCGGACTTTTTGTTTTTCTGCTCACGTCCAGTCTGTGTGTGTCATTCTTAGTTTATCCTCAAATCAAAATTGAAAAGCAATCAGGATAGAAATATGACTGTATGTTTACACAATCATTCAACAAATAATTTTATATCCCAGATAAATACATGTTGCTATTATTTTAGTTAATTTGTTAACTATACTATAATTTAACATACATTTTGTCCAGTAAGAACTTTGAGAAAAAACATATTAAACTTATTATTATACCATGTGCAGGAATATCTGTAAGAGCCAAGCTAATAACTGTACAACCTTTTGCTGCATACCCACATTTTCATAATTAGAAAACGCTGCATTCATTATTGTTCAGTGTGCTCTATGTACGGCCTTGCTGTGTTGCAGTGAATGGCGTATGGCCATGACAATTACATAATTAAAATTATTACTTAGCTATTAAATCAGATGAAAATAATGCCCTAGACACTCTCAAACACCCTTATGCTATTTTCTGATCTATGTTATAATGTTGTTTCCTCAACATACCAGGAGTTGTGTTTTGTTTCATTCACACGTTTAACACACAAATCCTGCATATTTAGGCTGTTTTTCTCTCAAATTGAAAACCCTCCACCTTGTGATGTCATGTGGTAATACAAGAAGTGCTCCTCTGTGTTTTTAAACTTGAAAACTACTACTACATGACATCACAATGTGGAACCGAGCATTTTGAGCTTTGGAGATGTGGACAGACTAATATCAAACATGTGTGAATGAAACAAAACTCCAGGTATGTTTCTGTTCCCCCCCCCCCCCCCCCCCCCCCCCCCCCCACACACACACACACACGTACATATACAACAAATAACATGGCTTAAGGCTCACAAGAGTCAATTGTGCATAATATTGAACTTTAACAATGCAAGTGCAAGACAGCAAGTGCATCAATAAGGTTGTCACAATAACTAGTCTTCCAGCCTACATATATATATATTTTACTATGGAACGCACAGTAGCTCATATAAGTGATATATTCCTATTGTCAACGGTCTAAAAAAGTACTGAGAAGATGATTGAAAAGATGGTTGGGGAAAAAATTTAAGTAAGTGCTCAAAATTACACAAAAAAAAAAAGCTAGCTATTCCCCTCCACAGCAGACAGTTCTCTAAAGAAGATTAAGTTTCTCTTGCCGTGGCATTGATTTTGTGAAAGATATATATTTCTTTGCTACTGATTGGCCCCTCCCGCCATCACTTGACGCTTATTGGATTTCACATTGGAAGCATTCACACTGAGCAAATAGAGGAAAAAAAAGAGATAGTGGATGATATTTAATGAAAAAGGTTGAGACAGATAAATGGTGGCCTTGGAAAGAAGCAAAACAACCTTGTATTAAAGTTTGGTTTTCTAAAATTGACCCTGTGTGATCCTCCAAGTGATATTGCTCTTCATATTGTTTTGTAAGGCATGGTATCCATAAGTTTCAGAATGAGGAAAAATTAGGGCCATAGCGATAAACAACAACAACAGCAACTAACAACAACAACAGCAACCAACAACTAACCAACAAACAACAAACAACGCAGATATATCTTTTTAATTGAGAAAATGTTCTCAAAATGTCAAAGATAAGACTAAGAGGAAGCTAAAATCAACTGATGTAGGTTATGGTGTAAAATGGGATTAGTGTATTGTGGATTAATAAAACAGAAGATGGACATTAGACCAACCTCACCTACAGTATGTTTAGTTTTTTGTTTTTTTTTAATCATAAATGTCATCTAAAACATTATACCATTTATATTTTCCAGTGTACAGTATATAGTGCCTCCAGTCTTCATCTTTAAACCATACCTGAGTCCTGTGTTATGGGAGAACACTATTATGTGGTTTATGATTAAGTTGAGTATCGCATATATGCTAAACTCTGCATAGCAAATATAACAATATAAAAAGGAAGAAGTAAAAAAATAGGGTTCACACACTTCAAATGACTGCTGTAAGTATTTGTGCACATTTTGATGTGGTTTAGAAGCACGTAAACAGCCGGCTTACGACAGTTACATAGTTGTTAAGCTTTTTTATTTTATTTTTTAACGCAGTGTATGCTCCACTTAAAAACGTAACACAGTTATATTTGGGGCATGCTGTACCCCTCTTGACAATACCTGACCTGCATTCCCACATCCACTGAACCACAGAGGTCTACCAGAAAACATGCCTCAAGTGCTTTTACTGAATTCTGCATTTGAATTCTGTCAATTCAGAAATGATGCATCCAGGCGAAACAACCCGCTCCAAAAAGCCTCTTAAGATGGAGGAAGTCATCCACTACACCCGGCTTTGTGTCCTAAGTAGACAGGTAATAGAAGGGTGCTGTGGAGTGCTAGACACAAGCCACACCCTGCAGTTGTGTGAGAAGATAATTGCTTGTAGCTGCTGGCATGGGAGGCCTGGCTGTCTCTAACTTGTTATTTCAGATAACTCAGGTTACAGGTTTGAAAGGAAAAGAATGTCTTTGGAGCAGGCAATATCTTTTAACTGCATGGGAAAAAGTCCAATTAGAATTCCACATTTTATATTGTGATGTAACTCCGCCATGTTTGCTAATTGACAGTAAATGTGTAGATTTCAAAGTTTTATTTTTCAAAGTTACATCTTGAAAGGTTTTAATCACTGAAAAATATACTAATTATCTTTCTAGCGGTGTAATATTTGAAAAAGTGTGTTTACCAAGGGAGAAAAGTCCAAAGGCTATTCCATTATAAATACGTATTGAAAGATTTGGTGCTAACATCACTACGGCACTATGTTTCTAAGCTGTCAAAATAAATTTTCCATGACATTTTGAATATTCTTGTATATTGTGTAATATGTTACGAAAACACTTCATTTGAAACACTGCATGTGGAATAAAACAAAGCTACAATGTGTAATTGTTTAATTCTGTGTAGCCTTGACACCCCCAAAACAGCTACAGTATGCTGTGTGAGTGCATGCTTGGAAATAAGTACTTTGCATCTTTGTTTATTAAGTTTCACAGCAGTTTGAACTGCAATAAAGAGGTAGTATAAGAAGAAGGAGTAGTGAGTATACAGTAGTAATGAAAACATATATTTAACTGGCATTTAATGTATCTCTATCCTCGTCCCTGCACCCTTATTTGCCTCCATTGTTGTCTCTCAGTGCTAATAATTCATCTACTATCTCCCCTCTGTTGTCCCCCAACTGTTATCCACTTTTACAGTAGAGCCAGAGTTGCCAAGTCTGGTTCTTTATAGTGATTTTGGGCGTTTTTTGTTTTTTTTTTTTGTTTTTTTTTTGGAAAGTCCCTTGCAAATTTTCACAGTCATGGGCTGTGTTTCTTTGGACTTGTTCCTGAGCGGCACTTTCTCATCATAAAAGATGCACTTTTTTTTGCCTTTTTAGATCGGTTTGAAAATAATAGACCCAGACTGAAATACAGGTTGTTTTAAAGCATTTTTTTAAATTATTTTATTATTAATACGTCCACAGCAATTCACATTTTTTAACCTATTTTTAGACTCAGGTCTCACTTTTTTTAAGGCTTTGTTTGCTTGTTGCTCTCTGAGAATCTGGAAGCCTTAAGTAGTACCATCAGCCTCCTAAGCCACTCCATCTCCTCTTCTTCACAACTGCCAAAGTCATATATCTTACCTTCTTACTATATTTTCCAATGCCCATCTGCCTTGAATGCTGGTACTTATCTATAGTTAAGCATCTCTAGTTGTCACAAAATCACGCCACGAGCAACAGTGGTAGAATACACTCACAGACACAGTGGCTGTGTCTCAATTCGAGGGCTGCAGCCTCCGGAGGCTGGTTTTTCGGCCACATACGTCACTTCCGGCGCAACAAGGCCTGTCCCATTTCATGCAGCCCCTCAAATGCAGCCTGAAAACCGGCCTCGTTTCCATGGAGATCGGGCCGTGAACGAAGGACACGTCCGATTATCCTTCGCGGCCTCATATATCCCTCCATGCACCGCACGCTACTTCTTCTACGGGAGAAAATTGAGTCCGCGGCTGCATCTTCTACTAGTTGCAATTTTACTTTTAAATGTAAATACTGGTTTACCTCACCTACAATTAATTTTAAGTTACATGAAACTGTTCATAAACAAGTTAACTTAAGTTGAACTTAAGATGTTAAGTTAAACATATGTATGAAGGTAGATGTTATGGCTTAGTTTACGGCTATTGTTGTATTAGCGGTTAGTAGCGTTATCCCTTACACTTTTATATTAGCTTAGCTGTTGTAATGTTGGATATTGTACAGTATGTAAGAATATTTTTGTCTTCAGGAGACAAGGAGCAGACCACCCAACTAATTGAGCTGAGGCGGGAGAACGACCACCTGTTCACCGGGGCTAAATTCTCCGTGAACATGGCTTGGAGGTAAGTATTAAAACAGTGCTATATACTCCTGTTGGATAATATAACATCAGCCATGAAAACTATATCAACGCTGGCATTACTGCGATTTGAAAACATTTTTAATTTGTACATATGTGAGTAGTTGTGAATTAATCTGGGTTTCCCCATTTATTTCCTATGTTATCCACAGCCTGTACTTCTGTGATTACTAAATGATGGCCGGGAAGCTATCATATGTTTATTTGAATGTTTTTCAGTCTATACTGACATTTGAATCATGGCGAAATGTGCCACTTATTTGATGTCTCTTTTGATAGTAACTAATTACATGTACTATAAGAATGTACTACTGTATTGTACTGCAATTAAGCAGTGGTATTGCACCTGTTCATATTTTGCAAAGATAATTTGTTAATTTTGGACTGTCACCTGCTTCAGCAAAAAGGGAACAGAATTTGAGAGTACACTGACATACAGCTGTTTTTACTCACCTACTATTGCATTGTGTGTGTGTAAAGGGTTCAATGTTTGACTTTTCACATCATGATAAAGTATTTCCAGAAGTTCCTTTGAATGTTTAATAAACCATCTTTTCTCAAAGGAGAGCTGTATTTCTTTATAAACTGATTTAAATGCATTCCCTGTATAAATGTAATCCTTGGTCAATATAAAAATATTTAATAATGATAATAATAATTAATAATGCATATCTCATCACTGTATTTGAAACTTTTAAGGTAGTTTAGCCTATTTTAGATGTATCCCAGAAATATAACAGTTTTGTTTTGCAAAAGTTAAACACGTTTTCGTTTTAGCCACAAGATTTGGATGAGAATTATTAGTATAACTTCGTCTCAAAATCCGATAGTTCAGTTACCCAGGCGTAATCTTTGTTATTGATCCATGTGCGTAATCTGCGTGGTGCGTGTTGTTAGCATTAGCATTAGCAGTGTGTCTCGGTTGCTGAGCGACGGGAGCGGCTCCGTGGGCTGGACCTGTCCCATTTCAGCAACAGCCTTGCGGTCCGCGGAGGCTGGTTCGAAGGTTGCAGCTTTCACAGCCTTCGGAGTACCCGGCCTTTGCAGCCTCCGGAGACTGCAGCCCTTGAATTGAGACACGGCCAGTATGTTACAGTATCGTACACTTCTTGCCAGGAAGAAAGGCTATAACAATATTGTATTCTTATTAAATTAGTCTGATGAGGATTTTTACTATGCCTTTGTGGCCACTCTTGCCAATGTAAACTTGCTTGACTCCTATGTAATAGCTTGGCAAGTGTAGATCAATGGTGTTTTAATGCACTGTCCAAAAGCCAACTTTTCTTGCTGACAACTGCATCCAAAGAGAAAATACTGACCAACGAATTCACTGTAGTCCAGAATCATTTCCCCCATTTATATCTATCAAAGCTAGTTTTCACACCAGGAAAGTTGGCAGAATTGCACCCCTAGTTTTTCGTGCACCACAAAAATAACTACAAGCAAAAAATGTGTCTGAGCTTCCTGGTGGTTTTCATTGGCACTTATAAAGCTGCCAATTCATTTTCAAAGCCAAAGCATCAAAGAACTCCCAATGTCCCACTCACAATTTCAGGAGGGCCGTACATTTTACCATGACATTTTTACTTATTGTAGCAGGCAGATGATTGCTTTCGGTCTTGATATTTAATTTTTTCTCTTGTTCTCAACAGTTATTTGAGCTTTGCTGGATAAAAATGAATCTAGCTCACCTCAAACAAAGTCTGCAAAATGAGTGACCTGAATCTGGAGGAGGATGGGTGATAGTATAAGTCGAGTAGTAGGTTTAGGGAGAAATATGCAGCTATAATTGAAATTACATTCCACAGAACTCTTTTAATGACCCATTTGATTGTCTGAGTACCTACAGCTCTCTCCATATTAAGTTATACATAATGTGGCAATATCAAGTCTCTGGTTACAAAGCTTACAAATATATGGCTACCTAAACTTAATAGCTGTATAAATAAGGACTTAAGTTAGTAGATTTATCCTTGAACATTCATCAACGCCTCACTTAGTCCATTAAGGACCAGACTCTAGAGAAATGGATCATTGCCCCCAGTCTTGGCAGCTAAATTCCCCAAACTAGACTGATTAATCAACCTTGTATCTTAAGCATTACAGCGAGGGAATGGGTGCTTTAGCGTCCTCTCCTCATTCTGGATGATCGTTTTCACTGAATTTGCTGTAGAAGGCTCATTCACCCAGTCTATTGAAATAACATTCCCAGTGATATACAGTTTGTACAATGGAAATCCTTATCACTGCATAAATTTTTCAATTTTTAAATTTTCCAATGTAAGGACTCAAATGATGTCAGAAACACATCTCAAAGTGGAGGAGAGGGGCACCAAAAGACTGGGGGAAAAAATGCAGAAGTAACATTTGGTTGGAAGTAAAGCAAGGGCAGCACAGTGGTTAGCACTTCTGTCAGGCACAGCAAGAATGTTCCGGGTTTGATTCCTGGGCTGCCTAGGCTTTTCTATGTGGAGTTGGCATATTTCTTGCTGTGTCTGGGTAGGTTTCCTCTGGGCACTCTGGTTTCCAACCCAAAACATGCACCATAGGTAAAAATCTTTCAGATAAGGTCAAGACTAGATCAGGATCTAGAAGGTTCCTGTCCACGGCATTGAGGTGCCCACTGCTCCTGACAGGTTGCTCCAGCGGCATTGAAGGATGGGTCAAATGCAAAGGAAAAATTTTCCTACGGGAAAGTGTTTACAATAGGCACATACATAGAGGATCACAGATCAAAATAAGTCAGAGACAAAAATTAAATTGGCAAAGTTTACAAATTACATATGACCAAAAGTTTGCATTCTGCCTTTTCTTGCCCCTATCCAAACCTGAGACTGTTGCCATTTCATCTTTTCACCTCTAATCTAGTTCTTCATTTCAGTGATTAGGTTGATTCTTTTGAGCCAATTATTTAATAATTTTATTTTATGAATCCATCACTTGACATTCATTGCTTACCATGCTTATGACTACAGGATTCAATTGTACACAGTGTCCCAGCCGTTGCATGCTGTACTATTCTTGCTTCAGGTGCGTAACAAGAGACTGTTTGGTTTGTACTGAGAGAGAAGCTGGCAGTGAAGGTGGGAACTGAAGATAACAAACAAGGAAACAGGAACAATAGGCCCTGGATGGAGGCGGTGTGACATAACACTGGCATTAGATCCAGATAAACGGACCTGTATTAGCCTCAGTCATTTTCCCAAAGAGCTGCTTGGTCCGATCAGATCTCACTTTTGATTTGGAACAGGTTTATCAGATTAACAGACCCTGAGAAGAGCAGGAATTCTTTTACAAGATAGCATTGTTCTTATTGTGGTATTTGCCCAATAGTTTTGACCGCAAATCTACAAAGAGAAGAGAAGAATAAGAATTACTTTTTTTTTTTTTTTCTTTTTAAGAGGAAGCAGTGTCATCAGGAAATGTTGTTCTGGGGGCATTGTGGGCAATTGAAACCTTGGCAAACAGACCTGCAGATCCCAGGAGCAGTTGTTTAAGATGTGTATATCCCAATATTAAAGGTGCCTTATGTAACTTTGCTGGTAGAGGGCCCGCCAGTTGCTTGTTTCCGTGGATGATGGATGGAGATGGTTATTGCTTTGCCTGCAATGTTCCAAAATATGGTATTAAACTTAATCTCCATAGAGGCAAGCTAGAGATGCCATCAGGCCAATTAACAGGTGACATATGTGAAGAGGCGACCCCACTCAGTCATATTCAGAATCCCTATTTTAAGGCATTTTTGAGCAATAAAAACACCCATAATTGAATAAATAAGTTTAATTCAATATTGTGGAACATTACAGGCAAACCAATAGCATCTTCATGGTGGCGGACCCCCAACCTGAAAAGACAACTCGCTCATTTTGCCTGTTTGAGGGTGGTATTATTTAACCCTTTGACTTAGATCCTGGCTGCATGGATGAGACCAGTATTGAGAATTTTTGGCTTTTGTATAAAGGTCTGGAACAACAGCAAAAATATCACAGGTGGTTACGACGTTCTGCCCCATTATCAAGTCTCAGAAGCAGAAGGGGAGAAGCAGAGGGGTGTTGCCAAGGTAACCACTACTGCCAGTTACCGGAAGATTCTAAATACGATGAGGCCTTAAGTGATATGAAAGATTATATTTTAACATTTAACATTCAATAAACAAAGCAACCTTGTTATATTTATACACTATAGAAGGAAATCATATTATTGTGGACTTTTACATATCTAATGGTGAAAAATAGGATTGTGCAATTAAACAGTTTTTATTTGTGATTAAATTGTGGAGTACATAACCTGGATCACTCATCTAACCTTTTTTCAAACAATGGCTTTCAAACATGAATCATCAATCAATTATGAGAAATAAATGGATGATCCTCTCTACCTTCCTACATAATTGTTTTCAAAGATCTGTATTTCAGGGAGCATCTTTTTTTTTTTTTTTTTTTTTTTCTGAGATTCTTTTCTTTGCATTGCCCTTGTTTTAAATAAATAAAAGAAATAACTACAAATAAAAAGTCATAGCAACCATAAATAATCATTCTGAAACGCAGTAATAATAAAAAAAATCAGACAAAATGTTGACAATACTACTAAACAATATTAAACATTCTGATGCTTTCCCTTACTGCAGGTTTCCAGGTTTTTAGGTCCAGACACTGCTCAGTCTGTTTGCTAATGCCACCTGAATAATGAAAAATGTCTAACCAATTGCAATCATGAGCTGTTTGTGCCCATTTAATTCAACCTTTAGAAATCAAATTTAGTTCGATCCAGGGCAGACCAAGAAATAGGTTATTAAAATGGATGACTTATCTTGTATAACAATGGCCCTGATATTGTTTGACCTAAATAAATACGACAACATTTTTGCCCAAGTCAGAGCCAAATATCCCTTCCTCTCTCAAACGTCATCAGGTTTGTGAAGGTTATTTTTATGTGTTGAATCATCCGTCTGTTCTGCTCTGCGTAGTCCCATTTTACCTTCACTAAAGCATGTCAAATCCTGTTGGAATGGCTCTGATACTGCCGCGTCAGCCAGAAAGCTCCCACTGTTTGCCTTCAGTGAGCTCCCCTGTCTTTCTTATGGCCGGCTTCAAAGAGGCCAGCACCTGGATGAAACCCAACACACAACCATATCTCCTCAATTATTTTACTCTGGGCCACTCTGGAGAATCACATCTGGAATTCATCCTAAAATTTATCTTCATGCGTGTGCCATATGACAAAAAAAGTGGTTTTAGGATTTGTGTGGATAAATGAGCAGGGATAAGCTGAACCTCTTTCCCATTTAAAATCTTAAATATCTTTTTACAAACATTCAACATTTAAGATCTCAACCATAGACTGTATAAAGAAGCTCCAGTCAAAATAAGCTCATGAAGTTAGAGGCAAATTTGGAGCCCGTTCCATATTAGGAATAGGAATTTATTTACGGGCAAAATGGCAAAATAAAAACACCAGGATCATGTAGAGCGGGTTAGTACAGACATTTTAAGACCAAAATGACGAGGCTCACTGCAGCAGTTACAGAGAGAGTAACTGAGTCTAAAGCCAATTGGCGCCAGAGTCGATGGCACCAAAAGAAGCTCCATGTTCACTTCCTATATGAAATGTGGCAGCTATGTCCATTTATATATACAGTATATGATCTCTACACAGCACATCTCAAAAGAACAGTACCCAAATGGTCACATAAATACATAAATACTTGTTAGCCCCACAAACGTAATAATCCTCACAAACATAATAACAATTCTCCACCACAAACACACACAAACCTAGAGATGGTCAGTGAAGGGGGCTTTGGACAGGTGCTGCACTGTCTCAAGCCCACAACATCAGAAACTGTCACCATGAAAGTCCTCAAGGAGGAGGGCAGAGAGAGCTGACAGTGCTCCACTACGTCCGACAGCTGTACCCTAACAAGTGCCACACTGTCAAATTCATTGACACATTTGTATGGAATAATAGCAAATGTATGGCATTTGAAATGTTGGACTGCAGCTTGGAGGAGGTGGTCCCTAGGTGCCCTACTTGTATTCCTCTACCTGGGCAAACCCCCTTTCTCTGGCCCCTCCCCCTACTACAACCTGAGGACCATTAGTAGTGTGCTGGGAGCTCCATCAGACGAACTGTTGAACAGAGGAATATAGACCACAAGGTACTGTTCCAAGATGGAGGATGGGTGGACATTTAGAATGCCAGAGGAATACTACAACCAAACGAAGATGGTGCCATTTGACAGCGCAGGCCCACTGGAAGGGTTTGATCTGGATGAGGCTATTCGGTCACACCTGCCAGAAATTCTGTTCCCCGAATATTGGGACAGAATGAGGTTTCTGAACCTGGTAAGAAAAATGGACTTCTCAAAGAGAATAACTCCGAGTGAAGTTCTACAACATGAGTTTATAGAGTACTTTGAAGAGAACCATGCTGATTACGTTAAATAGGCCAGAGACAAAGCCTCTGTCTCTGTGTTGCCATGGCTCCCCATAACATCTACAATATGTTGAGTGAGGTTGCATACAAGAAAATAAGTACTTTTCATCTTTGGTTGTTAAGTTCCACAACAATTTGAACTGTGGTAAGTATACTGTGTACTACTGTGGGTAGTATAAGAAGTATACTTGAAGTGCAAGTATACTAATGAAAACACATATTCAACCCAGACTGAATGTTTTTTCATCCTCGTCCCTGTAGGCCTATCACGATAATTACAGTATTGACTTATCGTTCAATATATGAAAGTTGGAACAATCATTTTTTGGGGCAATAAAGTACAAAAAAAAAGAACATTTGTGTTTTGTTGTTTTTAGTGTATGGTGCTCATACATGAAACCAATAATGCTAATGTCACCAGAAACTGACAAATTCAATAATGCTTCACCTTTTATCTGTAGTTCAGCTCACCTCTGAACTTGGCTGATAGACTCCTATGACATCCTCTCAGTATTGGCTTTAATCATCTTCATGTACCAGTGTACCATTATAGACAGGCGATTTGTGAGATACAATAGCGTACTATGATGGCACAGAGGCCAATTTACATAAAAATAGCCAAATTACTGTTCACTGGCACTGCAGAGGCCCGCTATAATTCAAAGGGACTATGCTGTGACTAACTCTGCTCTGGTCTCTGATGCAGGGTCCAGTCTCCAGCCAAGACTAACAGGCAGTGAGAGCTGGTCAGCTGCTCCCTCAATGTGCTGCCTCAGCGAGATGGGGGTATTTTGTCATCAGGTATCGCGTGTCCTCTTGCCCTTCTGCGTATCGATTCCTCTGCATGAAAGGAGAGGACAAAGCACCTCTAAAACAGCACTAGTGGGCTGGAAGAATTCAATTATAAATGCTAAATGGAAGGAACATACTAGGTTAGAGTCTCAGTCAACGACTACAGCCACTTTCCAACAGTCAGCAACTCGCATTGTTTTGTGAAAGTGTACATTACACAACCAAATAATTTATGCCATTTAGAATATTGTTCTTGCATTGTCTCTATTCTGTTTTGAAATGGCAATTGAGAGACTGGTAGTTATAGAATTGTAGTTTTTGAAGCAGAATCACCTGCAGCCATAGCCATAACTATCCGACTTGAATTTTCATCTTTGAAAATGATCTGGGCAATATGAAAAAAACAAAATCTCGTATTGATCGTTCACAAATTTTGATTCAATTTCTACTTTTTAGCAAATAAAAAATTCTCCCAATATTTGTTGAAGATAAACAATATCAACTTTTAATAATTGGCATAAAAATGTAAAATTTCTTCCTCCAAAGTCTGAACTTTGCTCCAAACCACATGCTCTGAGTGACAGGGGATTGACTGCAGACCGTTACGCTAACAAAAAGATGATAACTGATGAATTAGATCTAGATTAAAATTTGATTAATTCTACAGCTGTAATTTCATCACTGCATGCTTGCCTGTGATGCAGATGCCCATTATCACTTGTGCAGTACCCTCTCTTTTATTTGCTTGCATGTTCATAAGCAAACACGTTCTTATTTACACTGTACTAAACCAGTGTAAATGACCGATTTATATGTGTGCATGAGTCTGATTCCTTTACATGGACGCTACTCTACCCAATGGACCGTGGCCCATCGAGCATTTCAATTAGGTTTAGAATGTCAGGTGGAAATGCATGACACAGCAACAAGGTATACTTTTAGAGCAGCTAATGTGATGCACAAGCAGTCTCTGACGATATCAAGTAAAGTGAATCTGCCAACGCACACAATATCCGAGTGCATCATGGGAAATTTAGCTAAGAGCACCTTTCATTGGCTGTTTTATTACATCAGAGCTCTACTATTTTGTGTTTAAAGGGCTTATATTACACAAAATTGACTCTAGTGAGATTTAAGTCGTTAGAATGTTGTTAACGCATCAAAAACATACCTGGAGTTGTTTTATTCACACATGTTTGAGTAATCCATTGTTATTAGTCTGTACATCTCCAAAGCTCAAAATACTCCACCTTGTGACGTCATGGAGCAGTAAATTTCGAGTTAACAGCTCCTTTTGTTCAGAAGAGATTGGCAGTTCCAGGGCTGAATTAGTCCAAATGATTCTAGTAAAGTTGTATGAAGTTTAAAAACACAGTGGAGCACTTCCTGTATTACCATATGACAGTGTTTTCAGTTTGAAAGGAGAACTAGCCTAAATAAGCAGGATATGTGTGTTAATGTGTGCATGAAACAAAACACAACTGCAGGTTTGCTTATGATGAGGAAACAACATTATAACATAGATCAGAAAATAGAGTAATATGTGCCGTTTAATAGCGTTGTTATAACATTCCACTATGAACCACCCTTTAAAATGCATACACAATACGCAGTAGGGGAATACACACAAGTAAATGAAATGGCTTCTTTTGCGTTGACATTTCACAGACAGAGCTGAGGGATGAAGCATAACAAACAGGATGGCATTAAGTGTTAAAGATAATCAGGATTTATTTTTATGTACGCATTGACGGCTGTGACGCAAATCATATTAGAGGAAAAATACAGGGAATCCAAATTGAGGCTAAGCACTTCTTGTTTCAAAAAACACCTTAGTGGATTAATTTTAGATCCCCTGTACAAGTGCAAATCTGAATGTGAAAAAAGCATAATTGTGTAATGGAAAAACGCTATATTAGGAAAACTGATGTCTGGGTTAATGCAAGTTTTATTTTTATCTGGCATAAGCAAAACAGGAAAGAATTTTTGTTTTTGTTAAATTTCCAAGCGTGGCATCGCAGAGTGGACAGGAGCAGCAGTGTACTTATTAGACTTTGGGAGTGTGTATGATTTACTGTGACAGAACCCAATTGCACTGTCTGTATTGGAGACTTAAAACACACCAACCGTCCGTCCAGGGAAATCTCTTGTTCCATATACTGCTGCTGTAATGGATTTATTTGTAATCTCCCAGACTTTTAGATTTAGTCCTGTCCCAGTTTGTAGAAGCAGATGGTAGCAGTGACAGGGGGCAAAGACAATTTATAGTATTCAGGGCTGAGCTATACATATGAATATCCAAAAAGTATATGAAAGACACTTTTTAGATGCTAAAGTAAAAGATTTCTGGCCACGTAACTACGCATATGGACCATATGTGCTCTCTGTGTGATTTATAATAATAATGACAATATGCATCATACTCTGAGCCGAGTTTAGTCCCAGTGTAGACTTGTATGTGTCCTGTACAAGTCTTGGTTCATCCTTGATTTAGTCCCAGATTTGTCTTAGTTTATTTCCTGTTTATTTGTGGTTTGGGCCCAAGTGTGAATGTGCCCTCAAGCCATAATCTGTTTAATAGTAGAGGATATTTAATGCACTATATATACTTGTTTACTTTGTTAAATTTAATTGTAACAGAAGTGATGATGTTAAAACATGAATTCAAATACCTACTTACATTATGACTTAGACTTAGAGAGACTTAATTGATCTACAAGGGATTTGGACTCAGTAGCACACACATCACAATATATTATAATAACAAAGAGAAACATATGAATGGTATAATACATTCTAAATAAGTAGCAGAAATGGCAAGAGACTGGTGTCAAATAAGGCACAATTAAATATTATTTAAGGGGAAATAACAAAGTCTCTTGAATGAGAGGGGTAACATACTACTTACTACACTTACTACACACTTTCACTACTATATAAAACCTTTGTTACTGTTAATTTACACAGATGTCTTTGAACTATATCTCTTAAACCCTGCATACAGTTGTATGTTGTCTATCATACAACCTTTGCAAAAGCACAATGTGGAGCTACCAGTTGCAGATGAAACTACATGGACTCAATTTTCCAAAACAGTGATAAAAATAGAACAAATCCAATACCACAGATATAATCTGCTGCCATTCTTTTCACTAAATATATATACCAAATGATTTTTATAATGGAAAGCCAGCATTAACAAATTAGAGATGGAAGCAGTCTGTTCTAGGCTATAACAGGTCGTGTAGTGTGACTTTTGGATAGCTCTCGTGACATGAACAGAATCAGCTGCTTTGTCTCTGCACTGCTGCCTGAGCCCCACATGATCAAATGTGACTGGGTCCAGTGTGACTACAGATATAGTCACTTTAGTTAAAATCGCATTATGTAAGATGGTTTTCTAACATATACAGAGGCAGACAGGCACATGCTGAGGCCAATGCAGAGAGATAATTGGACTCAACATGTTTTGTCCTTTTCTAATTAACAGTGAAGTCCATTGTCTTGTCTATTTTAAACAAATTGCATGCAATATTTTTTTATTTTAGATTCCATAAGCATGAGCTGATTATCTCCCTAGATATGATGTAGACTTGTTTAAATTAAATATTTATTTTATTGATAACGGATGTAATACTGTTTTATTTTTCATAACAAAAACATTGGACATGAAAAAACATTGTTTATATTCAGAAAGCTGAATGATGGGCCTTACATGAGGCTCTCATTTGAGTTGCCCATTCCAATGATGAAATCCATTTGGCCTGTCCATACTGAGAATGAGAAAAACATGTACATGTCCATATACAGATTAAGGCACTGGCAACTCAGGCTCAGTTGTGATTTTAATTCCTTTTTAAAAAACTGTAAGAGCACAGGCTACATACAGTTCTTTTAATGTTACTATTTTTGAAAACCAAATCAAATGGTTTGCAGGCTGTATTGTTGGTGTTAAATCACAAAGTTTTAGATGTGACGTATGACAAATTCAATCCACTTAGAAACGTGTCTAGGTATTAAAGGTCCTACATTACGCAAAATGGACTCTTGTAAGCTTTTAGCCATAATGTGTCCTCATCAGAATAATTCCTGGAGTTATGCTTTGTTTCATTCACACATGTTTGAGTAAATCATTGATTTAAGTAAGTCACACATTATAATATAGATCAGGACATAGTGTAACATGTTTTTATTATTATTATTATTATTATTATTATTATTATTATTATTATTATTAGTAGTAGTAGTAGTAGTAGTAGTAGTAGTAAGGTACAAAGTCTATTTCATCTCCTCTTCTTCACTACACCTGATGGTTATATGAGATCTCTAAATCCAACTCCAGCTGTCATTGGTTTTCCTTCCTCTTATTAGCTGTGGAATGCACCGTCTTGTCGCTTTTGTCTCTGTAACTCATTACCTTCTACTTATCTACAGGAAGGAGGAAAAAAAGACACCCAAAGGCCCTGACCTCCTTGCTCCGCCATAGTGTTTGGGACAAAGGCAATCATTGTGGGTGCTCGGTGGGTGCACCCTAAGCTGGGACATCCTGCCTGCACATAGCCACAGCCCCTCCAATGTAAGCCTCCTCTATAGCCTGTGTCCACTCAACTGTGACTAAATGACTCTAGCCGTAGTATGTGCTGCGTTTCATAATGAAATCTTTCAGTCATGCGCGGGAAGTTCCCCAGCACTTTGTAACCAGTGAAAGAATGCCAGTTATGTCCGAGCATTCACACGTGGAGGGCCCACTGGGAGATGAGAGCTGGGGCGGGTCAGCTGGTGTCTGCAGAACCGCACTGCAGGGCTTGTTGACAAGAGGGGGAGATTTATAGCTGTAACCTTAGTATTAGGATTTCTTCTAGAATAAACTGACAGCCTGAGAGCTGTAAAAGCAGGTTTACTTTACTTTACTATATAATCATTCATTTCTAAATTTCAGTTTTTCTGTAGCGCATGAAGTAAAAGACTAAGACTGTGTGAAATATAGGAACATTTTATTTTTCATTTGTAAATGCATTTTATTTACATAATTGACTTGGATCATAGCCCAAGTTGATGTTCTCATTCAATGCAACTTTCATTGTTTCCATAGGACCAGGGGAGTGAATGTACAGTATTTTAGCTTGAAGGTTTCCCAATACAAAATCACTACAACAAATCATTAGAATTTTTTCAGCTGTACCTGGCAAAGATGCCCTTGAGCCACCCTACCTTTATGTAAGTGAGTACCATGCAGTTAAATGACATTAAAGGTCCTATATTAGACAAAATAGACTCTTGTGAGCTTTTAGTCATGTTGGAATCTTGTTACCCCCTCAAAAACATACCTGAAGCTCTGTTTTGTTTCATTCACACATGTTTGAATAACCCTTTATTATTAGTCTTTCTTCCCAAGCTCAAAATGCTCTGTTCCACCTTGAGAGAAGAACTCAGCCTAAATATGCAGGGTTTATGTGTTAAACATGTGTAACTGAAACAAAACACAACTCCAGGTACGTTTTTGATGAAGAAAAACCATAACAGATCAGAAAATAGCTTAACATGGGCCCTTTAAATAAGGACTAAAACTGAACAAAGTTATATATTACTGCAAAAGAAATTAAAATCAGTCAACTGGACAAATAAGTTTTAAAGTGAAGACGTTTCACAGCTCATCCAAAACTTTTGTCCAGCTGATTGAATTTAATTTCTGTTGTTATGAAACCTGCCTGGACAACTGAGAGATTACACAAACTTCTACATTATTGTCAGAAAATATATTTTAGTTCATCAACTAGACCAGAATTGGCACTATAAACATTGCACTTAAACATTGCACTTCTTACTCTGTGTGCCATTTCAACTTTGCGTCATTGTGTAAATAAAACATGTTGACTTATACTGGGCATGGATGGGAGAATTTCTGTGTAGTGTTGAAACAGTGAAACTGATCTGATGAGTCTCTGAACTCAGCGCAGGTCTGGTTTGGTCTAACATGTGTCTAGTGTAAATACTAAACACTGCACGGATGTTTTGCCATAATCTTCGAGTGAAAGTCCAGGGCAGGGTAAACGTACAAAGTTTACATATGTGATTCATGAGTCTCATTGAGTTTGCCTGGTCAAATATACAAATGACTACACAATGAGTAGATCTGCTTTCAGTCATCTAAACAAGTTTTGTCAAATGGAGTGTGGAGTCATTTGTTCATGACAGAGACAGCGGTTTTGCCAAGACTGAACCATGATGGTAAATAGGTCACAGACATTTTGACTGGAAACAGTGCTACTATTCCAGTGTATGTTTGAATGTGGGATCTGTCCTAGCAGCATCTGTAAGTCCTCTCTCTTTATTACTCCGGTTATCTCTCACTGTCTGAAAACATTCCCAATTATTTAAAAAGTCTCTAAATTGCTTTCAACTTTTCTCTTTCCATATCCATTAAAAATCTATTATGTCGTGAGACGTGAAGATTTACTGCTTAAACAGGTGGAGATGCAGGCTGCTTTATCCTTATATAACATCCAATTTAATTTAATCACACATTCACCACAGTCATAATTTCACATTAACTTTTTTTCAGAAATGAAAGACTATCCCTTTAAAGGCCCTATATTACACAAAATGGACACTTGTGAGCATTAAGCCATAATGTGGTTTCCTCCTCAGAAAATGCTGTTTTCATCTTGTGATGTCATAAAGTCCTAGTTTTCAAGTTAACAACTACCCTTTATCTTTTGTAGAGATTGGCAATTCTAGATCTGAACTCATCCAAATGATTCTAGTGAGGGTGTATGGAGTTTAAAAACACAGTGGAGTGTTTTCTGTTTGAGAGAAGAACTCAGCCTAAATATGCAGGACTTGTGCGTTATGTGTGACTGAAACAAAACAAAAGGTATGTTTCTGATAAGGAAACAACATTATAACATAGATCAGAAATAAATAAATCAGTAATATGAGCACTCACGCTCTTATGGGAACTTTTTTTTTTTTTTTTCAAAATTGTAATACTATCCCTTTAAGCCATTCTTCTAATTAAACTTCCCCTTACAAAATCTCATTCTTTGTCTTCTGCCTGGACATGTCGTTAATTATAAGAGGGCCTCAAGTTCAAGCCTCTGACAGTGGTTTTATGTACACAGCTGGCGTCTCCTCTGCTCGTGAGATTCTTGAACTCGGAAAGTGCAGTTGGTGTCCATGGAGACGATCCTCCCTTTTGACTCCTCCGGAATGTTTGCTATCCTGACTGAACGGAGAGCTGGGTACCTGGGGTGAACGCTCCGACCTGCTGTGGCCCCTTCCGGCTGGGAAACGAATCGGACAAGAAAACAGAGACAGCAACTGCATTCTGAAAAGGAACACCGGTATTTCGATGTGATGAGATTTACAAAATAATGTGTCTAGAGCGCCTGGGGATTGTACAAGTTGCAATCATTAGAGCATGTCAGAAGTGTTGTGAAATTTTTGTAGCCTGTGGGTGCAAAATGACTGGGTGGAGGCGAGAGGGAGGCGAGGCAGGAAGCAAGAACATGTGTGAATAGTTAAAAGGGTGATTCAGCAAACCTTTGATATCCACCATTAGAATGATTACAGCTTCCTGCTAGAATGTTTGGGTTTCCACAAAAAACTACTAATTAGCCAAATGAGCGTTTCATTTTGGATTTAATTAGCAAATGACATCGCAGGAGGTGGCTGGAAGACGGATGCTCAGCTCCAAGGCCACAGATGTAGTTGATGGAGTGACTGTGCATGGAGAAAGGAGAAGAATTGTAGTGAAGTTTTGTACACTATTAGTTGATTTAAAAAATAAAAGAGATTAATACTGTTTTCTAAGTAATTAAGTTGGCTTATGTAATTGTTCATTTGAAGTAGTGTTTAATCAGCGTGCAGTGCATCTGATCTCCCAAAATCCAACATCTGTCATCGAGTTTGTTTTTAAGAAAATTATTGTGAATCCCTATTTTCTTCCACAAGACAATAATTTTCAAATAATTATGTTAGTGGTAAGAGTAACCAGTGTAGCTGAAGTGTCTTGCCCAGAGACACAATGGAAAAGACACAAAGGATTCTAACTGACTATCTTTAAAGGTACACTGCATAACTTTTCTGGTGGAGGGTCTGCCACCTACTTGTTTCCATGGAGATTTGATTTGCTTTGGTACATTAACCATAACATAACAGGCCTTTCTATCGCTTAAAATGACATAAATTCCTCCTGTGAATAGGGGCGACTCTCCACAGATCTGAATTGTAATGTAGCGTAGTGCTGTGACCTGCATGTCTCCCTTGAGCTAGATAGGTTTAATCTATACTGTGGGATATTCTAGATAAAGCAAAAACATTTCCATGGAGACAAGCAGGTGGCAGACCCTCCACTAGAAATGTTACTCAGTCCACCTTTAATCTTACGTCCCACTATCATCCCATTTTCTGAGCAAATTCATTGTTTTTATTAGGTATGACCACTGAATAAAAATAGAATGCAGACTTCCACTGGTAGCCGTTCTTCCTAAAGTTTGAGCTGCCTTGTTAGTTGTTAAAAGTCTGCGTGACCCCATTAACAGCCAGCAATAACAAAGCATGTCACTCCCATCTGCTTCTTCAGTGGGAGTGGCCTGGTAGCTGCTTACAAGCTTACAAAGTGAATACCCTTCTTGTGCCATAGGTCGTGAACAGAACAGTCCTCTGTGCACATGGATTTTCTGTGTCATTTTCACTGTAGTTTATGTAAATGAGTGAAGAATGTATGTGATTTAAATGGAAATGTACTGTGTAATATTTCAAATGATCACTGTTGAGGTAATAACTGGGAAAGGGGGCAGATGACGTGAAATTGCTGTTGTTTCTGCTCTTTTTAATTTATTTTTCATTTAAAGGCGCTGTACATGATTTTTACTTCAAAATGTGACAGAACTAATTAACTTTAAACAGTCCAAAGTTATTCCTGACTTCCCTTATGCATTCTTAATATTCTAAATATTCACCATGATGAGTTTAACAGCTCTTTTCACAACTCTCAGAGGCCGGTGTGCAGTTTCGCCGTGAGGGTAGAGCTAACAACAACTAGCATGCTAACACTGATTATCAGACAGTAAATGCTTTATAATTAGATGCAGATAGCAAGCAGCAGACATATTTTGATCATAAGAGTGAGTAAGTAACATTTATTTGTAGAACGCCTTTCACAGACATCAGCTCACAAGGTGCTTTTACAGATTAAAAATATTCATATTAATAAAAAAATACACACAGGGCAGTTAAAACAGGTCAGTAAAGAAAGGCAAGTCTAAATTAGTTTTAAATGACTCAACAGCTGCTTGTACAATATATCTGTACTAGGGGAAGATATTTTTTGCTCAGATACATGGGAAAAAAATGAGAACAGGATTTTTTACTTTATTACACTAATAAACAAATATGTAAATAAACAAACAAAGAAAGACAGACAGACAGAAAAAAAGAATTTGGCACCACTGCTGGGATCTGATGGTGCAGATGTGGGTAAGCTGTAGACTTAGGGGGTGAGTGAATGGTGCGTATCCGTGAAGAAGAGGAGGCAGATTCACGTTTAGACATGCAACCCGCACTTTGGCTTTGTGTCTAATCCTCACTGTCGTAAATCTCTTCTTTGCAGTGTCGAGACGTGTCTGGAGCTCCACGGCCAGCTGCAGCACTGCCCTCCAGCATGGCAAAACACACACGCCAACCAGCGCATTAGCATACCCACTCACCCCCTATAAAACGTCAGTGTGCATATTGATCCCCAAAGCCCCTATTACAGCTGCAGTAGGAGCTTAGCTGGGTAAAGTCGCTAAGTTCAATGAGAATCTCTGGCAGAGGGGTTTGATTGCTAGTGTATGTAGTAGACATACTGCCACTGTCAGGAGACAAATAACCAAAATAGAAAACAACTGATTCAATTGGCCCACTTTCATAAATGCTTTTGTGCATTGTAGATGTTGCTAGAATGTGCATATAATCCCCCCAATGAATCTCTGATGACAAATCCAGTGTTCAGTGTGTGCGCATTTTTCCAACAAAATCAGGCTTTGAAAATGGTGCAGTAGTAGACTACATTCCTTTTATTTAAGTTGTTTTAGACCAGATCTAAACTTTTTTTTCCTAAATATTGAAACATATTCGAAGCACAACTCCATAGATTGGTGGTCAATACAGTGGATCATTTATATAGTTTTGACAGAGCCATTACACCTTTGATACGAATTCAAACATTAATTTTAGGTCTGTATCACAATGCAATCAGATGTTCTGTATTTGTAGAATTACTCATGCTGTAAATAATACTGGGTATGATCAATTGGACCAATTAAGCCGAAAGCCTGAAGGCCAATAAAAATGGTCTGAGGGCTGCCTTTGGCTCCTGGGCCATAGTTTAAATCAATGTCCTGGACTGTAACGATACATTTTCTTATAATGTAATGGAAACACATTTTTAACTTCACTAAATTCCTTCCATAAATAATAATTACAAGTTGAGCAATGAAGTCCATGAGAGGACTGACTAAAAATGTCATCTGAAAGCCATAGAGCCAGAATATTTACCTGGGGACATGTTTGGCCCTAATGCTGACAGTTGGTTATAGCAGGCTAGGCACAGGTGAGCAGATCAGGAAAATAGTGGTTTTGTTTTATGTTTTATGTATTATTGTATTTTGTGTCATGTTAAATATTCTTTATCCGTGTATTAGTGTGCAAACTTGAGAAAAAAAAAAGTCAAATTTCTACAACACTTAATAAAAAAACAAAAAAAAAAACAAATTAATATTAATTAACAATATTAATATTAGGGGTGTGCATATAGAAATATTGTGATACTACGTTTGGTGATACAGTATCGTTATCATGGGCTGCTGTATCAATATATCGGCAAGAGGATTTTTTGGCACTTTCTTTGTGACCACACTACAATTTTGTTGCTTATTTAGTGGAAGGAAACTTGTTTATGCGATACACTTGACATATTCACTGTTTTAATGATTAAAAAAGATGTATTTCATATTAACTTTTCACAAGATGTGGTTCAACAAAAAATATTGTTGCTAAAATGTGTTTGGTTCTTAAAAAACAACAATATATCACAGAGTATCGTGCAATATATCGATTTTCTCATGTGTTGCCATATTGTGCTAATACCGTATTGTGAGCCATTGTATATTGTACCGAATCGTGAGGTTCCCAGTCCTACTATTGTTAGATTGATGATTGATACTGATGCATTTGACATTCGGATTTAAAGAGCTTTGTCTAGATTTGGGAGTTGTAAATCGCTGAGTTCAAATGAAGAAAGAGCTGGACCCCGCTAAAGAATTTGTTTTATCATTGACGTCCATCAGATGTGCTTGTAAATCTGCCCGAGGATGGAGTGAGGCACCCGGTGGAACTAATAAGAAAAGTATGGCTAAAAGACTTTGAAGTGAAGGCATATTTGTCAAAATAATGAAGGTGGCTAGCTGCCGTTACTTCTATATGCACCTTACGCTTTACCTTGGGATACTATTACAAGATACACATGTGAACTACCCTCCTCAGAGACCAAGGCATTCATTAATTGCGGTTTTGCGGTCATGTTGAACCAATAACAGTTTGCAGCGTACGTTTGTTTTGGTAGCCCCGTGTTATCATTCATCTCCTGGAGATTGGATATAGTAGTTAGCAAATGGTGAGAGCTCTTTTTACACAAATGATCCGGCACGTCTTCTTTACTTCATCATTTAGAGTGGGATTGTTAGAGGAGCCTTGTTGGAGCTTGCCTGTGGCTGACAGAATAGCTCCTGGGGGAACATTGAGCCTCAGTAATATCCGACAATGAGGCAATAAAAGCAAAACACTCCAGACAGCTCCTGCTAAATTCTGATACACACTAATGAGGCAATACCTGATTTTTGTCCCCATTATATCCAATTATACTATGTAGCAATACTTTAGGCATAACTCCCCCTGTGCTATCTACAAAAATGTTGCTGTTTTGTGATATATTTTCAAACTTACCCAAGTCACAAACATCTGGATAGAAGAAACCATCAGGTATTTTCTGTACACACAAAACAGGTGTGAGAGAGAAAGGCTTGGATCTGTGGGACTAAGTATTCTCAGGCCTCAGTACCATCAGCATCAGATAATACAGGATTGATACACGAGGTCTAACTGTTCCGCCATGTTACAAACAGTGGATTTTGCTGAATGTAGCCCCATTAAACCTTTAGCTATCAGGATAAGTCTTCTTATTTAAAAACAATTGTATTCATTTGTATTACCCAATGTATAAACCAACTAGTCCAATTAATTTCAGTAGATCAATTATGTGATCTAAAAAGCAGGTCATAATGAGATTAGCTATCTAGCTTGAGTGACCCACTATGGAAATGTATGCACTGTAATACTGATATATAGAAATTCCCAAACTGCATAAGGTATATTTTTTGCATATTTTGGAAAAATATAATTCTCTCAAAACAAGAAATAAATTGGAATGCTCATTGTTGAATAAAATAATACAATTTACCCAGCACAGAAGTTTTACATCTTAAATTACTGTATTTATCAAAAGTTGGTGAGGAATGTTACAATGCATGTTAAATTAAAGGTGCATCAAATGTACAAAAGCAGACAATATTTACAACTTAATTACAAAATATACACTAAATGTGGCTTTAAGGCTGAACACAGACTATAGAGTGCTTGAGCTATCTGTGATAAAGTAACAGTGCAAAAATGTAAAGCCAGCAACAGAAATACATTAGTCAAGGGATAACTTAAGGCTAAGATTAACCGGTACAAGGCAGGTTCAAACGGATAAAAGCTTTTGCCCTTGCACCGAAATAAGACACAGAGTCTAAGGAATCCTTACTATGAGGCATACAGTGAAAATACAAAAAAGAGCTTACAAACACGGGTTCAGCTGTATCATGTATAAAGTAGGCATCTATTCACATGAGGTAGTTGCAGTGGGGACAGTTTGCGCAGGTGTATCATGCGCAAAGACGACGGAACACCTGCTTTCCATTGTTCACAGCTGGCTGTACTTTGCTTTGCAGTGCAATATGTGTCTGTGCAACGTGTCTATTCTGTCCTGGAGCAGCGCAGCGTGCTCGTCCGACAGGAAGCCCAAGAGGAAGGACAAAGGCTCGCTGTCTCGATAGAGCTCCATGAGCCTGGTCCGGGCGTCTCTGCGCCTGTGCAGCTCGGCCACGCGCTGCGCTGTCCTCCGCCTGAAGACGCACACAGAACTCAGCACAGTCTTGTGATATTTCTCCCACATATCTAACACTCTGTATCCATGCACGAGTCCTGCCTCATTATCTATAAAAACCAAGTCTCCGCGAGGCGTTCTGAGCAGGTTGTTGGTGTCTCGCTCCATAATACGCGAGTCCCACTGCAGGCTAAACAGATTACTCACCAGCCTGTCAAAGTTCGCGGTCAAATAGTCCAAAATAATGAGGTCCGACCATTGCATGAGCTCCAGCAGCTCCGCTGCGCTTTGGTTCCACAGTTGTTTGAGGCTGGGATGAAGCCCGCTGCTCTCCTGCCTCAGCGGGGCAGGTGTCACCACTCCGGTCAGGTTAGAAACCCACTGCGTGAGAGAGACCACGGCTCTCTCGCTCCACTGTAGCCCCTCCACGCGTGTCCTTACTGCCTGCCACTGCTCGCTGTCAGTGCTGAGCTGGGACAGCACCAGAGGAGGCAGGTTCGTAATGCCTAACAGACTAGCGAGGTAATACGTCAGAGTTTCCCCTTGCACTTGATCCGCGTTGATGCCATAACGCACACAAGCTTTGGAACCGTCCTCAAAAGTGGCGAGCTGATTGGATATCCTTCCACAGCCAGTCTCCAGCTTCACAATGCGATATTCTCTGGCTTTCTCCCTCCACTCCCGCGCGTCCTCCTCCGTGAAGCCAACTGGAAGCAGCTCCTCTAATCGTTCGCTCCAGAATATCCCATCCTCCAGAGGGAAGCCTCCTAACTTGACCGAACCTTTTCTCGCTGACCGTCTCTTGTTGTATCCATTCATATGGTAATGACTGCTTCCTAACGTGTGATCCGTGACGTTGCGACCTCCCAAGTGAGCTTTCTGTGGTGCCACCGGGACAGCCAGCAACGCACGGAAACTTTTCGAGGAGAGGTCCGCAGGGAGAGCTCCCCCTGGTATTGTGAATCCTCTCTTGTGTCGTTCCAAGCGGCTCTCCAACGCGCTCCACACGTAAAACACGCTCCCGATGGCGCACATGAACAGCAGTGCCAAGAAGTTTGCGGAGACGAGCCTCATGGTGAAGGTGTAAAAAGACGAGAATCAGTCCACAGTGGAGCGGATGCGAGCGTCCCATTCAGCCCCATGGAGATCACACATGCTTTCAAACCAGTTCATGTCCGTTTTCTATAAATGTCCTTTTAGCGCAGAACGATAAAACACAAATTCCACCTTCGATGTGTCCATTATCTCCCTTTTATCGAAGCATCAGCAGCCAAACGCATAGAGGGATGGTCTAATCTCCGTGCGTCTTCACCGGGCGCTGGGTGAGCTGTGCTGCCGAGGAGGAGGGAGAGGAGTGTGACTCGTTGGAGAGTCACGTGACGCAAGTCCCGAGATGGTGGGCGGGTCGTGTGAAGGAGGGAGCGGGATGGTGTGCATGTGTTGGTGTGGTACTTTTGCGCGCGCTACTATTATCATAATTGATATACCTAGGCAAGGGAGGATTTTTCCCCCCTCAAAATTATGTCACTATTTTAAATAAATTATAATCTCTGCCGGTAACAGGAGAGATGCGCGTGTTAGTGGGGCAGAATAAGACAGAGATAAATTGGGTGCTGCGCCAGTGAGAGGAAGCAGCGTTATTGGTGCGTAGCATTTCTGGGGCCCTGTGCTCTTTTAATTAATTATCTGTGAATGAATGCAGCCTGGAGGTTTTATAATATAGGCCTAACCTGTCAGATAGTTTAAGGTCTAGTCTAATTATAGGTCTCCAAAGAAGCACACTGGGATTAACTGCAAAGATCTTTTGTATACAGTAAAAATATCTACTGAAATCAGTTTATCGTTAAATACAAAACATTAGCACCCATACTTACATTAATCCAGTTAATGTCATTAATGTAATCTAACATTTGGGAAGTATTTCACTGTAGCCTGTAACAATTTGAAGGGAGACACATTGCTGTCACTGTCCTCACCAGATGCTGTCTGACAGATGCTTTCAAGTGTAATGATACGCTGAGGAGTTTGGCAGCAGGATTCTTTGCTATCTCTATAGGCCCATCTAATAAATGGCTGACTTTATATAGCATATATCCTGAAAGCACACATACATTTACATATGTCAGAGTGAGATATCACACTGATTTTCTTCTCTGTAGTAATGGCTAGGCCTGTCACGATAACACATTTTGAAGTCTGATATATTGCTAAAGTAAATTTAGACGATAAACATTAATATTGAAACTAATTTATGCCACTGACACAACAGCACAAGAGATTTATACCACAAAAACTGTTCTAAATCCATAATATTGTTAAAATCATGAGCTTCAATAAATAAACAGCCGAATGAAACACTTTAGTTCTTAGTTTGAGTCTGTAATGAGTCATAGAAGTCATTTTTTCAACTTAAATCTCATTGTATAGTCAAAAAATAACCAAAAATTCCCAGTAGTGCAAAGAAAAAGTCCTCACGATAAATACTGACCCCAAAAATATATTATTCCAGCTTTCATATATTCAATGATAAGTCGATGTATTAATTATTGTGACAGCCAGGCCTGGTAATGGTATACATGCAGAGCTATAAGATTTCTAATTCAGTTTAATAGTTGGCGCATTTATGTTAACGGTTTGCTATCCATGCCACAACTTCAATTTGTGCTGCTAAGTAACTGAATGTTTCCCCTAAAACACACCAGCGACAAAGTTGTCAACTCCAGCCTTTTTTGCATGCTTTTTATTCAACTCCATTTAACATTTGTGCACACTGACTTTCCTTGTACGTTTATTCATCATTACCAACAACTCTACAACTATTCCCCTCATGAACTTTGCTTTCTTTATCAAATTAATTAGGTCATATTCATAGCAACATGCTTTTATACTAAATTGCCTGAACTAAAAAGACAACTGCAGAGACAAACGCTCAGTTACACATTAAATGGCCCATATTACGCTATTTTCTGATCTACTAGTGTGTTATAATGCAGTTTCCTCATCAACATACCTGGAGTTGTGTTTTGCTTCATTCACACATGTTTAACACACCAACACTGCATATTCAGGCTGAGTTCTTTTCTTAAACACAAAACACTCTGTTCCACCTTGTGATGTCATGTACAGAAAGTGCTCCACTGTGTTTTTAAACACTAGAAGAATTTCAGCCCTGGAATTGCCAATCTCTACTGAACTAAAGGTAAAAAAGTAGCTAATATAGGGCCTTTAGTGGATACTTTACAATGTCTGAATAACTTGAGAGCAAACTAATTTCAAACTATTTTCAACAGAACATGCCATTTTGTGTTTTGTGGCATATGCTGAATAATTTGTTAAATTCTCAGCCTATGTTTGATTCAGTAATGCAGATTGACAGCAGTAGCAGTGTGAGGGGAAAAGGAAGAAATCCCAGTGTAGAGAGTTCTGAAATCTCCAAAAATGGTTTGTGTAGTGGTGCATGGCTGAGCATATATTTCTCTGCTCGGCTCTAGTGAAAGTGTGCTTTTTCCTCCGACAAGAGTTGTTCACCTCATACAGTATTACCAGTTGTAAACAGGGCAAAGTGTCTCTGATCGCGCCTACAAATGTACAGAGAGTGTTCTGTCAGTTAGGCCTGTCACAATATATGTTAGATGGAACAATATTTATCATAAGAACTTTTTCTTTGTACTAGTTCTGTTCCAGGATCTGTAGAGAAGTGAATAAATAAATTCTGTGTCTCATTATAGATACAAACTAAGTACTAAAGTGTTTAATTCTGCTATTTATTAATTGCAATTTGCATTTTTTAACTGTGATATATTTCTCAATTGCCATGCCATGTTTAAAAAATGTATGGGAAGGGTTTGAAAACTAGAACTATACAAAATTTGATTTGTTTTTTCCTAGAATACCACCCTGAAATGAAACCCACAATACTAGCTATAGTATGTTCTTGTAGGTTCAATTTTTGTAGCGAATCATTCCTATTACAATGCCACAAGGTAATAATAAATGTACTACTGCAGCTTTTGAGCGCCATGGTTGCTCATAGTTACCGACAGTGAAAGTCACATATATATTTTTTTTGTATACACTGGAATTTATTGGATAGAAATGTGTACTGAGTTCTCCCTTGTAAACCTTGGTATTTGGTTTAGCTGTTTATTGAACCTCATCAGAGCTGTTTACCTACATGACCTCTGTCGCTGTTCAAAACTCACCCCTGGTCACACTTAGCTGTGATTTTCAGTTTAAAGCCCTGTATCAGTGGGACTCCCGGGGTCTAGACATGGGAAATGAAGAAGGCTTAAGCACATTGCTGGAATTCTGTCTGCTGCTTGTTTCTCTTTGGAAGTGCGGAGTTGCTGTGTTGAATGACTCAAAGTGGAGATATCCCATTCCTTCAGAGCACAAGTGCAGGCATGTTCACATATCAAACCTATCTATTTTCTTGCCATCTGTAGGTCAACTAGAATTTCCCCTCCCACTAGCTGAAAAACCCCAGCGGCATTCCTCCCCTTTTGGTTTCCTCGTAAATCCAACACTTGAATGAGCTATAGTTTTGGAGATAGCCATTCTGGACCAGTCCTATATAAAATCACTATTGAATTGAATAAGACGTCTACGTAGATTTTGTGTTTTTGTCCAGGTGTGTGCAGGAGAGAAGTTCTGTGCTGGATTATTCTGCATTGATGTCCATGATACGGTAACTGCAATTATCTTAAGAACTCGCAAATAAATATTGAATTTTACTTTGAGTTACAATATGGTATCATTTAATTTTCACTATCACATGTGGACTAGTTACTCTATTTGGTTAAATCAATAGAAAATACAACAAATCTGTTCAGAGAAAGTACAATGTAATTAATTAATGCACATTTGAAAGAGACAACATACACTTGTAACCAACCGAAACCGAACCTGTCAATGGGCTGTTGTCTTAGTATCTTTAAAGGTGCACTATGTAACTTTTCTGTAGAAGTTGCGCCTCCTAATTGTCTCCATGATGTTACTGCTTTGCCTGAAATGTTCAGTCATAAAACATATTTATCTTATGTTAAGCATAACATGTATTCGCATTGTCAGCATAGTCACATCTTCACAGATCTGACCTGTAACTTGGCTTTGTAGCGTCACTTGCTTGTTTCTTTGGCAATGGATACATTAAATGCCATGTGTTAATACAGATATAACATTATGGGTTCCATAAACAACTACACGTATTATGCAAACACTGGAAAACAAAATGTCATATTAATTTATTTGAATGAACATTGAAGACATGTTTTTTTTTTTATGTTTTGCAGTGTGTTTATTTGTATGTGAAAAACAAAATTGCAAAAATATCAGCATATTAATACAGTCATACATTTATTTGAGTGAGTTCAAAATGAAGCACTTTTTTCAGTCCTTGCTCTTGTAAATCAAAACGAGAGAAAAATCCACTCAGACATTGAATAGCCATGATAGCCTGCCTCTGTGCCTGGTCCCTGCATGCGACTGCACTGAATGACACCCGTAATCTTTGCCCCGTCTGTCATTCTATCTCCCCGATAGACGCTACGCCCATTACCGCCATCTGACCGCACGGCAGCTGCGATGGGATCTCCCCTTCTCCGCATGGTGCCCTGATCTTCTCCTCAAATGGACGAATGGGAGGTGCCGAAAAAATCAGGGGGGAGAAAGTGCATGGCTCCTCTATCACCACAACCCCACCATCATCGCCAGTGGACTGAGGTTAGTTCAGCCAGGCCATAACTCATAGGTCCCCTGACGCTTTGCAGCACTCCTGTTTCCTGGACTGAATAATGAATGTGCAGGGCTTCCATTAGCGCTGAAAGCCACAATCACTTCAGAGGCCCTGACAATTACTCATGTGTTGGAAATCAGGGATGAGAAGGGCTGGTGGTAGGTCCGTAGGTGGGAGGGTGGGTTACGAGGAGATCTATAACATTGCGATGAATGTGATGTGTTGGCATTTTGTGGAATCTTTTGATTAATGGTGTTTATGAGATGTGGTGAGGGGAACAAAGGCTCGTAGGTTGATTTGTTTATGCCGTGCATGTGGAGTGGATTTGAGGTTTGGAATTACAGAGATGCTGATTTCAGAGGCAACACAATCAAAAGAAATGCATGCCAACTAATTCAACAGTATGAGCACGGAGACATAACGTAACAAAACGACAGCAGATTTACTCGGTTTATAGCAACAGTGCACTACATTGATTTGAAACATCTTGTTGCATAAACACATTTTGCAATTGCCAATGTTGTTTACTTACCCAGTGGCAGCACACTCAAAGTCAATTAGCTGCCAATTTGACTCAGTTTTCTATTGCAATGGAATCCTAGATCCGTATAAACACCATAGCGTAACTTTAAAACTGTATCACCATTCCAAATACGTTGCCTCATGTTAAAATATTTGAGTACCAAACACAGAACAAAAGTATTTGATGACTTTTTAAAAGGTGCAGTTCTTTTGGTCGAGGCGCTTTGCACGTTTCAGTGGTGATGTTATCGCTTTGTCTGGAATGTTCCACTGTATGGCCAATTAAAGGATAGGTCTGAGAAGTGGCGAGAAAGCATGTTTCTCCAAGGTATATCTCAAACAATAAAAACACCTGAAAATAAATAAATGCAAGATATATAATAAAAGTAAAATTCCATATTTCCATACAGACCTACATTGGGACAAGCAGGTAGTGGGCAATCCATTAGAAACATTATATAGTGCCCCTTTAATTAGTCTGTGTTATCTTTTTCTAAATTGAAAGAAAAGGAAGAATCTAATGGGAAAAGAAAACATTAAAAAAAACACACACAAAAAAAAAAACTTTAGCCTGGCAAACTCCAACCTTTCAAGGGCAAAAATGGAACGCAGGTATTTTTGAAGCAATCACCGCACAATACCTGCCTTGATTTCAGGCTCCAGAAAGTTCCATAAAAAGCATCATGCGCTTTCCTGCCAAGCACATTTTCTTTAGTCGAAAACTATTTTTAAAAAGCTTTATCTTTACAATCAAATCCGATAAGACTTTTCCTTAAACTACTGGTGACAGCTGCTCTTCTTCCTTATGTTTGTGCTTATCTCAAATGAGTCTTTGAGGGAAAACGCCCGATTTGTACCAAAACTTTCTGCACAACTGTGTTTTTTAATTGAATTTTGTGTATTCAAAGAGACAGCAGCTTCCGTCTTGGTTTTACTGAAATAAAAGCCAAAAAGTTGAAGGCCATGAATGATAGACCAGCTTTTCTGTTTTAGTCAACCAACCACTGCCAAATTTCTTATTTCCATCATGTGTTTTTGAGGAATGGTCGTGAGCTATTTGCTAATGAATGCCCTGTCACTGGTGAATGCCTGAATTAAGCTCTCAGCTGCAGAGGCAAACCAGGAGGGTCCCCATCTGGTCCCCATGCACGTGCGGTTAAAATCAGGTTAACATCACTGCACTGTATGGACGCATTGGAATTCAGCACTGCACGCAAAGAGACGGCACTCAATTTGAAAAAAGGCACTCCAGCTATCTCCAGGATTACACCTACTGACCTGGCACGCCAAATACCCCCTCTAAGTGAATCCTCCCAGTTTGCCTTATTGACTGCAGTGCTATAGAGATCACTGTTAAATTGGCCAAAGGGAGAGCTTTGGAACATCTGAACCCTATTAGAGAAGTCATGACATTGGACAACTTAATGTTTCACAGATTCAATTTGATACAGTTTTTCTTTAGTGGTCTTGAGGGGTCAGTAAAGATTGTCCGAAGGATTAACTTATACTGTATCTGCTTTGAGTTTTATTGCCCTTTTGTGCAAGGAGACTCTTTACGCATTTTGGGAGCGAATGTGGTGAGTGGGTGAGGGAGGGGTACTGCGGTTTTACACATATCTTAGTCCTCAATTGTCTCCAGATTTAAAGGCACAAATAAAGAGCTCAGCATATGGAGCTGAAGGCTTACAAAGAGAAAACAGGGATGAGTGGAGTTGTTTGAAGCAGATTTCTGAGAAGAATGTTCCATATATAAATCGCAGCCAGTTAACGCTGAATTATGCAGCAAATAGTGCACGGGAAGTGAAAGATTGTGGAATATAGTGGCAAGCCATATAGTTTAGAGTAATTTTCACATTTATTATGTTGTTTTTTTTTTAACATATAGTCACATTTCTTGGGATAACTTGTTTTAAAATTAGACTACCATACATTATACCATATTGTAGCTAGTTCAAGTCAACAAGTCAGTATATAAGTACGTTTTCTAACTGTAGTAGTAGTAGTAGTAGTAGTAGTAGTAGTAGTAGTAGTAGTAACAGCAGTTTATTTGGTCATTTGCAGCACAAGGACATAGACTACAACCCCATATGGATCATGACATGACCCAAAGGGTTTAGGCTGAAGTAAAAAGAACTTACAATGCCAAACCCTGTTAAACAATGACAAAGCAGTTTGCGTTTACAGTTTCACAACTATACTATACTTTACTTTACTATTTATAAGAGAAAAAAAACAAAACAAATAGAAAATAAATTAAACAAAACTGAATGCATGGGTCATTTCAGTGCTTTAGCATTCAACAAATAATTCTCTATGTCTCTTTTTAAAGGGTTCTACGGTATTGGACTTTTTAAATCTATCATTTAGGTTGTTCTACTAGTATATACTAATCCCCTAAGAAAATACAATAGCTATATTAGTATGTAGTTAAAAATATACTCTTAATTCTAGTCTAGTCTATAAACTTCACTCTAGTAAATGTTCTTGTGATACTGAGTAGTAATTTTTATTTTCTAAGCGTGTCTGGCTTTAGTTTTTGTAGAAGCATATTTCAGGGAGATATCCAGAAGAAACAGATGCTGCTTTTACACCCGACAGGGACATCTAGCTATAACTGGGTACTGTAGGGACAGTTAATAAAACCTGTTTTGAACTTTTAAAAGAGAATATGACTTTTGTTTTTCTTTTAGTGTTCAAACCAGTATTCTGTTTATATTGTGAAAAAATGCATTTGAATCACACATCAGAGATTATGCACTACTAAAATGGAGCTGTTTATGGGCCAGTCTTATCTCCAGCTCCCCCTGTTTTCCCAAAGTTATAGCCAAATAGCTTAGTTTCTCTTGGGCGGTGAGGGTCGGGTCAGTTGGGGGCAGTTTCCATTGTCTGGGGAGTGTCCTTTTGTAGGCACACTATAATACTTTTGGGGACATTTTTTTCCAACAGTTTTCAGGAATTCATATATAGTTATTTGCAATGTGTTTTTTGGGTTATGTTATTTTCAGTATCCCAGGTTATATTTTGTTAAGTCAAGTTATTAAGTCACTAAGACGCAGCTTTTCACACTTCTTCACTTTTTTACTGAGAGATTTAGGAGTCACGACCTGCACATTTTAAAGGTGGACTGTGGAACTGGTAAAGCTCCGTCACCTGCTTGTCTCCATGGAGATGTGCCTAGAATGTTCAACAGTATGGCCATAAACTTATGAATCTCCATGGAGACTTGGAAGCCAAATTACAGGTTAGATTTGTGGAGAGGCGATCCCACTCACAGTAAGAAAATATTTTTGAGCACTTAAACACCTGTAGTTAAATAAATGCAGTACCACTCTGGACAATTGAAACCAAAGTATTAACCAGAAAAGTTACACATTGCACCTTTAAATATATTTTTGGCCTTGTCTATTTTTATTGGAGGGGACAGTTGGAATTCAAAACCATAATTAAATCCACCCTAACAGGCCAACTTGACACATACAAATGCCTAAACAATCCAAGTCCAAATTCCACATTCCTAATTTCACTTTAACATTTCCTCTTTTAGTAAAGCAGCATTCTTGGTGCTCTACCACTGTCATGTTGTTAGTTGCTATGTGCTATTGAACTCATATAAGAAAGGGCAGATTCCTGGTCACGGCTGACCTCATGGCACTTTGACCCTTGACCTCCCTGGACACACTCGACTGCTGGTGTTGACAGAGGCCCGCGGGGGATGGGTCAGCAAACAGACTCAAGGAAAAGACTTGTGGGCAAACACTGCATGCAAAGCAAAAGTATGAAGCCGTTTTATTGGAAGCTGGGACTTTTTCAGACTTTATTTTGCTAATTAGCATGCCGTTCAGACAGTCTGAGTTAGCTGAGGCTGGTTGAAATAAAAATAGTTTCTGGGAAAACTTCTTTTGATTTTTTTGCTAGCTTCTACACAAAGAGTCCTTTTCAGTTTTATCTTGTGCATTCTTCAGCTTTGTCAATATCATCCACCTGTTATCTGTCTAGGCCTTTTGTAGTCAGAACTGATATTTCTGAACTTTTGAAAATGGCCACTATAATTCAAGTTGACTCCATCCCAGCAAATCATGTTAAATGAGTTTCTTAGAAATGGACGCGACTTAAATAAAATCTAAATTCAAAGGGACATATGATTATTTAGATGCAATGTATTAAAGAAACAGGAGATTAGTGGAGTTCCAGACCCACTACATCAAGAATATATGAATACATAAGTTTGTTTTTTTTCTTTCAAAATGTATCCAAATGGTTCAGAATAATAAAAATTAGAACGGTTGCTATAATGATCAACAATTAAAAAAAAAAAAAATGGATGAACTGTGTGTATAAAAAGGCAGCTGACACCCGTGAATTCAGTTGTATGATGCCTCTGCAGTGTGAGTCTGCTGAAAACATAACAGTTTAACCTGACCATAGTTTTACACTACTTAAAAAAGCAACCCACTGTAACGGGCAACAGGAAATTGCCTGTTTACACCATGTCATCACATCACACTTGCAAATATAGCCTCCGTTTCTTCAGGAATTTCTATATCCTCTATATTCCTCTTCCATCTTCCCTATTCTACACGCACAATGACCTAGATTACACAATTGCCTATATAGTTTTCACAAGATCTGGAGATGTGTCTCTTGGCGCTACACCCACCGTTCCTGACAGGATGCACCATTGCAATTGAACGATGGGCCAAATTTTGCTACAGGGACAATAAAATAAACCTTATGTTATCATACTAAAGTCACTTTGTACTTGCACCTTCTTAAAAATAATACAAAATCCCTCTTTATCCTGTGCATGTCTGTCCATTGAATCTCCGTTTTAAAGATCCTATATTACTAAAATTGACTCTGAGCTTTAAGCCATGTTATAATGTTGTCACCTCCTCAAAACCATACCTGCGCATGCATATTTGAGTAATCCTGCATTATTAGTAGAGATTTCAGGTCTGAAATAATCCAAATGATTCTAGTGAAGGTGTATGAAGTTTAAAAAAACACAGTGGATCACTTCATGTATTAGCACATTACATCACAAAGTAGGACAGAGTATTTTTAGTTTGAGAGAAGAAGGTTTCTGTGTTTAACGCATGAATGAAACAAAACACAACTTCCAGGTATGTTTTTGATGAGGAAACAACATAATAATATAGATCAGAAAATAGTGTAATATTTGCCCTTTAAAAACCCTACAAAATCCTTCTTTATCCTGTGCGTGTCTGTCCATTTCATCTCCTCTTTAACTGTGTGGGCAAATGACTGTGTATCCCCATCATTTAGATCTATGGCTTTTCGAAACAGACCACCCCCACTGGCCTTGATGCCTCTGGTGTATTTGACTCACCTACACTTCACTGGTTCCTGGAATCTTTAATATTCCAGGCAAAGGACTCTCTCTACTGATAGATTTGTGAATCCCTCGAGACAGGTTTGTATCGCTGCTGGCTGTCACTGCATACATTAAAGCATTTAGGCTAGAATAATCACTGCTATTAACTACAAAGAGTGGTCGATTTGAATAATTTAGAATGGTTAGCTGTGGCTGATAAAAGCAGTTTGTATAGGAATGATCAAACAGTAGCACTCTGGCCCAGTGGTGAGTGTGTCAATAATAAAAAGAGATCTATGTGATTACTGATGGTGTTAGGTTCTGGTCCACTGCACACCGCTTACACTGCTACCTACTGCCTCCTAAGTGCAAACATCTTGATTCCACTTTCAATGGCAAATCAATATATTCTCGTTAACGGATGGAGCAGGGTATGGTACAAGTGTTCCCGCAGTTCCTTCGTTCTCTTTCCATCTTCATCTGGAAGGAGATTTTGTGACTTGGCCTTCAGGAGGACTAGGAAAAGCATTCTTCTTCTGTATTGGACGTTTATAGGCGGCTGGTATTATAGAGCAGCTGTATGTGGAATAAGTGGTGTCTGACTCCATCTAGTGTTCATGTTGGTTAACTGCAGGATAAGCAGAAATTTGATCACCAACATGGATATGGAGTGAATACCTATTTGCTGCAGTGGAAATGTGTATTTCATGTTATTATTGCTATTTAAAGGGCTCATATTCCGCTATTTTCTGATTTACACATGTTTAACACTGTATATTTAGGCTAGGTGAAACCAAGTGTTTCTCTCAAACAGAAAACACTTGGCTTGTGATGTCATACGATAAAGCGCTCCACTGTGTTTTTAAAGTCCATACATCTTCACTAGAATCATTTAGATAATTTTAGCCCAGGAATTGCCAGTCTCTACTGAACTAAAGGTAAAATGCAGCTATTAACTTGAAAACTACCACTACATAACATCACAAAGTGGAACAGAGTATTTTAAGTTTCAGAGATGTAGACAAACTAATAATGCAGGATTACTCAGACAGATGTTAATGAAACAAAACACTACTCCAGGTATGTTCTCGGGGAGGTAACAACATTATAACATGGCTTAAAGCTCATAAGAATCCATGTTTGCAATATAAGAGATAAGATAAGATAAGACTTTATTGATCTCACAGAGGAGAAATTCACTCGTGACAGAAGCTCACAGTCAGGGGACAGTATAGTGCAAAAAGTTGTGAAAAATTGTGCAAACACTCAGAACAATAAGTAAATAAAAAATAAAATCACAATAAATATTAACATATTTACAACATCAGGTAGCTCTTATGTACAGGGAGTGAAAGAAATGTAAATATATAATAAAAACATATCTCTTATATAATATATATATATATATATGTAAAAGAATACAAATATACAAATATATAAATATATAATCTGAGGACAGTGGAGGCGGTTACTGATGAGGTGACATGGTTACAGGTTATTGCACTGGTTATTGCACAGGTTATTGTAAGTGTTAAACAGTGGAGTTGTACAGTCTGACAGCAGTGGGGATGAAGGACCTGCGGTAGCGTTCCCTCTTACACTGAGGGTGCCTCAGTCGGCCGCTGAAGGTGCTGCTCAGTTCCTCTACAGTCCGGTGCAGAGGGTGAGAGGTGTCGGCCATGATGGATGTGAGTTTGGCCAGCACCCTCCTCTCACCCACCTCCTCCACAGACTCCAGAGGACAGCCCAGGACAGAGCTGGCCCTCCTGACTAGTTTGTTCAGTCTTTTCCTGTCCCGCTCTGTGCTGCTCGGGGCCCAGCAGACAACAGCGTAGAGGAGAGCAGAGGCCACCACAGAGTCATAAAAAGTCTTGAGCAGGGGCCTGCACACTCCAAAAGAACTCAGTCTCCTCAGAAGGTGGAGGCGACTTTGGCTCTTCTTGTACAGGGCGTCAGTGTTGTGGGACCAGTTCAGTTTATTGTTGAGGTGAACACCCAGGTACTTAAAACTGTCCACTGTCTCTATGTCCTGTCCCTGGATGTTCACCGGTAAGGGAAGTAGTGTCCTTCTCCCGAAGTCGATCACCATCTCCTTGGTCTTACTGGTGTTAAGGCACAGGTGGTTGTGCTCACACCAGTCCACAAAGTCCCTGATGACCGATCGGTACTCCAGCTCATTCCCCTCAGACACACAGCCCACAAGGGCCGAGTCGTCAGAGAACTTCTGGAGATGGCAGGTGTCCGTGTTGTAGGTGAAGTCCGAGGTGTAGATAGAGAAGAGGAAGGGTGAAAGGACCTTTAAGTAAAGTACAGGGTGTATTAGGATAGGGTTTAATCAGCAGTGATTGTTAATTTGTTGTAAACTGTTAAATTATTGTTGTGTATATTGTTTTCTATTTAATAAGGTATTGGCCTAATGTTGTATGAGTCAAGTTTTAACTATTTCATCGCCAGTAACATCTTTGGCCACTAGAGGTTGCTATGAACAAATCTGCCAACTACTGGAACACCCTTCTCAATTCTAACTTTGCAAAGAGACAACATGATCAGTTAAAAATCTAAATAATTTTTTCCATCCTCACATTTACTCACCAACAAATAACTCACAATGGTATGTCCTGTAGGGAGTATGGAGTGTACAGACAGGTGGTGGCACAGTTGTTGACACTCCTGCCTCACTAGGAAAAGGTCCCAGGTTTGTTTCCTGGACTCTTTTGTGTTGAGTCTGTCTGTGTCTGTTTCAGTTTGAAGTCTCCTCCTGGTGCTTGGTGTTATTATCCGTACAACTAAAGGATGTAGGTTTGATGCAGTGACTTCCTGAATGGTGCTTTCAGTTGCCTTGTGTAAAACGTGGCAAAAGGAGAAATTCAATTTGTCAACTGGACAGAGTTTATTTGGTCGAATACGTTTCGCAGCTCATCCAAGCTGCTTCTTCAGTTCAGTTGTGTAAAACGTTTAAACTCTGTCTTGCATGTGGCTGTTCATATTAATAGTTCTGGTAATCAGCCAGTGCCATGTTGAAAGGCCATAGGATTTTTCGATATTATTAAACGTAGTACATGTGTTTAGTTTTATGTGGGTGTGCCAGCTTCAGTACTGAAACCAGTTGGATACTTTCAAATCCCTGTGATTCATATTGCCTATGGCCATGCTGATGATGTAGTACTAAGACAGTTAAAGAATATAATAGAGACTAATTTTGTTTTCCTGACCTGACAACATTTTTCCATGTCTCATGATTGTGGTAAGATGTGTTACATACTACAAGGATTAATACTTGGCTGGAAACGAATAGCACCTTGGATCCACGGATGTTATGAGAAACAAACCCTCCCTTACGATAAATCCAGAAATAATGGTCCGCAAATTCTCTGGTGGATCGTGTGTCATCCACACCCAATGATCTTAAACCCAATCTGTCTCTGGCTACGCATGTCCCAAAGGATAATAATAGCTTTGGTCATATATTCCATTGTCAAAGAATGCCTTATAGTGCACTATCAAATCTAAATCTGATATTAAAAGTTGTCATTTATTAGTAACAGATGGATAGGTTTGTGTTACAATACCATATCTTACTAATTGTGGTCACAGATGTTCCTTTGAGCTTTAGAAATACAATAAAGCAAATTCAATCACAATGCTGTGAGGTCCATACTAAATTACTGTGGATGTATTTAATACCATAGTGCTTAAAGCTACCATTTGCATGTGGTATCTGAGAATACAACAGGCCTGGGTCGTCCAGTCCGATTACAGATGGTAACTTTAAAAATGCAATGCGTAACCAGGTGCTTTTCTCCATGGAAAACTGGAGATATATTATTTTATTGCCATGAACATTCAAGATTATGGCATATCTTTTTCCCTGGAGATAACCAGGTGATGCCGCCAAGCCAAGATCTAATTTGTGTAGAAATGACTCACAGTAAAAATGCAGGTTTTCTATTTTGAGTGTGTTTAATGCTATACATATTCCAGGCAAAGCAGATCTCCATGGAGTCAAACAGGTGGTTTAAGTGCACTTTTGACTAAAGTACTATATTGTATCCACATTTGAAAAGACATATAGGTGAGCCACTGTAGCGTTTGTCCCATATAAATCAAAGTGTCTGTCTAGTGACTTAATGGCCATTGTCCCGGGTGTACGCTCTCTACCTCAGACCTGTGGTTGCTGGGATAGGCACAAATATATGGATTGCAGTTTAAATAGAAAACAGATTTACTGTGTGATGTTAAATAAAAACAATGTCCCTTTTTATTGTGCTAAAGAGCGTGTTGTGAAGGCAAAGTCTTATTTGTGGTTATTAAACAGTAGGGCTCTTGTTGTTGAAGCAGGCTTTTACCCCTCTAAGCCTGGATATATGCTTTAAATAGGTGACTGCAGTGTTATCACTATACTGTAATTACTAATTCATTTGATTTTGGGAATGTTGACATCAGCTGCAAAGAATGAACACCAGGTCTGACGAAAATCAGTAACATTCTAAAACTGTTTTGTACAGTTAATATATATATATTTTTCCATATTGTTCAAATAGGTATCTAGTTTGTATACTACTTTTAGCATTTATTATTGTATTAATTTAGATTTTTTGATAACCCAAGGCTACAAACATGTTCACTACAGTAGTAGCAAACGTCTACCGGTACTTGTGTTTTGCTCATACACTGTTCCGACCACACCGCTTTCATCAACTCCTTTCTGTCAAGTGTTCCGTTCATAAATGATGTGAGAACACACTGGGATGAGAGCCTATACCACCAATAACCATTATCCACCACTAATAAAATGCAGAAATGTTTGAAACTTTGAACTAAGCAGTAAAAATCCTTCTGTTAATACACTTTGGTTTTGACGCAAATCTGTGGTTTTTATTCTGACCTCATCAAGACTAACATTGAGAATCTGCCCCAGTTGTTGTTTCCCCCGTCGCTTGTATATCTTAGTGATCAAATTATTTCCACTAGTACCAACCCACAGTGGCAGGAAACCGTAACAAAAGACACACGACAAATATAAACATCGTAACCATGGTTGGCCATAACAAATATCGGCTTCAGGCTCTGATCTATTGCCTACAGGGAGGGGTTCTACTTGAGCAACTTAAAATAGTACCTGCAATTTCCAGACCCATGTTTTTACTTGTGCTTGAATAATTTATTTTACACTGTAACGGTACTCTTGAATATTTTTGTTACACTTCCCACTGGGAGTAAGTGTAAAAGTAACAAAGCTTTCTGTTGACAGTAAGTGTAAATTATTTGTTTTTTTTGTACCACTACAAATATGATAAAATTTTTATATGTACTTTCTGTAGTCTGTTCTTTGAAAAGATTTAGTTCAATATGTAATTTTTGTTCTTTCAGTGACTTCAAATTATAATTGTCATGTTACTCCAGTTACTCTTGAGTATTTTTTTGGACAACTACTTTGTACTTCTACACGAGTAAAAACGATCACATAATTGTCACATATCTGTACATGGGCACTGCTTGCCTTTTGTGTGATTTGTTAAATATCTTCACTTTTAATTTTCCAAACATTATTCTGTACTTCAAATACTAACTAGTATTAGTTCAGGTGGTTTTGACAGGACTAGTGGCTTAAGTGCAAGGAAGGAAACGTCTGCTGAACAAAAGCATAGGCTACTGTTTTGATTTGTATGAATCCCTATGGACCATGTGGCTGAAACAAATGGAAAAGTGCAATAGTTCCTCTTCCATCCCTCTTCCTCCACCTCCTGCTGAGATTTCCATTCTAACAGTGACATTTTGTTCCCTTGTGTAGTTTAGTCTTCCCGGCTTGGTCAGCAGTCCTGCCAGTGGATGAGTTTCCACCATGCGCCACACCAGCTGCTTTTCCACTTCCATGGTTAACTTTGGATTTTTTAATTTTTTTTTAATTTTTTTTTTTTTGTGTGTACACCAGAGACCCCCGCTAGACCTCACAGGCTTTACAGGACTAAAATAGGGGGCTGCGGCTTCCAGATGGAAGTCCTAGTGTGTAATAAGTGTTTGACATTATAAATGTGCACATGCTGGGTGATATTTGGTTTGGGCGTGGGAGGATTCATGTGGTGGGCCGTGGGCTGTAGATAATTTACCTATGTTATAATTTAGAGAGGTGCTACAAGTGAGGACAAATTGGTTCTCACGAAAAGATCAGGTCTTTTCTGTTTTTCTCTTTATGAGTGATTCATTTTAAATTCACCCTAGGTTTGCACTGCAGCCCCAGTTGTAAAGGAGGTTGGACTGATGTTATTTGCTGATATTAAAGGTGCACTATGCAACTTTTTGGTTAGGGGTCCATCACCTGCTTGTTTCCATGGATATATCATAGCTCTGCCTAAAAAGTTCCACAGTATGACATTAAACTGCTCTACCTTACATTTATTTAATTCTAGGTGGTTTTACTGCTTAATAAAGAAAAACAAGCATTCTAACTATGAGTGGTGTTGCCTCTCCACAGATCTAACCTGTAGCTTGAGCTGGTGTGGTCTCCATGAAAATAGAAAGGTTTAATACCATACTATAAAACTTTCCAGACAAAGCAATAACATCTCCATGGAGAAAAGCATTTAATGGACTCTCCACCAGAAAAGTTACACAATGCACCTTTAAAATGAGGCTCGATGGTTCTCCTGCCTTAACTTTGAGTTTAAGACACATGTATCTACACGAGTCCAGCACAAGTGTGTCACTGTTGGGAGTGCCCAAACTTTTCTGGGCAGACTTATTTGGGGGAAGAGACACACAAATGCATTCATGTTTTCCAGGTAAATAGTTCATTTACAGTGCCATTAAAATTAAAATAATTAAAATCACTTTTGTTAATTATGATTAGAAACTGTTGACACCAGCTCTATTTAAAAAGTTAAATCTCAGCACTTGGTCCACAGGTTCCACTTTGGGCACCCCTCCCAGTGTCATTTGTATAATATTGAAAGTGAACAAAGTCAAGATTAAGGTTGACTTCCTACTTTTTGTTCTCTTCTGTCCTCTGTATTTGACCCATTGTTCTTGCTGGAGGAACCTGCCTGGAGCAGTAGATAAAATTCTCCAAGTCTGAATTGTGGCCATAGGTCTTTTGGTTATGCTTTGGTTGAGCAGGTGCTTTGGACTGTATTAAATACAAAACAAACAAAAAATAGTTTTGTAATTGAGATATACCAAAGAGGATCTCGCCTTTTGTAGTGAAGTAAATATAAAGTCTTATTCACATCATGTTATAAAGTTGAACAAGACCTCTGTTCCTTGGCAAACCCTGCACCTGGCTGAGCTTGCCTGTATTGTCCATATGGAAGAGTTCATGCGGTGCAGGATATGACAGTGTACGGCTCTCCACGGTCGCTTTCATGTGCTCAGATCTGAATTCCATATTCGTAAAACTCTATCTATAGATGCCATAAGCCCATTTACTTTAATGTGGCCTCCTGCTGCCACAGTCTCCCGCGGATAAACCTTTTTGCTTTGGGATTAACATGGCGTAATGGGATATATATTCTTTACCATATAGCTGCATAGCTTCAGAGGGTGGAGAGAGCACAGACCCGATTTAGATCTTCACACAAACATATGTTTAAATACATTGAGTCTGACTTATATAGAGTCAGAACAATCAAAGCCAGACCGAGCTTGTTTACGTGGAGGAAGAATGAGTGAGGTACAGGTAGTGAGATGTCTCTGGTTTTAATAGAGAGTGGAATATAATACACATTTTAAAATCTGCTTTCATGTTAATATGAAAACCTTTGGAGACCTATCACGTGTCACTTATCTGGATATGATGTAAAGTAGACTAAGTGCATGTAAAATATAATGAGATTCATGAGGGTATAGGCCGGGGCTGAATTCATATTCAAAGGGCCTATGTTACACTATTTTCTGATCTGTTATTATGTTGTTTCCTCATCAAAAACATACCTGTTGTGTTTTGTTTCATTTACACGTTTATTTTGAGCTTTGGAGATGTAGACAGCCTAATAATGCAGCGTCACTCAAACATGTGTGAATGAAACGAAACACAACTCTGGGTATGTTTTTGAGTAGGTAACAACATTATAATATAACTCACAAGAGTCAATGTTGTGTAATAGGACCTTTAAAAGTTTTTTAAAACGCATACAAACTTTTTCTCATCCTTCCTCTTTCAAAACTTCCAGTAAGTACTTCTTTTTTGAGCAGGGTTTACTGTAAAAACTATATTTTGGTCTTGCCTCATTCTCGTTCTCTGCTGCAGGCCACAGTTACTTTCTGTTTGTACCCTGGCAGCTCATTTTCTACATTTACTTCATACAGTTCTTCATTGGAGGCCATGGACTGTGCTGTGATAGAGTGGACTGTTAATGGAAAAAGAAAAATTACACTCTGTTTGGTCACTATGTAAATGCAATGCTATGGCAGGATCCATTCTTATGAAATCCACATGGTTCCAGGGGCATGGAGTTTCTAATTAATCCTGTAAAAAACATATAATTAAAAAAAAAAAGGGCTCCTCCATTTAACATGTAATCACTATGCCTCTTATTAACTGTGAGGATTTCCCCTGTTGGTCTTTCAAATAAGGATTAAAAGCTTAGATGGGGGAGCCCAATTATTGGAGCAGCCAGTTTGGCACATAATACACGTCACTTATAACAGAAATTATTTGGGAGTCATGAGAAAAATGTACAATTAAAGGTAAATTGAACTGGCATTACACAGCTAGTGCTATTAATTTTAAGAGTATTGGATTTCATATTGTTGTCCATTTTAAGACATTTTCTTGCATTTAAGTTAAAGGTGCACTGTGTAACTTTTTTAGTAGAGGGTCTGCATGCCTGTTTCTATGGGGATGTTATTGTTTTGCATGGAATGTTCCACTGAACATTAAAGTTATGCATCTCTGTGGAAACAAGCAGGCAACCAGGCCAAGTTGAAGGTTTTTTTTACTAACTTCTAGTTGAATAAATGCACGGTACATGTGTTTAATGCCATACTGTTAAACATTGCAGGCAAAACAATAAGTCCATGGAGACAAGTAGGTGATGAACCCCTCAGAAAAGTTACAGAATGCACATTGAAGCAAGTTTGGGATATTTAGACAAAGCACTAAAACACTTTATTCTATTAACCCTAATAAAATCACCACAAGTGTTTTTTTCTAATATTAAAAATCACTACTATATTGATGCTCCTTCACTGTTGGCTGAAGTCTACATTCTGGATAATGGACAGCGAGTCACAGGTCTGCCATTTATGATATCATCCAATATCTTTTAACTTGAAGTTCAGTCCACTTGCATTTATTTTTGGTCTTTATTTTCTCCTCCAGCTGTTGCCTTTCAAGCCAGGAACAGTGTCCGCATTAGGCTGAAGCATAGAGTTTCATAATAAACCATTAGGCATCTGGACAAATAGTGCTGAGGTGCAGAGGAGACACAGAGGTTTCCGTTCCCTTCTATCCGCTTTGATTTTTAGTCTTCCCTGCTGTCATGGTTCAGTTGTCTTTTCAAGCTAGCCCAAGTTCTGCTGCTTCTGTCCCAGGAGCATACAGAAGTGCTCTCCAGTACTGCGGGGTGATGATCTATTGGTTATTATTGGGATCATTTCTTTTGAATTTGTGCGTTTGGGGATTCCCTTTATGTTTATTCAGTCTTTTTAGCTCCAAATATACTAAAACACACACAGGAAGACAAGCACAGAGCAATGGGAGCAATGGGTGACATGGCCTATTGCTAATTTATGATTATTCATAAAGTTCGTAAAGTCGGGTCTGCTATTTGCTTGACACCATGGAGATGTTATTTCTTTGCCACAATAGGGCATTAAAAATCTCCTGCTCAAAAGTCCCTTGAAAAACATACAACAATATTACCATGTGCAGGCTTGCTTCTCCATAGATCTGACCATTAACCAGTCTCCATTGTGATTACCAAGTTTATTTCCATACTGTGAAACAATCAGGGCAAAATCGTAATATCTCCATGGAGACAAGTAGATGCTAGACCATCCACCAGAAATGTTACACAGCACACCTTTAAAAAGCAATTTTATCAAATTCCAATCTGATAAAGTTTAAACTAGCTGGTAACATTAACATTTCACTTGACTTTCCGTTTTTTTTTTTATTTTATAGTAACTTGTCTTCAGCTCTTGTATCAAATCGTGAAAGTTTACATATATTTGAATTTCTCATGGATTTATAATAGGAAGATAACAACTTAGATTTTCCAGAAATAGGGTTAAAAGCTTCCTCATTTCCATACACTCACAGTCACTTGTTACTGTATATAGAAACACTGAGTTTTCACCCACATATCTTCAGCATTGCCACATGCATTTTACACTCATTACCTCCATCCTAAACACTTTCTAAGCACTTTAGCAGACATAAATTCCCTCACCATTCCATACTAACTCTTAAGTGTTGGTCACATAAAAGCTCTTTGTAAAATGCATTCCTCCTGCGCGGCCCTGTGCGACTGTGTGTGACAACATAATGACTTAAGCACAGCTCTCCTCTGCCCGAGATCTGCCTGAGCGCTGACGTCTGCTGTGATTGCCTGTTACGCTCCACAGTGGAACTCCCTGCTACTCTGTTTGTAACCTGACGCCTTGCAAAGAGAGAGAGAGAGAATAAGAGTCAAACACAGACAGAAAAATAGGAGGCAGGAGGCAGGAGGGAGGGAGTAAGGGGGTAGGGTAGGACTCGAAGTGGAGAAGGGAACGTGATGTCAGCTGAGTTCAGAAAGTAAACAGACTTTGTAGACAGCAGCATGCGGCCGAGGCAGCCGGAGGAAGCCCGGAGGGATGCAGGTCTCTCAGTGTCCTGGACCGTTAGCGCAAACTTGAGCAGGGTCATCTGTGGTAAAGGGGGCTGGCTCCTCTTCCTCACCTTTGTCTTCATCACCTCTGTGCCTACGGGGACTGCATGGCCCTACGGTAAGAGACAGGACACACACACGCAAGTTCATGTTCTTTGTTCTCAAAAAGCCGGCATCAGCATCCTTTTGTTTGGTGTCCTGTTCTTCGAAAGGAAAGCAGTTTTAACTTTGAAAAGTTTATAGAACAACTCATGTTCATTTTTCAAGGATAGTATTTAAAATTTATATAATTTTTTAACTTGATGTTGCTAATTGTGGCAAGTTTATTTTTGTACACTTCCCTTACTATCTAGTCTTTTTCCTCTTTGTTAGTTAATATAATGGCAGTGGCAATTTTTAAAAAGACCATCTCATCTATAAGAATGACTTTACAGACCTGTGTGATTTGTATTCTTTCTTTACAAGTCTTGTGACCCTTTGTAGGTCATGACCCAGAGTTTAGAAACCACAATCAGATTAAGCCTTAATACTGGGACTAATGATGTTTAACTTATCCCACACATGTTCAACAATATCATGATGGATTCTGTCCTCTTGTATTTTGTTGTGTTTATGTTCCATGGAAAATAAACAGATAATGCCACACATTCCATTCCCAGAAGTCGGCAAGTGTATCTTTTTGGAATTGCTGAAATTTGGCACGAGTTCTCTTTTGTCTCGGAGTGTTTTCGAGGACTCTATCCCTCCAGAGGTTCCAAAAATCTCCCCCTCTCTCTCTCTCTCTTCCTCTTTCTCTCCTGTTTACCTTCTTTGACCACTTCACTTGAACTTCTGCAGGCGTGAGTCATGTTTGAATCACTCTGGCTAGCTTTATGTGTATACCATGCATGCATCCTAGAGAATTCCTTTATTCCATGTTTGCTAGCTCCCCTGTAAAGCTATACCTTCCATTAGTAACGCTGGTGCATGTGGGATGATTATGGCGGATTAAATTGTAGTGTACTGAAGCATGCCTGTTGCCAAGGCTTTGACATTCGTGCTTATTGTCATCTGAGTAACTCCCGGAGATTTGTTAGAAAATAGTACTTAATCAGCCGTTGAAAGATGTGCTTAATCGAGCGAGGTAAGATAATTTAAGACCCAGAACTGTCTCCCAGAAAGGCACGCCATTGGTCTACGAGTGGTTGTCTATGTTTACACTGTGATTACATGCACGTAGACAAGTCTCAGTATTGCCTTGTATAACTGCACTTTGAAAATGCCTCATCAGCAGTAATGGAAGAAAATGGAATTTGTCTTAGTCAGACTTAAACAGCTGGGTAACGTGATTCAGGGCCAAGCTGGAAAATCATCAAGTATCTGTGCTTCCTAAGTTGGACAGTCACAGGCACTAAGCGGTTAACGTGGAAGGGACATAGGAAAAACATAGCGACAAATGTTACTCTGAACCAAACAAAAAATCTAATTAGACTAATTTTTGCAATGTATCTTACACTATGCAAAGGTTATTTGTAATTAGCTACTTAAACAATGTAGATGTAAGCTGTTGTCTTTTTTAAGAACACAATATTTGTTTAATAGATAGCCTACAGTATGCCAGATACATACTGTAAGCTCTGTGCTGGTCTCAGTGTTGTCAGCTTATATCCTGGGTTCAACATTTTACTTAAAGGTCTTATACAAAATTGACTCTTGTGAGCTTTAAGCCATGTTAGAATGTTGTTGCCTCCTCAAAAACATACCTGAAGTTGTGTTTTGTTTCATTCACACATGTTTGAGTAACTCTTTATTATTGGTCTGTCTGCATCTCCAAACCTCAAAATGCTCTGTTCCACCTTGTGATGTCATGAAGCGGTAGTATTCAAGTTAGATTTTACTTTTAGTTCAGTAGAGATTGGTAATTCAGGGCTGAAATGATACAAATGAAGGTGTATGGAGCACATCCCGTATTACCACATGACATCACAAGGTGGAAAGTGTTTTCTGTTTGAGAGAAGAACTCAGCCTAAATATGCAGGTTGTGTGTGTTAAACATGTGTGAATGAAACAAAACACAACTCCAGGCATCTTTGTGATAAGGAAACGACATTATAACAGATTAGAAAATAGCGTAATAGAGGCCCTTTAATGTCTCTCCCCACTCTTCACCTCACATTCATCCCACTCACTGTCCTGTTAAATAAAATCTACAAGCCAAACATTCAAAAAGAAGCTGACCTGCACATGCAAACATATAGTTACCCAAAGCCGGATGTTTCGATGTAGCCCTGTCCAAAACTTGCTCTAGATTTAAACCCAGTGCCTATTGAGATGTTTTCACTGCACATTTACATTAATCTTAACATGTGCTCTTTGTGAACTGTTCTGTCAGCTTGCACTCTCCCACTGATGTGTTTAGCTACAGTTCTCTTTAGGGGGGAAGTTGTCAGGGCTACCGGTTAATAGGCAGAACAAAACAAGTCCCAAAACATTAAGATGTGAAAAAAAAAAATTTGGAGCAGGGAAAAATCTTGGCACAGATGCAAAAATATGGACTGGAAAACTATATGTAATACCCTGAGCGCAACAGTTCATTCAGAATATTTCAGCCATATGAAAACAAATGTCTCTGCACAGTTCTGGTTCGACCCACTTACACTTTATCATTACTAATGGGGTTTGTGGTGGTGGTAGTCGGATAGGAGTTTATTTAAAGCGATCTACATGATGACCAGTGGGATCAGGCTTCATTCACATGTGCAGTGACCACAAAGCCCCCTTGGGAGTTCCCCCCTTCAGTCTGTGATAGCCAAATTACCCCAACCTCAAAATACCAGACAGCTGCCGCGGACATACATCCACACACATAACGCCAACAGCTGCAATAAAAACAGCCATTTTTCCATGATAGGTCTGTAAGTGTAATTTAGTCAGGAGGAAACAATTTATTCTGAGCCAGATAGACAGGAAGAGTGTACAGTATCTTCTCCGTATGTTCATTAGACACAGTTTTACCACACACTTTCTCTACAGCAGTGACAGGATCTTATATCTTATGTGGAGTAGTTAGACAAACAGTGATGTGTCTGGTGGTTGACACTAACTCCCAAGAATGAGTGGCCACCAAAATATATCTCAATGACTCAATGAATACAACTTTTACCTTGATATTAGTCAGACACTAGTCTTTTATTATCATCATCGGAATGAGTGTCCAATGGGCTTATTCAGCTGCAGGTGTTTTTATTTTACATGGGACTTTGCATTCTTACTGTGAGCGGAGTCGCGTCTCCACAGATCTGACCTGTAACTTGATGTGGATTCACCGGATCCAAATAAGTTTAATGCCATACCATCCATGAAACATTCCAGATAAAGTTAAAAGACAAAGATTGGGCACAACGGCAGTATTCATCTATGGGAGCTGAATCGCACCCCCAACCTGTGGGTCAGTGGATCTGACTGCCCACCAATGATGTTTATGTCAAGAGAGGGAATTGAACCACCAACCTTTGGATCAGTGAATAAACACTTTCAGATTTTGGGAAGTTTCTGAAAGGTTTTGGAGGAACAGATCCGTATTAAACACACTGAAATTTTGAAAAATGTTTTTGAGGTGATAAGATTTTGAGCAATGGAAACCAACTCAGCTAATGACACTAATGCTGTCTTTATCGCTCTGTGCAGCTGTGCCTCAGATAAAGTTTGGATGCCATGTTGAAGTTCAAGGAGAGAGCTGCTATCTGAGTCAGGAGGCTATGTCTGGACACAGTCAGAGATTGATGAGACAGACTGATGGATTTCTCGCCAATAAAGACACAGACAGTGACGGTGATGGTTATTTTTAGCCCAGTCCAAATTGTCATGGGTCTGGAAAATTATGGTATGATTTTTGAGCTAGTGCACAGTTCTGAATGTCAAATTCAACACCTCGTATTAGAAAATCCATTGTTGTGGCTGTGATGTGGATAAGTACTCTGACATCTGCTGTGGAAAAAGCAGATAACACTTGGAGGTTCCCCAGTCATGCATCCCACCACATCTGCATGCGTTTGAGATAGCTGCTACAGGCACTTTCCATTAGAGCGTAAGGGATAATTTGAAAGCTATAGTACAGTATGCATCTAAACATGTGGTAGTTGACGACCACCATACTCAAGAACAGCAAGATAGAAAGTCTGTTCTCATTCTTTGTGTTGCATTCTCTTCGTGCATATCTGTACTGTCTCTAATGGCCTGCGTGGTGGTGATGATGATGATGAAGTCTTATAACCACAAAGTTGGCAGATCGATTCCAGCTCTGACTAGTTTTTCCGGTGTTGTACTTGGGCCAGACAGTTCATCCTTATTTGCCTTATGTGTGAGAGCGATATGAGTGATTGATGGTGGTCGGCAAAGCTGTTAGTATAAATTGGCAGGCTTGATTCTGTCAGTTAGCCCCAGGGCAGCTGTAGGAGACGCAGTGGGTCTGTGGACTGTAATTTAAAGGGCTTTTTGTTTTGCATTTTGAGAAGTTTACCAAAGAAATGAAACAATAATAATATAGTAATCCAATAATACTAGTGTCTTTGTTAAAGGTGCACTGTCTCGTCGAGGGTCTGTCACCTGCTTATCTCCATGGAAATGTTATTGCTTTGTGCAGAATGTTCCACAGTATAGCTCAAACCTAGATCAAGCTATCACGAGGGAGACAAGCAGGTCACAGCACTATGCTACATTACTATTCAGATCTGTGGAGAGTCGCCCCTATTCACAGAAGGAATTATTGCATTTTTGAGCAATAGAAACGCCTGTAATGAATAAATGCAGATGTATATGTTTAATGTTCCACGGCAAGCAATAACATCTCCATGGAGACAAGGTAAGGCATATCTAGACCTGTAGGACCTCACATTTCCTTTCCCCACATTTCTTCCATGTTAAGAGGAATTATCCAGACTTGACTCACTAAACAGATCAGTGCCTAACAGCTATCATCGCCCTCATAGTAAATACCACCATTTGTACAGCTGCCAACACTTTTATGACATTGGCCAACAGCACTCATAATAACAATAATTACAGATGTACTACATAATGATAACTGTGGTTAAATTTGCATATTATGGACGAGGGTGGTCAGAAATGGTGCATGTAAAGACAAAGTATTTTTATTTGCAGAGCCCGCTTGTTTCACCAGTCTTTGGGTTACTCTAGCTGCTCCACACCTGTTCCGACTCCTTCCCAACCATCGTAAAAAGACCAGCACAGAACTGTTACTGTCCAGTGTCTCTGTGCCCACAGGTGTTGACCTGGAAGCTCCACAGATGTGTTTTACTGGGACCTTCAAGTGTTTTGCACTAAAAAATCTATTCTAGAATGAAGCTGGGACTGGAGCCCAAACTCTACTTACATAAAAAGGATCACTGTGGTATAAATCAAAAGAAGAGGTATCCAGAACATAGACATGCACTCCAGTGGAAGTGTGGGAGAGGAAAACATGACATAGTTTATCAAAAGAGAAGGTTACTGCTAAATCCTAAAAAAAACATTTTGTTCAGTTTTCTCTAAACCTGCTTGAACATCTTAGATAAATGAACATCCAGTACTTGTCTGTTACCACGTACAATGCAAATGTAATGTTCCATTTTTGTGCTATTGCAGAGTTCCACCCCACAAAGTATAGATAATTTTTATGCCATACTGTGAAACATGTCAGGCAAAGTAATAACATCCACAGAGACAAGCATTTGCCAAACACTTTTCCAGGGCCCATCTTATGCTATTCTTATGCTATAATATTGTATCCTCATCAAAAACATACCTGGAGTTGTGTTTTGTTTCATTCACACGTTTAACACACAAATCCTGCATATTTAGGCTGAGCTCTTCTTTAAAATGGAAAACACTGTATTTTACTTTGTGATGTCATGTGGTAATAAAAGAAGTGCTCAAATGTGTTTTTAAACTCCATACATCTTAATTTATTTTATTTATTTTATTTAACCTTTATTTTACCAGGTGGGTCGATTGAGAACCAATTCTCATTTTCAACGACGACCTGGCAGAATTAAGCATTAAGCAGAATTATTTGGATAATTTAGAGCATTTTGAGCATTGGTGATGTAGACAAGGTATTAATAAAGTCAATCAAACATATGTGAATGAAACAAAATACAACTATAGGTATATTTTTGTTGAGGTAATAACTTGGTAACATGGTTTAAAGCTCACATGAGTCAATTCTGAGTAATATAGGACCTTTAAACTGGAACATACTAGAATATATTGTTACCTCTGATCTTTTTCTTTTTAACTGTCACAAATGCAATGTTCTCTGTAGCCTTGTAAGATCCATGTTGACCAGAAGCAGAAACAAATAACCAGTGGAAATTTAAACTTTTTATTATTCCTATTACATCACACTACAGACAGTGCATTCTTTATCTAAGAGCTAAGTGATGGCAGAATAAAGACTTGTTTTGCATCACTGTCTTTGTTCCAGGGCTTTTCATATTGAGTAACGATTCTTACTTCTCTACTGAAGGATGAGACGCAGAGCTGTGGTGTGTTTGATGACATTACCAGGGTAGCCCATAAAATTTGCTGACCCTTTTAAGTTCATGCTCTATAAATCACATTTTACAGGTTCACCGGTCAGTGTCCTTTACACAGCACAATGAGGAAGAGGCCGCAAAGTGGTCAAAAGGGAGTCAGACGTCTTAATCCCTGTGAGACCCATTTAACACAATGCTTTCTTAACATCTTCCTCCACAAACTGTAGCTTTAGGTTATAATATTGAGAATTTAAAAGGTGCATTGTGTAACTTTTCTGGTGGAGGGTCTGTCAGATGCTTTTCTTCATGGAGATGTTATTGCTTTGTCTGGAATGTTTCACAGTATGGAATTAAACCTTTCTAAATTCAGTGAGACCAGACTAAGTTACAGGTCCGATATGTGGAGAATGGACTCAGACACAGTTAGAAAGCATGTGTCAAGGTCAGTTTTAGCAAAACAAATGCCTGTAATCGAATAAATGTAGGTTATATAAATTTAATGCCATATATTGTGGAACATTACAAGCAAAGCATTAACATCTCTATGAAAACAAGCAGGCAGAGCCCTCTCCGGAAAAGTTACACAGTGATCTTTAAACGTTGGGCTGTAGTTGTAAATACGTCATTTGGAACACTTAAGTCAGTAGGTGATTTAACATACAATAGCTTTAGCCAAAACATATTGGTCATATTCTCCACACCTACTTATCACCTCACAAAAATTAAACACCCTTTTACTTCTTTATTAAAACTGTGAGGATGGATATGTTACTTTTTGCATATACCACAAATATTACAATTTATGATGTGGCGGTAATTTTCTTCATTATTTAAAAAAAAAAAAAAAAATCAAATGTATCCCTTTTATCAATAAACATTCTTCACAATTTTATTACAAAAGAGGTATCTGAATTATAAGTACAGTACACCTTTGTGAGCTGCTTCCAGTAATATGGTTTAAAGGGCGGGTATTACACTATCTTCTGATCTGAGTTCTAATGTTGTTTCCTCATCACAAACATACCTGGACTTGGGTTTTGTTTCATTCACCGGAGTTTAACACACAAACCCTGCATATTTAGTTTCTCTCATATTTAGGTTTTCTCTTAAACTGAGGGTCAACTATTTATGAATGAAACAACAAACAACTCAAGGCAAGTTTTTGATGAAGTAACAGGATTTGTGGCTTATAGTGTACCTTGCATATAACTTGCACGCAGAACACAAGGCTTAACTTGTATATCAAAATTAATGGGGCTGTATCTACTCTACAATTTATCTTTGATGTCATAAACATCCTGTGTGGTGCTTGTATGAGGTCATCCTATAACTTCTCTCACACACGAAGCACCATAAAGACATCATCTGCCATGGGTAACATATGCTTCTTGAAGATAATTATACTAACATAACCTGAATTGAAATGCAAGCCTTCTCATTCTGAAATACCTACTTTATTTGCTCCAACCTGCAGTGCTAAAATCTGTAATAAATTTTTTTCAAGAGCTTTAAGTTTAGCTGAGGTGAGTGACTGCAGTTCAGCGCCATGATATAGACCCGCCACAATAACAAAGTATGATATATACTGATAAAAAAGCAAAGGAGAAATTCAATTATGTAAGCTGGACATAAGTTTTTTGATACGTTTCGCAGCTCATCTAAGCTGCTTCTCTGCTTCTTCAGTTCTGGTCAGATTGATGGTGGACGCTGCCTTTTATCTGCCTGACGAGAGAACTACACTGAAACTATACTCTGAAACTAACACACCTACTTGTTTACAGTTTCTATTTGTTAGCTGGGTCTATTGAACTGCACTAAGTGTGAACTGTGCCTGAGTCATATTAGCGTAATTGTATGTAGTAGTTTCAGTGTAGTTAGCTCCTCCCTTGAATAAACTAAAGGCTGAATAAACTACTTTGGTAGTTATGAGACAAAGAAGTTACATGTTCGCCCCTCTATTGCTCAAATCTTATTTTACTATGATAAAAATTACAAAAAAAAGCAAAGAAAGAAAAATAAATAAAAAAAAATTGTTGCATCATTCATGTATTGAATTATTGAAGGTTGTAGACTGATATATTAATTATCGTGGCAGACCTTTCTTCAAACCTTAAACTTCAAACCTTGGTCAGAAGTACCAAGCTAAGGGATCGACTGCTTTTGACTTTTCTGATGGGTGGAAACCAGAGCATTTATATTGTGATAAATACTATTTTGGAAGTATACAACCAATCCAAAGAAAGTGTTGGTAAGTCCACCCATTTTCTTTTTATTGACGGTTTTACACAATAATAATGTCCACCCATTTTCATTGTTATGACTGTTGTCCAGGAGAACTATTCCTTTTCATTAGTAAACAGATTTGAGGAGTCAGTGTGTCTGTCTGTCTGGCTGCTTACATCAGTGTGGTTGTAGAATTGTTTTTGTTATTAGTAATGATAATGTTATTTCTACTTTTGTAACTTTTTGCCTATTTCTCTGCAGTTCATTGCCTGATCCAAAGGAAGTGCTACACCATACCTCAGACATCTGTGGCTTTTCAGCTGTGATTCTGTGGATGTTTCAAGGCCATCCACAAAAATGAAAGTCTGAACAGAAACTTTGAACTCAGAAAACCCAAGGCAAACATGAATAAATAAAGACAATGTAAAGATGCCCATATTAAATCAAACTTAAGTGTTCCCCTGGGCGACTTGACGTGCCCCATCGCGTAAATGTTTGATGTTAAAACAGTTAAGACACGAAACAATGTGAGGGACAGGGAGAAATGGATAAAGTACTGTACTGTATTGTAGTAGATGTGGTGTTACTTCAAATACTGGAAATACTTCTTCAACAATATGGTAATTATAGAAGAAGTATTACAAAATGCATAGTATTACTAAAAGGTACAAGTGGAATGACTCAGTGAGAAGATTTGAGTAATGAATTCCCTTTAGCAGAGGCAAGCAGTACCCAGTTACATTTACTCACTTATATTTACTTGAGTAACTTTTTTGGAGACATTTTCTTTTATTTTTTCTCACTTCTGGTATGACTTTTGAGTACCAGATTTTGTGCATTATTTAATGTTGTGTCCTTCAAATTAAATAGACTTAAAATTATAAATCAGATGTTACGCCCAGACAGTTACTCTTGCTTGAGTAGCTTCCCCAAAAACCTGAGTAATTTCTTGGACCACTACTTCTGTTTGAGTAGTATTGCTTTGAAGTAGCTTTACTCTTCCTTAAAGATCCTCTATTACACTACGCTGACTTGTGAGCTTTACCCATGTTAGAATGTTGCTACCTCCTCAAAAACTTACCTGGAGTTGTATTTTATTTCATTCACATGCGTTTGAATAACTATTATTAGTCTGTTTACATCTCCAAAGCTCAAAATGCTCCACCTTGTGATGTCATGAAGTGATAGTTTTCAAGTTAATGGCTACCTTTTTGTTTAGTAGAGATAGGCAATTCCAGGGCTGAATCTAAATGATTCTAGTGAAGATGTATGGAGTTTAAAAACACAGTGGAGCACTTCCTGTATTACCACATGACATCACAAGGTGGAACAGAGTATTTCTGTTTGACAGAAGAACTCAGTCTAAATATGCAGGTTTTGTGTGATGAACATGTGTGAATGAAACAAAACACAACTCCAGGCATGTTTGTGATGAGGAAACAACATTTTAACGTATCAGAAATGCTATGGGATCTTTAAGTGCACTTTATGGCTACTGTACCGGGCCTTCTGTAACCTTTGTATCCTTATTTGGTCCACTACCCTCTTCAGAGAACCATAGTAATAAATCCATTTGACAAATGTTAAAAGTATTGACATGCAGTCAGACATTCATATTGTTGTCCCGGGCCCCTGAAACATGTCAGTGCATCTTCAGCTGCGATCAAAACAGTAAATATAAAATGTCCCATTAAATTTCTGCCTTACCCCTGTCCTTAAAGCACTCCAGTATTGACACACACACAAAACAGTGCATGCTGTTTGATTCATGCTATTTCTGCCCACACTCTTTGAGAAAAGTGGGGCTGAATTGAAGCTGGACAAGTGAGTCATATGTCACTAGTGTGTGCAAGGTCCAGGACAAATCACAAAAGCATTCATAAGATAACCAGGCTCCTCCCCTCTGCAAAAAGCCTCCAGCACGCAATTTTTAGATGTAATTTAAAGCTGGTGTCATGAACTCTACACTCTGAGATTTGCAAGAGGGCTTGACGCTAACTGTAGACACTGCTCTGTCTGAAGCTCTCTTAGACTTTAATCTGAGCTTTTTTTTAACACAATCTGACTATAAAGAACTGACTTTGACTTTGACAGTGTTAACGCGTACATTGTGTCACCATGGTAACTGATAAACATTACGCCATAGACATACCTGTAGAACACCCCCAGTGTGATGTCACTGCAAAGTATCAATTGAAGATCTGTGTCGTGCACTTAGCAAAAAATATAAAATCATTGAAATTCCCCGGAGAAGCTTCTTATCACTTGCTTCTGTTTGGAAATGCCTAAAGCTGTGAGTAATCGAGGTTGCCTGGTAACCCAAATAACAAAAATGCAATCAAAGCCACAGGCACGCCGTACAGTCATTGTATCCTTGGGCTAAATAGCTTGTATCCATTTGTTTGTTTCATTGTGTGATTGATGAAGGCCTACCTGAATGAATAATGTGCTCAACTGTACAACAGCTATAGTGTTTAGAATTGGTGGTTTTCAGATTCTTGAATGTGGCGATGTCATACTCCCAGATGGGGGCAAGAGCTATTTTCCTGTTGATTACATTGTACTTTATTATGAAATATCTAAAAGGTAACGTGACAAAAGTTGAACCTGGTAATTTCTCTTAATTGACTAGACCCAAGAACTCACTGTACTGGAAAATTGGCATTTTAACAATATTAATTTTAGCTGACCCCATCTGTATTAATTAATATTAACCTATAGAATGATGTAATGTCATCTGAAACCCAGCAACAGGAGAAAAGAGTTTAAAGGTCCTATACTATCTACCTAATCAAAAAAATACATTCACACATGTTTGAGTAATCCTTCATTATAAGTCTGTCTACATCGCCAAAGCTCAAAATGTTTTCAACTACCTTTTACCTTTTGTTCAGTAGAGATTGGCAGCTCTAGGTCTTAAATTATCCAAATAATTCTAGTGAAGGTGGACAGAGTTTATGAATGAAACAAAACACAACTCCTGGTATGTTTGTGATGAGGAAACAACATTATAACTCAGATCAGAAAACAGTGTTATATGGGCCCTTTAAGTAACTTCATTACATTCCAGTACCACCTGAGTATTACTTGATTACCACTCTGATATGGGTTAAAGGTTGACTGGGAGATCTTAAGATGAATCCGTAAGTATGCATAACAGTGCTTTGTTAGCAAAACAGAGCCAAGTTTGGGGTGACGCTCCTGGTGATTCTCCATCCACATCTGCCAAGAAACCATTTCCATTTGTCTGGTTGAGCTGTTAAACTCTGTTACGTAACATCCCAGGCTCAAGCAAGCACCCGTGACTCATTGCGTTCCCAAATATAAAGTCAAGAAACAAAACAAGATTCTGCAATTAGTTAAAGCCTGTGCTGGGTTGACTGTTTTTAAAGAGCATACAGATCATTTGCTAAACTATTTTATGTTAGTACCTCCAATTTGGAGCAACAGAGAGCAGCTCAGAGGCTTCCTCTGGGCATGGCAAAATTCTTGGTTTGCAAAATAACATTTATTGTACCGTAAAAATGCTCATTAGTCATTTTATGTAACCATCTGTGTTAGTTGTTTAGTTTGTTTTTTACTTTTGCTTTATGTTGCTCCAAATGTGGGGTCTTTTACTAGAATTCAACCATCTGATGTACATCAAGCTATTTCTGAACTAAAAATTGGAAGTTCTGGCCCAGATGGCTTAGAAGCCAAATTTCTTAAACTGGGATCTAGTATACTTATATATCCACTATCAGATCTATACAATATGTCTTTAGATACCAGCAACATTCCGATGATTTGGAAACCAACAAGAGTAATTCCGATATTCAAGGGAGGCGATAACACTGACTTAAGCAATTACAGGCCTATTTCCATTATCTGTACTGTTGCCAAAATATTTGAAAAAATTATTTTCCAACAATTATATAAATATCTCAATCAATTCACCATCTTATCTCTGTATCAATCAGGGTTTCGTTCTGGTTACTCTACAACAACAGCTTTAGTAAAACTGACTAATGATGTATTCTCCTCCTTTGATCAAAACCAGTGTACAGGTGCTGTGTTTCTTGATCTTTCAAAGGCTTTTGATTTAGTTGACCACTATCTACTGTTGGACAAACTCGCATCCATAGGTCTTAATAGAAATGCTCTTTTGTGGTTCAGTGCTTACCTCCATAATAGACATCAGTTTGTTGTAGTTAAAGACGCACAATCTAGTCAATGCATCATGGGAAAAGGTGTACCACAGGGTTCTACTCTTGGTCCCTTGTTATTTTCTATTTTTATTAATGACTTGTCGCAAGTGTGCACAAACTGTCAAGTTCATTTATATGCAGATGATACTGTTCTCTATTTTCAAGCTCCAACATATCTCAACTCCAAAATAATCTACAGATTGATTTCAATTCAGTCCAAAATTGGCTTAAAATTAACTTCCTAAAACTTAATATGAAAAAATCTGTGTGTATGCTTTTTGGCACTCATCATTTACTCCAGTCTTCTGATCTTAACATATATTTTTTCAATGGCGCCCCAATGACCAAGGAAACCTCTGTCAAATATTTGGGATTGTGGGTGGATTCAGAATTAACCTTCAAACCCCACATTGATTATATAATAAAACGAACATATTCTTGTTTAATGCCTCTGTATAGATCAGCAAACTGTTTCACTCAAGAAATAAGAAAGAGGATAATCTCCCATCTTATCCTGCCGATCATTGATTATGCTGACATAGTTTATCAGAACACCTACAGCATACATCTCAAACCATTAAATGTACTGTTCAATACATTATGTAGATTCATTTTAAAATGTCCATATAGAACTCATCACTGTGAGTTATATGATCAGCTTGACTGGTTACAGCCTGAAAAAAGAAGACAGTACCACTGGTTTCTGTTTATTTTTAAATGTATTTATTTTGACTTTCCATTATATCTGAAATGTTTTCTTGTCCAGTCTCCTACAAGTTACTCTCTTCGACATTCTCAGTATTTAAACTTTACTGTACCTCCCATCCGTAAGGAGGTGGGTCGGAGGTCTTTTTGCTTTAAGGCCCCCTCAGACTAGAACAATCTGCCTTCATCACTGAGGACTCTAACTACTTTGGGCTCCTTCAGAACGGCTTTGTTAACTTACCTGAAAACTGACTGTCACTGCTGTTGATTCCATAACACTGTTTAGGTTAATGACTGTATGAGATGAACCTATGAGGGGTGGGGAGGGATGTGAGCAAAATTGTCCTGTTACTTGTATTGTTTGTATCTATGTATGTATGTGTATGTATGTATTATCATGTTTTATGTGTTGTTGTGAAGATATGTGTTTGTAAACTGTATGTTTTATGTTCTTGGTCCCCCTTGAAAACGAGATGCTGCATCTCAAGGGGCTTTCCATAAATAAATTCAAATTCAAATTCAAATGTGCTTCCATGTGGTAATTTTGTTGTATCTGTGTATGTGTATGTTCCCTAATTGCAATTACATGAAAAAGTACCTTTAGAAGCACCCAGAATGAGACCAAATAAACAAATCAACGAAGCCAGGGCCACCTATCCCCCCACTGTCAAACTTTCTTTTTTCAACATAAAGTTACCTTAGGGTGATGGCTGATTGAGGCTAATTATCCATATGTTTGTGTTCTCAGATTACTGGCACTTGCACAACTACTGCCCCGGGCCTGAGTGGAGCGTGATGTGCAGAGGCTGCTGTGAGTACGATGTGATCCGCTGTAAGTGTCCTCTGCAGGGGACTCAGGTGGGCTACGCTGTGCCCTGCTGTCGCAACGCCATCAACGAGTGTGACCCCTGCATCATTCATCCAGGTACTGCAGCACTAAATGACCACTACCACTTTCACGCAGCAAATAAAGTAATGTCTATTTTCATCTTGAAACTGTCGTAATTTGAGTATTAGAAATCTCTTTTCACATGATTTTGCTGTGTGTGCTGTGGCACTAACACAGACTGTATATATAATAGACATAGTTAACCCGCTAACCGCCGCGTTCCAAACAGGAAGTGAGCACGGGAGCGCTTCCGGCTCTATCGACAGTGGCTCCAATTCGCTTTACACTGAATAATGGTCACCCCTCTCTCCATAACTGCTACAGTGAGCCTTGTCATTTTGATCTTAAAATGTTCATATTAATCCTCTCTACATGACCCTGGTATTTTTATTTGTCTATTTTGTCCATAAATATTCCTGTTCCTAGTATGAGCTCGGCTCCAAATTCACTCCTCTAACTGCTGGCCCTGTGAGCTTCATTTGACTGGAGCTAAATGGTATGGGTGACATCACACTCCCTTAGCTACCCTTCTCTAGAGCTGAAAAGATTTGCTTTCACCCCCTGTGTCAATGGACTCCTTCTGCTTGTGGCTTTTAGCTCATTTACATTTGTTGTCCATTTCTTAAATAAAAAAATAACTTGCTAAACTGGTGTTGTTTAAGGGTTTCAGGCATATGTTTCTTTCCTGATTTGAAGGACTTCCCCGGGACTCCTGAAAAACTTGGCACTTTGTCCGTGGGTGGGGCATAACGTTTTAATGCAGCCATGGCAACCCACATTTCAACAGTGTTTTCCTGTTCACCTCTGCTGCCACGTCTAAAAAACTGACTTTTTTGACAGGACAAAGCTTAAATTAGACCTAAAATTATAAGAAAAACACATCCAGACTGTCTTTTACTTTCTGTTGATGCATCAGGGTAGTACTTTTCTTCCCCCAAACACAGTTAAGCCAAACAACAGCCACTTTGTGTTAGTGGTTATGCTCCAAATGTTCATTTTTTTGACAATATATTTTTTCACAAGGTTCAGGTTAGGAGCAGGGTTAGACTTAGGAATCTCTCTGGATCTTAATATTTGCTGTAATTACATCTGCTGATTATGACCCCTTCCTTGGAAAATACAGCAGCAGCAGTCAGTTAGCTTTGATCGCTAAGCCAAGCCCTGCCCCCTGGACTAAATGCAGAGAATTTTGGGAGTCCCTACTTCCCCGTTCAAAAGATATAATATTTTGATTTGAATTGCTTTATTGCTATAGCAACAGAGGACCATTTGTTGCCAGAGCTTTAAACCCATGGCAGGTCTTGACTTTAATCTTATAGACTTTCATATATCGTCCCTACATCCTGACAAACCATTTCTTTACTACATTCATTTTATTTTTTTATTATTTGTGCAAATCCAAGGTATGAACATATGTTTGATTTATTGCATATTTAATTGCCAGTGTTTTGTTAAGAATTGCCTACTTTGGTGGACAAAAAGACCAGTGCATCCCACCTTTACAAACCAAACTCTTTTAATGTAGTAGTGCTGAGCATCATGGGACAAATTCCAGTACTAATTAGCTTGATTAGCTAACATTTTCTTCAAATTACCTTTAAACTTTACTGACTATTTGTACCTCGTAAACAAAGTGTTAACACCACTATACTTTATCCCATCCAGTACCTATGCAAATAATACTACGCTTTCCTATACAATTAAAGCTTTAATAAAATCCACAAAGCCTGGAAAGTACTACAGTAAATTGTTGCCATAAGGTGCTACACATTCTTTTAATGCCATTTTACTTCACTTTCCATGCCAGTTTTTCACTGCACAGCTGTTTCCCTTATAGCATGACAAGCCATGTACAAAAAATCTGAAAATTGCGGTTGTGTTTTGCGTTTGATCTCATTTGTTTTCCCCTATGGCTTCATGGTTGGATTTCCAGATACTTGAGAATTGCCAGGATACATTAACACATCAGGATAACTTGATTTGCAAATACGATTTTTAAACTCTATTTGCACGCGATTAGTTTTGCCTAGGGATGCCTATAAAATTGAAATTACCCCACGACCTCTTTGTTGTTTATGTACATTCACACGGGATAAGCAATGTCAGTAAACTACCTGTTTTATGGACTTTATTCTTTATGGTTGACTGATAAAAATACCAAATCAAGACAAGAACCTTTTAATTCATCATGTCGCCAACGTTGCTTTTATTTTAAGTTTGTTTTTAGCAGAATGCACCTGCACTGTAGCGTGTTTCTTACCACACTACAAAAACTAAAATCCTGCCAAGTTAAAATCACAGGTGGCAGCCATCTTCCCTTTTAAGAAAAATGCCTTGAATTAAAAACATGTTATATTGATTGGAGTACAATTTACATGACAAGTCAAATTATCTACCAATGGAACAAGTCTTTTTGTACTTGAAATAGGAAAATACACCTAGTTACACTGAATATAAGAAAAACAACAACTCTTTGTACTTAAATTAAGAATAATTAAGTATCATTATAATTAAATCGTATGTTGTTTGAATTAAGAAAAAAAAAAACTTAAACAATGACATTCACTCGATCAGATTTCTTATTTCTTAAACAGCCATAGTCTCTCTCTGTTAGTTAATCTGCTCGCGCTAAACGACCTCTCCATCCAAACTTTACAAACTTTGCACCAAAAGCACCCAAACTTCTCCACAGAGGGTCCATGCTGCTGATTCTAATCGTACTTATTTGCAGAGATGGGAAGAATACTTTTAACATGTATTTAGTTACAGAATACTGAATACCCAAATTAAAATGTATTGTCTAACGCACAGTATTCTGAGACATGGTCCAATCAGAGTACTGTATTCTGAATAGATGCGTTTAGATTATAGAGCAAAAACACAGCATTGGATTAAAACAACTTAATTTTTGTTTCACCATTTTTTCCATTTCCTATCACTGACTATAGAACTAAACTCACACATGCATTTGCTCAGTTTGAAGCCTAAATTGTGTGATCAAGTAATGTGTATTCCTTTGATTTTAGAAAAGTAACTGTATTCTGAACCTGAAAACCCAAAAGTACCCAAAATTTGCATTCAGTATACGTATTCTTGGTACATGTATTCAAATACTTCCCAACACTGCTTATAGGCATGTTTTCACATATGAGACATGTGTTTAGAGAGGACACTAGCACCTATGGAGGCTAGCTCTGAATCACGTGTCATACCCCAGACATGCAAAACCTGCTTTATGATTAGCATGCTGTGCACCTCTGTTTTCCCCATGCTCATGTTTTCACATTTTCTTTATAGGCAGAAAAGCAGCTGTTCAGAATTAGATGGATACCTTTGTACACATTTTACTGAACAAAAAAGTGAAGTCAAAACCTTGTGTATGACCATAAATCATCAATTTGGACTCTGCAGTCAACTGTTAAAATACATACCTGTAATCATAGTTAAGTGCTTGTTTTGGCGGACAAGAAGCAGCCAAAATATGTTTTATAGAGAAAAGTTTAGCAATGTGGTGTCCTCCTATTTGTGTCACACTGGTGTTGCGAAAGACAATAAAAAGGCAAAAACAAACTCTGTGAAATGATTTACCAATGGAACAAGTGTGTTTTTCTTAATTCAAACAACAATGTCTTTTTCCAATGGTAGATCATTTTACTTGTCAAGTGAAATTTACTCAAGTCATGATAAAACGTTCTTAATTCAAGTAATCTTAACTAATTTAACTTAACTTAGATTTTATAGTTTAGTTTTAGCAGTGTACACAACATTGACTCTTGTGAGCTTTTAGCAATGTTAGAATGCTGTTACCTACGAGTTGTGTTTTGTTTCATTCACACATATTTGATTAACTTGATTTAATAGTCTCTCTACATCTCCAAAGTTCAAAATGCTCTGTTCCAACTTGTGATGTCATGAAGCAGTAGTTTTCAAGTTAACAGCTACATTTTATATTTTCTTCAGAGACTGGCTATTTCACAGCTGTTTTGCAGTTTAAAAACACAGTGGAGCATTTCCTGTATTACCACATGACATCACAACGTGGAACAGACTGTTTTCTGTTTGAGAGAAGAGAGTTTGTGTGTTAAACATGTGTGAATGAAACAAAACACAAGAAACAAATTTATAATATAGATCAGAAAACAGTGTGATATGGACCCTTTAACCTTTTTTACAATGGCATTTGTTCTCATATACTTAAATCTGTTCACTGCAATTATGATCACCAAGCATCACCCAGACACCCAATAACACAACAACAATAACACATGCCAGAAGCAGGGTTCCAACCATAAACCTTCTGGTTAATGGGCATCAATTTCTACCATCTGCCTGGTTTAGTGTAATGTTTGATTGGATTACTGTTCCCAGGATACTGCAAAAACAATGAACTCCAGATTAGTAACAGCACACTAACTGACATGCAACTCTAATTTAATTTCACTATGGTTTGGTCACCAGTCTGGCACACGCAACACACTATTTATGTAGTTAGTGTAGTTAGTGTCAATAATGTGGGGCTCTAAATAAAGGACTGAAACTCAACAGGCTCTCATTTTAAGTAGACAAAGAGACAATTGTGTATTTTCATTTTCTTTTAAAAGGTCTGTTTCTTTCCTTTTGGTGTTCTGTGTCCAAACCCAAAAACAACACAATAGTAGAATTAAACTAAAGTTATTATTAGGCCCGAGCGCTAAGGGTGGCATAGGGCCTATTGTGATTGTTCAGCAGAGTGAAGCAGCGCACACAAACAGAGCGTAAAACACTCTCCCTTTTCCAAACATAGTGGCACTCATGTCATCGACTGGTGCCCGCTGACATGGCACGGTGGCATCGCTCATGGCCGCGATAACGGCCTAATTATAATTGTACACCCCAAAACCTAGGGCGCACTTGACATTGTGGACGAAGTGCACGATGTCAAGTGGGCTCGCAAAAACAGAGCCTGAAGAGCTCTCTATGAGGGGCTGTTCAAGACAGATTCTGGCCCTCTCACATACATATATTCTCACTCTCACATACATATATTCTCACTCTCACATACATACATATATTCTCACTCTCACATACATATATTCTCACTCACACATGCACATATTCTCACTCACACATACATATATTCTCACTCACACATGCACATATTCTCACTCTCACATACATATATTCTCACTCCCACACACATATTTGTCACTCTCACACACATATATTCTCACTCCCACATACATATATTCTCACTCCCACACACATATATTGTCACTCTCACACACATATATTCTCACTCCCACACACATATATTGTCACTCTCACACACATATATTCTCACTCCCACATACATATCTCACTCTCACATACATACATTCTCACTCCCACATACATATATTCTCACTCCCACACACATATATTGTCACTCTCACACACATATATTCTCACTCCCACATACATATCTCACTCCCACATACATATATTCTCACTGTAACATACATATATTCTCACTCCCACACACATATATTGTCACTCTCACACACATATATTCTCACTCCCACATACATATATTCTCACTCCCACACACATATATTGTCACTCTCACACACATATATTCTCACTCCCACATACATATATTCTCACTCCCACACACATATATTGTCACTCTCACACACATATATTCTCACTCTCACATACATATATTCTCACTGTAACATACATATATTCTCATGTAACTCATACGGTATTTTGGAGGAACGCAAGGCGGGTGCACTAAAGCCTTGTTCCAGTTCGATGGCTGTAGCCTCCGTCGGCTACATTTTCGGCCGCATACGTCACGACCGGCACGGCAAGGCCTGTCCCATTTCATGCAGCCCACAAATGCGGCCCGCATTTCCATGGAGATCGGCCGTGAACTAACACATCCGAATATCCTTCACAGCCTCCTATGTCCATCATAGTGTAATATGAGCCCTTTAATTTGTTTAATAAAGCAGAAATCTAGTGTAAAGTGTCTTCTCCCTTTCATTTATGTTGCAGGCTGCAGTATATTTGAGAACTGTAAGAGATGTAACAATGGGACGTGGGGCTCCAGGGATGACTTTTTCATCAATGGCCGATACTGTGCAGAGTGCCGCCCGGGCTGGTCTGGAGGAGACTGCATGAGTATGTCCTATTTACTTAAAACATGTCTTTGTAGCCCTAATTCACTTTGCATTGAGTTTCTGTAATCCTTTTTATGTATTCTTTAAGGTCATATCCGTATGCACAATGTGTCCTTCATACTGATTTCTCTGACTGTCTCTGATGTGACTTTGGAAGAGTGCCATTTGCCTTGCAGCAACAAGACAGTATATGCATTGAAAAATCTCTGCAAAAAATATAATAATAACATTGAAAGCATACCATTTGGACACTCAGTATGACTTTCTTAATGTGCATTTAACTTTCCCTGAAAGCACCGCAAAGATCCATTTAATTAAAAACTCAAGACGTTGAAAAATGAATTACTTTAATAGCCCTTTGTGTATTGTGTGTCAGTTGTCTGTCTTTGAGGAAAATATTTCACAATGGTGGAACTTAACTTTAATTGCTGTTGGTTATAATGGAAACCATAACAGTGGGATTTGTGTCTTCAAGATAATGATTATGTTGTAATTAAATGCACAACTTTCCATGATGAAATGCATCTCTGTGGGCATTTCAGAGTGTGGGGGAGTGATCCGGAAAAAACAAGGCCATTTGGTGCTAGAGAGTTACCCCAACAATGCCCGCTGTGAGTGGACCATCCAGGTGGACCGCCCCTTCACTGTAGAACTCAGGTAAAACTGTCTAAAAATGTCTGTATTCACATCACATAATAATTACTGTGTCTTCATCGCTGACTCACACAATATGTATACGCTTCTTAAATGCAAGTACTCACTGTTAAATGGGACAAGCTGTGACAATGTAACGTCAATGTAATGATACAGGGGAACATTTAACAGTGACTTTTAACAGATTAAATAGATTCTCTTTAAGTTTTGACTTCCCTCACATTAAAGGGGTAAGTGATTTTTTACGCAAAATAAACAGTTTTACCTTTTTATGAATCTTAGGGATGGGCGAGTCACAATTTCCATGAGACGACAAACCTCACACGATTCGGTCTGTAAGATCGAGACAAAAATAAATACAGTTTTTTGTGTGGTTACATTTATGTGGTTTAGTACACAATTTTGGCATCACATTTTTTGTAACTCAGCAAAGTGAACCATTTGTAAAATATAAAAAATGGGAACAAATCTCACAAGATAATTTTTCTCATGTGTTCACCATCTTGTGGCAATTTCATCTCACAGAATCTTATGGCACGAGAACTTGTCTCATTTCTAATTAATCTGTATTTATACTGATGAGCTGACACTTTAACTATCCAGTCCCACATTTTAGCAGAATTTTAAAGCAGATTGTGTGCCAAAGAATACACAATAACTCAAAAATGTAACAAAAGGAATAAAAATAAAAAGAATATGACATGGGAGAAGATGGTGATATTGTTGAAAGATCAAATGCATATTATAGTTTGCAAAGATAAAACAGAGCTGTCCCTTTTAAGAGACGATGATGTCTGTAAATCTGGCCATTGCTACGGTCTCATCTAGATTCAAATGCTCCCTGTTGAGATCTTTAACATCCATCTGTAATAGCAATTCTGGCACGTTTGACACTAATTTCCACTTTGTCCCGACATTTTTGTTCAAACTATGTCATGCCTAATTTTGCAGCAAAACTTCTGTAACCACAACAGTATGGCCTTTCAGTACGTCAATATTTCAGCTGCTCATTTTCTCCATTACTTTTACAACACTTCACATGCCAAAACAGTTATTGTTTTAGCAGTAATTTTGAGGCACGTGCGCACAACACAATACAGATTTTTATAGGTCCAGCATGCCTTTTTCCTATAGATTTAGCACGGCAGTTAAACGTTTATGTTGTCTTTGCCATATTTGTCTGCCTTTTTAATATAAATCAAGCAACTATATTACTTGTGCACTCATAAATTAAGTAATGAGGAAAGTGTGTCTGTGTTTAATACGTTAAGGGTTTTTGTTTTTTTGTTTTTTTAATCTGTATTATAATGTTGTTTATTCATCACAAACATACCTGGAGTTGTTTTTGTTTTTTTCATTCACACGTGTTTAACACACAAATCCTGCATATTTAGACTGATCATTTCTCAAACATAAAACACTCTGTTCCACCTTGTGATGTCATGCTGTAATACAGGAGATGCTCTACTGTGTTTTTAAACTCCATACACCTTCACTAGAATCATTTGGATAATTTCAGATATGGAGTTGCCAATCTCCACTGAACTAAAGGTAAAATGTAGCTGTTAACTTCAAAACTATTGCTTCTTGACATCACAAGGTGGAACAGAGCATTTTGAGCTTTGGAGATGTAGACAGACATAATGCAGGATTACTGAAACATGTGTGAATGAAACAAAACACAATTCCAGGCATGTTTTTGATGAAGGGACAGCATTCTAACTTGACTACAATTTTGCATAATATAAGACCTATAAAGTTCATATTACAGCTTTTGATGATTCTCTGATTTTGAAATAATTTGGTGGGATAATACCTGTTGTAAATATGATTTTTTGTTTTACAGCAAACAAGGAGCAATTTGTGAAGAAGAGCTGAAAAATATGTTTAAAATTACAGGAATTTCAGAGTTCTGTTTTAGAGAATTCAGATGACATCACACTAGGGAGAATTCTATCCAAAAGTTCAGCACAATTTACATACAAGAAACACGTGTTTTTCCAGATACTTTCAACAAAACAAAGTTTTCTTATATTTGTATTTGCCAAATATTCATCTCTGTGTACATTATAGGAGTTTCGGCCCAATGTACAAGATGGAATTCCCTAGTGTGATTTCATTTCCAACCAGGAAGTAAAATTTGAAATCTAAAAAGTGGCCAAACATGGAGTGAAATTGTAAAAGTTTTAGAAAATCTTATATATAAAGATCTTAACTGTGCTTTAGTCAAATCAGTAGTCTAACCTGTCAGAGGCACTTGACAAAAGGTATTAATTGGCCTGTGTTTTAATGTTCATGATATATCAGTATTCTCCACTTCCATTGCCTCAGGTTTTGTCATAAATGAAACAGAAATGCCGTTTGGGTACAGGCCATAGCATAATTTCTTTCATGTTAAATGTAGGGCCAAAAAAAATTGCATCTCACATCACTGAGCCGTCTGTGTGTCCTTTATTGTTCTAGTATCTCAATGGCAGTTGCATTTAAACAATGTGGTGCAGTGATGGAAAGCATGTGTATGTAAGGAAGGCTTTACTTTTGCCTAAACAAAACATAACATTGAAAAACAAAATTGAATGAAAACTTCACAATTTTTGATTTGGAAAGTGACATTTCCTTTAATGTGACAAAAATAACAATAAAGCAAAACATTTCCAAACATCCACAACATAATAAAAGTGAACATTCAATTATGAGTATTTACACTGTAAAATGTATCTTTCAACCATCCACATTATTCACTATATTGCCAAAAGTATTTGCTCACCTGCTCACTCTTCTGGGAAGGCTGTCCACAAGGTTTAGGAGTGTGTTTATGGGAATTTTTTTCCACTCTTCCAGAAGTACATTTGTGAGGTCACACACTTGATGTTGGACGAGAAGGCCTGGCTCTCAGTCTCCGCTCTAATTCATCCCAAAGGTGTTCTATCGGGTTAAGGTCAGGACTCTGTGCAGGCCAGTCAAGTTCATCCACACCAAACTCTCTCATCCATGTCTTTATGGACCTTGTTTTGTGCACTGGTGCACAGTCATGTTGGAAGAGGAAGGGGCCATCTCCAAACTGTTCCCACAAAGTTGGGAGCATGGAATTGTCCAAAATCTCTTGGTATGCTGCAGCATTCACAGTTCCTTTCACTGGAACTAAGGGGCCAAGCCCAGCTCCTGAAAAAACAACCCCACACCATAATCCCCCCTCCACCAAACTTTACACTTCGCACAATGCAGTTAGACAAGTACCGTTCTCCTGGCAATCGCTAAACCGAGACTCGTCCATCAGATTGCCAGATGGAGAAGTGCGATTCGTCACTCCAGAGAACACATCTCCACTGCTCTAGAGTCCAGTGGTGGCGCTTTACACCATTACATCCAATGCTTTGCATTGCACTTGGTGATGCAGCTGCTCGGCCATGGAAACCCATTCCATGAAACTCTCTACGCACTGTTCTTGAGCTAATCTGAAAGCCACATGAAGTTTGGAGGTCTGTAGGAATTGACTCTGCAGAAAGTTGGCGACTTCTGCGCACTATGTGCCTCAGCATCTGCTGACCCCGCCCGTCAGTTTACGTGGCCAACCACTTTGTGGCTGAATATCTGTCGTTCCCAATCGCTTCTGCTTTGTTATAATAACACTGACAGTTGACTGTGGAATATTTAGGAGTGAAGAAATTTCACGACTGGACTTGGTGGCAGCCTATCACATTCCATTTATGAGCCATTCCATTTATTCCAGACTCCACTATAAAAATACAGTGACAATACAATAAACAGTTATGATTTTAAATTACAGCCATACCAGTGTCTCCACAGCTTAGACTGGAAGCATATTACACTGAATCTTAAAATACTAAAGTTTGTACTATAGACAATATAAAAAAAAAGCTTGATATTTATCTTCCTATTTATCTAGATCTTGTTGTACTGACTGGTCAGCATTCCAAATAAAGATATACAAAACTCGGCTTATGCACAAAACTTCTGTAGTGTTTTTTGTTTGTTTTTTTGTTTGAACTATCTGTGAAAAGATATTATTATTGATATCACTATTCACTTATGTCACTTTACAGATATTTATCCTGTCTAATGCTGCTGTACATAAACATAGTCATATTACTGTAAATAACATAATATACTGAAGTCACTTACTGAGATTTATTCTGTTCATATGCTGCACTGTTACTTTTTATTGTACATAATAGTTTCTTTGGTATTTTATATTTTTGCTCCACCGAAACAGGGTGTTACATTAGAGTCTATTTTTAAGTCTATTTTTAAATTATTTTTAAGCCATTATCTATTATCTTGTTTTATTGCATGTTACCATTTTCCTGCTGTTCTTGAACTGTCCGCTGCAACACTGGAATTTCCCCACTGTGGGACTAATAAAGGCATATCTTATCTTATCTTATCTTATCTTATCTTATCTTATCCAAAATGTGTTCTTGCTATTGTTATTGTCACACTGAGCATTTGCTTACAAACCCAAATGTCTAGCACTAAAATCAGGAATATTTGTATACTTCTTGCATTTTTAGTTATATTTGCATATTGTGTTTCTAGTATTATCAATGATTCACTCTTCTATTATTTATAATGCAATACATTTTACTTGTCTGTATCTGTTTCTTGTGTGAGCTAATGTGACTTGCTGTTGCACCCTATAATCTGAACTGCTGTGAGGCCAACTTTTCCCTGTTATATTTGGCAACACTACAAAGCTGAATGCATTAAGAACCAATATGTCATGGCACCTTTAGAGACCACAAATTATAAACCAGTTACAATGCTGTTACAAAGCAGATCCAGGCAGCTGTGGTCTAGAGGGGCGTTCTGTGGCAGAGCATGTTTACTTACAAACTATCATTACATGTTAACATAGAGCTGTTGGCAGCATATATTAAACCCACCATGCCAACAGCCTCAGAGCAGCCAGTAACACAGTGCCATGCTTACTCTTTCGAATAATAATTTGCAGTGCAGAAGCGTTCAATGGCTACTGACCCTTGTTGTTATGTTTCTGTTTGATTGCCCTAGATGAAAAACATGCAATATTGTATTGTTCCAGATTTTTGTTATATGAAACAGAACCAAGTGTTCTTTTTTTTTGTTTATTTATTTATTTTTATAAATTCTTGTTCTAGCAAAAAAGAAAATGTGTACTTTTTTACTGCCAACCTGTAAGGTAAACTAACCATGTCCAGAAACCTAACCTTAACTGTTATCAAAACCATGTTTAGGTGTAGGACCTAACCAGACAAATATACTATTGTTGAAAATTACCCTTTCACTTGTACCTTTAACCCATGTATAAAGAAGTGGACTAAGGGAGTGCGACTTCACCCATTGAGTTTGTCTCCAGTCAAATGAAGCTCATGAGGCTAGCAGTTATAGGAGCAAATTTGGAGCTGAGTTCCATATTAAGAATAAGATTTTATTCACGGACAAATTAGTGAAATAAAACACCAGGATCAGCATCATATAGAGCAGGTTAATATGAACATTTTAAGACCAAAATGACAAGGCTCACAGCAGCATTTACAGAGATTACAGAGATGACAATTTTTCAATGTAAAGCCAATTGAAGCCAGAGTCAATGGAGCTGGAAGCGCCCCCATGCTCACTTCCTATTTGGAACGCAGCAGCTAGTGGAATCTATGTCCATTTATATATACAGTCCATGGTTTAACCCTGCTAAATAATGTCCACCAAGACAAAATGGCCATTGTTTTAACCATATGCAATTAATTATTAAACTCACAATATATTATCATTTGTCAATTTTTATGCCAGCACAATAGACGTATAAAACATATGTTTTATATTCTTGGTCCCCCTTGAAAACGAGATGCTCAAGGAGCTTTCCATTAATAAATTCAAATAAATAAATAAAGAACCATAAGATGGCGACTAGACATTTTCTTATTTATGTATTGATTTTGCCAATGTCTTCTGCTTTCTGTGCCCAAGGTTTATGATGGTGAGTGTGGAGTTCCATCATTCCTGTCATTACGACTACATTGAGGTTCGAGATGGAGACAGCATACGCTCCCGTGTGATTGCTCGAATCTGTGGCAACAACAGGCCCCCACCCATCCACAGCACTGGCAACAGTCTGCACATCCTCTTTGTGTCCGACGGCTACAAAAACTTTGACGGCTTCTTTGCAACTTTTCAGGAGACTTCAGGTAAAGAGCTTGTTTAAAAGGCTCCTATTACACTATTTTCTGATCTTTGTCATAATGTTGTTTCCTCATCAAAAACCTACCTGTAGTTGTGTTTTGTTTCATTCACCCTCCATATTTAGGCTGAGTTCTTCTCTCAGAAACAGGAATCGCTCTGTTCTACTTTGTGATGTCATGTTGTAATACAGAAAGTGCTCCACTGTCTTTTTAAACTCTGTACACCTTTACTGAAATCATTTGGATAATTTCAGCAAAATGTAGCTGTTAACTTGCAAACTTCATGACATCACAAGGTGGCACAGAGCATTTTGAGCTTTGGAGATATAAAAAGACTAATAATAAAAGGTAACGTGTGAATGAAACAAAACTCAGCTCCCAGTATGTTTCTGATGAACATTCTAACATGGGTAATACTCACAAAAGTCAATTTTGTATAATATATGACTTATAATTTACCATGTGGTATGTGTACATTGAATATCCATAACTCAATTTGGACGATCCATTATTATAGTTATAACTTTAAACTCTTGTCTTTTGCCTCCACATGGTTCTCACTCTTTCTTGAAAATGCACTATGACTGAGAATTAACTGTCTTGGTTTGTGTTTTTCCCCCATGATTCTTAGGAACAATGTAGCTTCTTATCAGTCACCTTACAAAATGTTTTGCAAAGTACATAGATTATGTTTTTCAGTCAAATGTTTCCCCAGATATCTGGAGTTACATTACACTGCATAATATAAATCTTAACTAGAAGGGTTTAATTTAAGGGTTTAATCAGTTACAGGCCTTTAGCGGTAGCCAGCTGTCAGTATTAAATATGAAATAGCCAACAACATTTGGTCTACAGATTCATATTTTCAAACGCTTTTTGGTTTTCTTTCTTTCACAACAATAAGTCTGTAACATGCATTTGCAATGTGTGCACAAGACACACATTTTCTTAATTAATTTTCTATTCTGTTCCAAATTACGAGCACTTTTGACTAGTGGGGAAAACATAGTGGGAGTCAAACCACCAGCCCAACTCAAAGGCCCACTTAACCTCATGCACCTCTGCCAACTCATCCTTTTAAGTCATGCATATTCAGTCTAAAATTTAAATCTAAAAAAGGAAAACACCACATGTCCTAACTATAAAAATGACCTTTAAAAACGCATCGCAGTGAAATCCATTTTAATGAAGTACTGGAGCATGACCCAGTGAACAGGTCAGACTTAATGAAAAGTGGTTTTCTGTGGGCCCAAAGAAAAACAAGAAAATGTCTAAAGCACTCCAGCACAGAGGCGAGTGAAGAGGCTAATAACGTGGGTGTGTTTATGGGCTGTCATCAGTGTCTTGGAGCAGCTCAGAGTGACAAGAGGTACACCAATCAGACCTGTCCAAACACCCCCAGTCTGACAAGGCCACCTGGAGAAGTTAACATCCTTTTTTTTTTTAAATACTTGGAACACCTTACTCTTAGTTTTTCACATTGTACTACTTATGAATTATGTATGCTCTACGTAGGATAACAGATTTTGAAGTGTGACATATTGCTGAAGAAAATATAGACGATAAACGATAATATTGAAACTCATTTATGCCACTGACGCAATAACGTTAAAGATGCACTGTGTAACTTTTGGGTTGGGGGTCCTTCACCTGTTTGTTTCTATGGATATATCATTGTTCTCCCTGGAATGTTCCACAGTATGACATTAAACAGTTCTACCTTACATTTATTCAATTAGAGGTTGTTTTACAGCTCAAAAATACCTAGAAAAACAGGCATTCTGACTGTGAGGGGGATTGCCTCTCTGCAGATCTGACCTGTAACTTGGCCTGGTTTAGTCTCCACAAAGATAGAAAGGTTTAATGCCACACTGTGAAACAGTCCAGACAAAGCAATAACATCTCCATGGAGACAAGCATTTGACGGACTCTCCACCAGAAAAGTTACACAATGCACCTTTAAAGCAGGATTATTCCCCCCAAAAAATATTCTAAATGTTTACTATGATATAATACAAAACATGTGCTGGGATGAATAAGTTGCAGAATGAAACACTTTAGTAGTTAGTTCATACCTCTAATGTGTCATAGAAGTTATCTATTCAGCCTTCCTCAGCTCAAATCTTATTGTACTACTGAACAACAAAAGTTCCTGGTAGTACAAGAACAAAGTACCCACAATAGACTTCCAAAAAATATTGCTCCATCTATCATATACTGATGATATACTATAACGGTGAGTCGATAGTAATTATCGTGGAGGACTCTAGCTGGAGGACACTGAGAACTGAAGCTGGTTTAATAGATACTGACACTGACTTCATTGCTGAAATGATCAGAGGAATTAAATATTTTTATCATTTATTTCTAGATGATCTATTTGCTTAATTTTACCTTTTATTTGAAGGTGCACTGTGTAACTTTTTGGGGGGACGGTCCGTCACCTGCTTGTATCCATAGAGAAGTTATTGCTTTGCTTAAAATGTTCAACACTATTGCATTAAATGTATATTACTTGCATTTATTCAATTACAAGGGACTTTATTTTCTTAAAAAGCATACATTCTTACTGAGAGCAGGCTCACTTATCCACGGATCTGACCTGTAACTTGGCCTAGTAGCTTCACCTGCTTGACTCCATGGAGATAAATGTTTAATGCCATACTATGGGACATTTCAGCAATAGCATTACCATGGAGGCGAGCAGACGACCTTCCACCATAAAAGTTACACAGTGCACCTTTAAATAGCTTTCTGTGTGTACCCCCCAAATGTGGTGCTTAGACAGTCCTATTTGCTTTTTTTTTCTTTTTCTTTTTTATTTGAAAATCCTCAAATGCAGTTTGAGGATCACACATTTAACTGTGAGATCCAGACCTCACACAACAATCATAAACCAATGGCATGCTTTTATACCTAATGCCAGTATTTTCCCTGTCTCCTCTCACATTTGCAGCATGCAGCTCTTCCCCCTGTCTGCATGATGGGACCTGTATCCTGGACAGCTCTTACACCTACCACTGTGCCTGTCTGGCCGGGTACACAGGCAAGAGGTGTGAAAATGGTGAGTGAGATGCTGTAATTCTAGTCTTTGATCGTTAAAGTCTATTTTATATGTGTGAAGTGATTAGGAAAATTTTGACACTTTCTTTGTATATGAGCTGCCCTTGAAAGTATTTTTGCTGAAGGCAGTAAATCACAATACTAGTATGAAGGAAACAATTTCAGTGATTTGGAGAAGGTTCAGACTCTGCAGCTGCTTTCCCCCTTTCAATACTGTGAATTCTTTTGACAGAAAGCATCCACAGTATTCAATCGCAGTTTGAATTGTACTTTGAAAGAGATCCCAAGTTTTCTCTTTTATTTTGTTTTTCAATTATGTGGTCAACTATGGCAGCCCTGCATGGACCTAAGATTATGTTTGTACAAGTACTTTGTTTTTGCCAAAGCTCAACTGCCCTGGGTCAGACTGTCAAAAAGTAGCTGCAATACATGCAAGTGGATAGAAAATGACACTCTTTTCTTGAATCTTGAATAACTTGAATAATGTCCAAATGACCACCATCTTGTTACTTGAATAAAGTAGAATTTATCTTGATTAAAAGTCCTTTACTACGCTAAATGCTTTAAGCCATGTTAAAATGTTGTTACCTCATCCAAAACATACTGGAGTTGTGTTTTGTTTCATTCACACATGTTTGAGTAACTCTTTATTAATAGTCGGTCTAATTCTTCAAAGCTCAAAATTCTGTTCCACCTTGTGATTTCTTGTAATGGTAACAGTTACCTTTTACCTTTATTTCAGTAGAGATTGGGAATTCCAGGGCTGACATTATCTAAGTAATTCTAGTGAAGGTATATAGAGTTTAAAAACACAGTGGAGCACTTCCTGTATTACCACATGACATCACAAGGTGGAACAGAGTGTTTTCTATTTGAGAGAAGCAGAGAAGAACCTAAATATGCAGGATTTGTGTGTTAAACATGTGAAGGAAACAAAACACAACTCCAGGTATGTTTGCGATGAGGAAACAACATTATAACATAGATCCGAAAATAGCATAATATATTTATAATACATTGTGACTAGTTTTGAGATTAGTTTTCCAATGGAAAGAGCATTATTCTGCAACATGATATTTTAAATGTTATTTCAAATTAGAACTTAGTGATGTTTTCATTTGTGTTGTGAAGCTCCAACAATAGTTTACGTGGCAAGTCATGTTCACAAAGTTGGATGTGGACTAACAGTTTAAGATACCCAGATGTGAGTGTTTATTCATTCAAATGGCAAAGCCCCATAAGTCTTTGGGGCACTAGCTGTCAGGGTGTGGTTATTTTGTGGCCAAAATACACATACCCCTTTATTTACTGGAGCCAGGACCCTAACTCACGCTTCTGTGCACTCCCTTCAAGATCCTACAAAAACAGGACATTGCTGGCCCCTAAAGCTTTTTTCTTATGGGGCCTTTTTCACTGCAACATTCAAGTCTATAAAATGACTGGCGAAACAGTTGTGCCTCTATAATCCTATCCACCTTCTCCACTGTCAGACCCATATAAAAAAGTAGAGCTTTGGTTCCACACAGTTTGCATTCACAGATATTCCCAGGAGGAGTCGTCAGCTGGACTAACACTAACGCAGAGGAAATTTTTTTTTATGGCTCTAGTCACTCAGAGAATTATGTAGCTACAGCGTGCAGCCATTATTTAATGTATTTAATAATAGCCGTCTAGTTAATCTGTTAAAAATTACAGCCACCAAGAGCTTTAATTCACTTGCTGTGCTCCTTTACAGCTTCTGTGTAAAATGAGATCAGTGTTGGACATTGCCTCTTGGTTGAAGCGGAAAAACTGAGACTATTTTCATATAAACTAATGTAATGTCGCAATCATGAATTTATACCCCTGGCTAATGGTTAGCGAGTTAGTGAGTGAAGTGTAGAACTAATTTGTTGACACAAGTCAGACGGAATAGGGTCATTTACTTGTCATTTGCAGCTTTATTATTAAAACAAGTTGAATATAGTGCTTCTCTCTCCTACAGTCTCAATGACAGTGACATTGTTTTAGCATGCACAGGTGAGCAGCTATTAAATACAGCCAAGAAGTCAAGAGGATTGAGTCAATTACAAAGCAATTTTATGACTTTTCACAATAACAATAATTTAGTTAAAGGTGCACTATGTCACTTTTCTGCTACCATGAAGATGTTATTGCTTTGCCAGAAATGTTTTACAGTTTGGCATTAAACGCATTTAACTAACATTTATTTTAGTGCATGTGCTTTTATTGCTCAAAAATACCTTAAATAACGCGCATTCTTACTGTGAGCGGTGTTGCCTCTCCATAGATCTGACCTGTAATTGGGCTGGTGTTTAACGACTGAGTTTAACGACTGTTGAGCATTCCAGGCAATGCAGTAATGTCGCCATGGAGACAAGCAGATGTGTTGGACTGACCATCCACCAGAAAAGTTACAGTGAACCTTTAAGTAAAGCTTTCACCTCTCTGCAAAATTGTTAAAGATGCACTATGTAACTTTTTTGTTCTGCTTGTTACTGTGGAGATGTCATTGCTCTGCCTGAAATGTTCCACAGTATGACATTAAACAGCTCTATATTTATTAAATTACAGGTGGTTTTATAGCTCAAAATACTTTGAAAAAACAGGCATTCTGACAGTGAATGGGGATGCCTCTCCACAGATCTGACCTGTAACTTAGTCTGGTTTGGTCTTCATGAATAGAGAAAGGTTTAATACCATACTGTGAAACATTCCAGACGAAGCAATAACATCTCCATTAAGAAAAGCATTTGATGGACCCTCCACCAGAGAAGTTACACAATGCACCTTTAATATTTACACTGATTACTGTATTGAATCGAGTCATATTACTTTTAGTTAAATGTTTCTAGTGCTGTAATCAAATTTATTGGACTACAGCCTAAAAAACAGATTAGACTAGCATAAACTAAATCCTGGCATGCTGATCCTGATAGGCACATGTTTTCATTGTTGTATCATCACCCAGAGAATCCCTGCGTATTTACCCAGCCTCATTACTGACAGACAGGTCCCTGTATAGAATCAAAACACTCTAAATGACAATATACGAGCCTGAAGGAATGTATACAGGACGCATTTATCTGTGAGATCGTCTGTGGTTAGCTGAAAAACATACAATAACAGCTTTTCTGGCAGCACAGCCTCTGACCTAATTTAAAGTCTACAATAGATCCTTCTGGGCCATCTGACATCATCTTCTCCGTAGACATACATTGTGTTTGAGGTTTACCACCTTTGGGTGGAACGACGGATGTAGGAATGTGTCACTGCGCTGTTGCAGTTCAGGCAGTCTGCTTGGGGAATTGTTCAACCATTTTGTATTCAGGAAATCAATAATAGATGGGCACAAAAGTTACAGTCTCAAGAGCACTTTATAAAATGCACTTTTGGCAAATATGAGCAGCTGACACGTTTAACTTTTATTGCTTCTGCTCTTTTTGCTTGGTTGAAGTGTGAAAAGCTATAATTGCGCTTAAAATGTAAGGTGAGTTTAACTAATAGGCCTCTAAGAGAGCTATAAAACCTGAGCAATGTTGATTTGCCTTGAATGTGGATTTGCCATGACATTAAACTTGGATATGTCAATGAAAAGAAGCAGGTAACACCACTATGTTAAGTTACCAGAGCCATGGAGAGGCAACCTTGCTCACAGTAATAATGTTTTTCCAAGGTATTTTAGCAATTACAATAAATGCAAAGTAGAAATGTTTAATGCCATACTGTGAAACATAGCAGATGAAACAAGCAGACCCTCTGAAATAGTTACATTACATAGTCACCTTTAAAGAAAAAAACAACAGCAATGCACATATTCTCCTTGGTTACACTTTGCCAATGACATATATTTTGGTAGCAATCATTTCTTATACCTGTGCAAAGACTATAAGTATTGGTATGGTTCCAAAAGGAAAGATCTGCAAACATTTAGTGCTACCGATAATTCCACATCAACTTCAATGCTGAACACTGAATCCTCTCTGGTTCCTTTTATGTGTGGTTAGGCAATGTGTGGGGTCCTACTGTAAGGGCTTAAGCTAAGAATTCAACAACTCAATTATACAAGGAGTATTTATTCAGACCCATAAAACTCTTAAATTAGCCTAGGAGTCCAGTGTCTCGGACCTTGATGCAGTTGAATTGTCTGTGTGGTCTGTTTGTGCAGGTGAAAAAAACATGTGGACTGAGATACAGATGCTTATATAATCCTCTCTGCATTGTGCCAGGCATCTGCCCACATTACAGCTTTAATAACAGCTCTTCTCCTCACAGTGGTTGGCTGCCGCACATCCCCGGTGCCTGCCCATGGCTTTGTAGAGGGTCTGTTTCATCACTCTGGAGCACGCGTCACTTTCCGCTGTGACCCTGGCTTTGAGCTGCAGGGGCACCGCTCTGCCATCTGTTTAAGCGATGGCACTTGGAGCGCCCCTCCTCCGAACTGTGGTAGGACAATCACGTTAATTACATTTAGTTTGTTCCAGCCAAACAAATGCACTCACCCATGTGTACGCTATTAGAGTGTCCTTAAATAACATGCAATGGATGGAAAACATGGTGGAAACAACTGGATTAGACTAACATGAATACCTCTGTCTGTCTTTTGTGTCAGTGCCAGTGGAAAGACCGTGCACCCTGCCCCCGAAGCCAACACATGGGGATCACTTCCTGGTTTATGGACCCAATGATGTTCTGATTGCACTGCAGTATTTGTGCCATCAGCCCTATGAGCTCAGCGGCAGCTCCCAAAGAACATGTCTGCCCAACAACACCTGGAGTGGGACTGCTCCTGTCTGCATCACAGGTCAGTTGTGAGTTAAGAGGTTAAATAATTTGACTAAATGAACTAAAATGAACTGAACTCTAAGTAACACATATTTTATATCATTAGTAAAGTGAAAGATGGTGGGTTATGCTAATAGAAAAGAGTGGTTTTGTATCAGTATACAGGATCCTAATTAAAAACATACTTAGTGTCATATTATTCTTTCACTGAATGTTTTGAACTACTAGTGAAAGATGGATTAATGTAATCTTTCCAAACATACTAATTTCAGTGCGTATTTGTTAGACCTATGAGAACAATGTATGTATTATTTTGAATCGCCCGTACTAATTAGTCACACTGATGGTGTACATTTAATAATAAATAATGGTTGTAAGTATGGAACCGTCAACCTTTAGGTTATTGGGCAAAAATCTCAACAATCAACTGCTGTACTACACAAATCCTTTTAAAAAAGACCTATTGTGCTTGTGTCTGCTATATAGTTGTGGATCATTATGTTAGAATTTGCACATTTTAAATTACAATATTCATCCAAAACAACTTTATAAAAGAAGTCCGCTGACTTTTAGAAAACTGCAGTACCCAGTTGGAGCTGACTTCTCCATAAATGTGATCACAATAAAGAGCCTGAAGTTCTCGGTACCTCCTATGAATAGCTGCACATCACTCCAGAGCGCCACGGAATTTTTTTCATTTGTACCAAAATAACTGCCGAATCCTACGCGTATCACCGATTAAGAAAATAAAATTGGAGAATGAAGTTAGTACAGAGAAGTGAGCATATGCCGGTGGCTGTGAAAACGGGGGCTGATGGACAATATGAAAATAAGCGATTAAAGATTCCTCAAACATGCACTAACCACTCCAAAAACAACTTTGAGAGGGTAAAGGAGAAAAAAGTAGATTTTGCATAATAGATCTGCTTTAAATGAAAAGGAAGCATAGGTTAATTTATGGGCAGACTGTTTCATCACACATTCTTGGCAGATTCAATAAAATAATTGTATATATGTCCATATATTAACCTGTCTTGTCTTGATTTGCAGTGAATAACACTCTCCCAGAAGCCGAAAAGGGTAAAGACTTGAACAAAGAGTCTGAAAAGGGGCAGGAGACTGATATATACACCGACCAAGACATCACGAAAGTTAAAGAGAGAGGTCATGAAAACAAAAGTGAAGACAAATCTGGTGGTGAGAGACAAGAATCCACTACCTCAAACACAACGACGGTGCACACGGAGGATAAATACACTGGGAAAACTGAGGCTGACCCAGACCAAACATACAGCAAGCCACAGCCCACGGGGAGCACTAAAACTGAAATTGTCGTCATAAAGGACAAAGGTCAAGAAGAGAAGGAACGCAAAGAGGAGCAGGTCAACGGAAAGAAAGAGAGAGACAAAGTTGGACCAAATGACACCAAATTGAGGACCGTCATAACAGAGGCAGACAACACACTGGAGATTTTTGACCTGGGGTTGACTAATATTACTGTAGCTGTAGATGTAAAGGACACTAAAGTGCAAAACAATACAATAAGTATAGATCCGGTCAGGAAACTCTTACCCACAAGAATCAACATCACACAGTTCACCCTGTACCGGAGTACAGGGGGAGAGGGAAGTGGCAAACCAAAGGAAAATAAAACAGGCAAAGATGAGAAGGGATCTGCAGGGAAAACAGAGGAAGAGAGGGAGAAGGAGAGAGAAAGAGAACCGAATCAAAGTATCAGCGGTGAGTACTGTGAATGCTGTCTCATTGTAGTGATTGATGAGTTATTAGATATTTAAAGGGCCCATATTACACTTTTTTCTGCACTATATTATAATGTAGTTTCCTCATCAAAAACATACCCGGAGTTGTGTTTTGTTTCATTCAAACACTAACACACAAACCCTGCATTTTTAGGCTGAGTTCTTCTCTCAAACCGAAAACACTCCAGTTTGTGATGTCATGTGGTAATATAAGAAGTGCTTCACTTTGTTTTTAAACTCAATACACCTTCACTAGTATCATTTGGATAATTTCAGCTCTGGAATTTCCATTCTCTAATAAACAAAAGGTAAAAGGTATCTTAAAACTTGAAACTTGAAATCAACAGCTTCTTGAGGTTCCAAGGTGGAACAGAGCATTTTGAGCTTTGGAGATGTAGACAGACTAATAATAGGATTAATAAAAGGGTTACTCAAACATGTGTGACTGAAACAAAACATAACTCCAGGTATGTTTCGATAAGCCATGTTACAACATTGTAAGACTCAATTTTGTGTAATATTGGACCTTTAAGCAATACTTGTGCTAGTTTTACTAATATGGAATGTATATTATATTATAAAACATGTAGTATATTGTGTTATCTTGCCACATACTATTTCTATATTCCCTCATTTAAACAAACTAATCAAGTTTTACAATAGCATCAATGTCTATACCATGGGTTCTCAAACTGTGGTATGAAGACTCCTTCTGGTGGTACACAAAGTCCTGTACAGTTCATACAGTATGGGCAATATGTCAAAAAATGAAAATTACAATTTTCTCAGATCATAATTTTGATTCATCACAGTTCACATAAAATATATTATCTTTAAGTGATAAATTAAGTCACCTTTGTGTTCTGAGAATTCATACTTCACTATATGTTAATTCCACATTTTTAACAAGGGTGCAGTCCAATGTTATTCTTGGTTAATTTAGATGTGGAATGTTCTGTTATAGACCTGATTATGAGCCAGTTTTTGTGTTTCTTTGTGTAAAAAGTTTGAGAACTACTTGTATACACATTATAATGAATAATTATAAGATATTCATTTTAATCATTTGACCTTTGACATCACCTGTATCTTGTGCCATCGCAGAAAAAGGCTGCCCTCCTCTTCCTCGTCTTTACAACGGCTTCCAGCAGGTGGTGTCAGGAGCTGAGCCTCTCACAGTGGAGTTCAGGTGTAATCACTCGTACGCGCTCAGTGGAGACGCCCAGAGGACATGTCAGGCAGATGGGACCTGGACGGGTTTGCAGCCATTCTGTGTTAGAGGTAACAAAATCATTTTGCAATAATTATTTCATTGCTTAAATATATAGCACAAATAAACATGTATGTGTTTGATAGAGGCATTTTTTTCTTCATAACCAGGATTCATTCAGGATGAGAAAATACAGTTGGTCAGCAGTATAAGGCTGGTAGTGGTTTATAGTCAGTACTGAGTAACAAAACTTCATGTTTGCAGATCAATTCATAATTTAAAAGCAAACCTCTGGAAATCTTTTTTTTTTTTTTTTTTTTTTTTTTTTTTTTGTCATTACATGAATTTAATTATTTGTATTCTAGTAATATTAATGTATACTGTGAATGTATTTTGGTGAATTATGAGTATTTTGAAGCTCTTTTCCAAAAACATTATACAGTGATATGTCTAAAATAGACATAAAAACTTTTCATATTTTTTGTATAGTCTTGAATCCATATCAGTAATGTGGCTGTTATGTTGCTATGTCTTTTTAAATATATTATTCTACATAAATAGTATCAGCAGCTCTCTCTATCTGCAGCATGTCGAGAGCCCAAAGTGTCAGAACTGGTTAAACAACGGGTTCTGCCCCCTCAGGCCCCTTTTAGGTAAGTACAGTCTTGTCAGAAAACAACATATTTTATTATTGTTATTAGATCCATAGCTAAAGGATAAACATGTCCTCAATATAACATTAACCAGTGTCTTCATATCCCTTTCAGAAAGACCCCAGTCCATAAGCTGTTGAGCAGACAGCTGCGCTCTGATGGGCCTCTGCTCTCCCAGCTTCCTCCAGGCTTCCACCATCTCTACACCCACATCGAGTACGAGTGTGCCTCCCCTTTCTACCATCACTCAGGCAGCTCCAGGCGCACTTGTCTCAAAACGGGGAAATGGAGTGGCCGTCATGTCTCCTGTTCGCCAGGTGAGGGCAGCAAAGAACCATGTATTTTAATAGAATATTTCACGTTGGAGAACTTGAAGAGATGTCTCAGTGGGGATTGGTCTGTATGTGTTCATGAAACGTACTGTGAAAGAAAATAAAGAACAAAAATCCAGTTGATCTAATAATATTAATATTCATCTAATATTACAATTATTACTATGATTATTGTACCTAGAATCAAATGTGGGCTTTCATTAAGTAACACTTTATTATTAGTCTGCCTATATCTCCAAAGCTCAAAATGCTGGAACAGAGTGTTTTCCATTTGACAGAAGAACACAATATATGCGGGGTTTGTGTGTTAAACAAAACAAAACTACAGGTATGTTCTTGATAAGGAAACAACATACATCAGAAAATAGCGTAATATGGGCGCTTTAAACTGTATACAACTACCTCTACAAGCAGTATTTTAATTATTATTCCATATTCCTATATACTGTTATAATTTAATCTGTTTTTAATGTAACAGAGCTTTTAAAACTTCCACTGATAATCCTTCAAAGTTATGTCTATTTTCCTGGTTGTTTAAATGCATAGAGTTATAGTTTTAATACTCAAATGTTTTAGTATCATTTAATTCCACAGCAAACCTTTTATCTCACAATATAAGTAGCTCTATAACCTATGCAGCAGATAAAGGGGAATATGATTGAATTGGGATTTGGGGCCCATTATAATGCTCTTTCAGTTAATTATGTGTGTCTATGTAAGACACAGCTTGTTATTCTGAAAATAGGCTTCCCAAAATCCAGTTGAGGCTAGTTTGATAGAAGTTGCACAGCAGCATCTGAGATTAAAATGTTGACACTGTCTCATTTGGAGGCTTTAATTTCCCCTCTATCCTCTCAATTCATCCCTTCTTCTTTGGCAGTTTGTGGGAAGCATCCAGCCTTTGACCCAGAGAGGCCAGGAGAGGCACACTGGCCCTGGCTCGCAGCCATATACCGGCGGCCCAGTGTTGGAAGTGTGAGCGGGGTGTCCAAGGCAGATGGCCAGGCTGGGACCCCCAAGAAACATGGAGGAAGTGGCAGCAGTAGCAGTGAGCAGGCTTCTCAGTGGCAGCTGGTCTGCAGTGGGGCTCTGGTGAACCAGCGGACTGTGGTGGTGGCCGCACACTGTGTGACCGAGCTGGGCAAAGGGTACCCTCTGGATCCGGACCGGGTCAAAGTGGTGGTGGGCATGCACTATCGCCATGACAACAGGGAGAGTAAGGCTCTGCAGCACCTGAGGGTAAGTGCAGCTGTTTGACCCTCTTAAAACAGCTCTTTTTCAGATTTAGAAAATAGCTTAGATGATGGTTGAGATATAAATACAATACTAACAAGATTTGTGTAGTAGATAATTGTTAAGCACGCCACTACTGAGGTCTGTCTGTATGAGCTGCAAGATTTTATTGATTTTTTTTCTGAATGATACAAATACTAGTAGTACCACTTTAAGATTTTACTTCAGTGGATGACATTATTAAGTTTTGAATGTCTGGTTGATCAGATGTCATGCGGATACTATTTCAGTGTGCTTTTTCAGATTTTGGATTACATATTGCTTTGCTAGATTTTATGCAATTTCATAATTATTAAATAAAAATTATAGTTTCAACCAGCGGTGTAGCGTAGTTGCCAATCCTAGCCCGAGAAGAGCATTCAAAGTGTCGTAGACTGCAACTTTTAACACGTTTTTATTGATGACCGAATATAATAATTCAGTTCAGTCTTATCCATATGTTTTGTATATTTTCATATCGTGTGTCTGTTTGTTTTAATATCTATCTATTATATCCATGTTGGCCTCTCCAGTGCTTTTGCATAACTGTCTGCTTCCTATCATTCCACCTTCAGGTCTCCTCCATCGTTGTCCATCCAGACTATGACCCTCTCATCCTGGACTCAGACTTGGCTGTGATCAAGCTGCTGGACAAAGCCCGGATAGGGGAGAAGGTTCTGCCCCTGTGCCTCTCTGATGGACAGGACTTGGAGCTACCAGGGGGACAGGGGCTGGTCACTGGCTGGTCTCCCATTCCTGACCCGTCGCTTGGCTCTGATGAGAAGGCACGGGTGGGACTAGTTCACCTCACTGACATTGTCCCATGTGAGAATCAATACGCTCGAAATGGCGTACCAGTTAGCGTCACAGAAAACATGCTATGTGGAAGCCAGAAGCCTGATTATGGAGACTCTAGTATATGTCCTTCAGACACTGGGGGCATTTTGGTGCTCCCTGGACTTGTGCAGTTTCAGTCAGACAAGAAACAAACAAAAGGAGAGAGTACAGAACCCTGGAGACTGCTTGGATTGGTCAGTTTCGGCTATGATCAGGGTGAGTGCGACCCTGACCTCTACACGGTCTACACACGACTGGACAACTTCAAAGACTGGATCCAGGCTCACATGAAATAGGATTCGCTTCACTCATCCACACCATGAGGATATCTGTTACTGAGTCTCCAAGCCAGTATTCCATGTAATTATTGTGGGCTCTTGGACAGTAAACTATTGCACTTTAAGTAAGTAGCATATGTGCCTGTTAACTAAATAGAAATGATTGGATTTAATACTTTTACAAAATATGGACAAATATACTAACTACAACCACATGTGGTCAGTAAGGAGGTATTGTTTACTCGTAGGTACCTGTTTTTCATAGTATAGAGGGGCTTTGTAATAAATTATTGAACTTATAACTTTTACTAATTTGTATACAGATTAGCAAGGTACATTATAGTGCTCTATTCCTTTTCCATTGTGAGATAAGGCCAATGACTTGGGGATGCCAGTAATTTCCAAGTGCTTTGAGATTTCTTTTCAGATCAGTATTACATGGATCACTAATACCTGCAAGCTTGTGCAAACTGTGCTTTTGCAAAAAGACAAGCTCCATTTTATGGTACACCATTGTCAAAATGACATCAAAAGTACCATAACTTGGAGTAAAAATATGTTAAGACAAAGTACTAAACTGCTCGTCATGTACAAAAAAAAATAAAAATAAAAATAAAACTCTCCAGCTGAAGATGACAGGTTATTAGCCTACAATGGATAATGTGATTGGGACTTTGTTTTAAAAGTTTCAACACTATTTAATTTAATAAGTGAAATTATCCCCTGAATGTCAAACAAGTCAAAGTGCTTTTAACAAGATTATTGCTGTTAAAAGTCTTAAGAAATGTTTTCACTGTTTTCACACCATTTCCTTGATTTTATGCTTTTTCATGCAACACTGGACGATGGCTCAAACTGCAGGGGGCGCTAGTACATTAATTGTGCTGTGTAGCATTCTGTTCTTCTGCAAACTGTTCAGGTCAGAATCTATCAGAACAGACTTGAAAACCACCAGCAAACCTCCTCTGGCTAATATATAGGTTTGTAAATATGCTGTAGTTTACTGTGGCTTTGTATCCTCTGGAGTTGTACATAGTGTAAGAAAAGAATAATTAATAAAATTGTGTTAATAAAATAAAAATGGACAAACTTTTTTTTCTGTGCTCATTCTAACAGAACTAATAAATCCAGGTTAATGTAGTAATGCTGTCACCGCTATAAACAGGACATATTACTTACAGATCAATTCCCTTTTCTGCGCTCAAATGAAATCAGTTACATCTATTATTCATATGTATGTTAAAATACACTGGGGGTCTTTTTGAGGGTGTCTAAAATTGCCAGAATACCATGATAATCAATAAAGTTTGGCAGCATGTGGCCTTTGTCCTACTAGAAAATATCAAAACGTACAACAGTGCAGATAAGTGTACTTGTAATATAGAACTAGACATAGGTATATATGGAAAACAATTACAGAACCCAGTTTGTTCATCAATAATAATGTGGTATTTAGACGTGCCAGCTGTTAATGCGCTCTTACATTGCATTGCTCGTAATATTAAAGTGATAAACATCGTATTACTAATGACATTGGAAATTAACTACAGAAATCAGTGCTGCCATCCATCACATCCAGTCTTATTCTTCTGCATGAGGTACACGGTTGCCAGGGCCGACAGAGGCATGCAATCACAGGCAACTATTAAGTGTTTTCTTCACCATAGGCAAGTGCACTGCTATTTTCCACATAAAACAGCTCATGTTTTATGTTTTCAGATGGTCACTTAAAATGCACTGTGTAACTTTTCTGGTATCTGCCATCTGCTTTTCATGGAGGTGTTTTTGCTTTGTCTAGAATACTCCACAGCACGGCATTAAATTCATTTATCTCCATGGGGACAAGCAAGCAACAACACTAGGCCAAGATACAGGTCAGATCTGTGGAGGAGCTGCCCCATTCATAAGATTGTATGCTTTTCAAGGTATTTTTTTTTTCCTTTTTTAATAAAACTACCCCTAAATCAACAAATGCAATCCTAAGTTTTGTGCAATACTGCGGAACATTCCTGGCAAGTAATAATATCTACATGAAGACAAGAAGCGTTTGTACCAGAAAAGACTAATTGCAATGGTTTGGACCAAGCTGTACCTGTTTTACCCCTGCCTTCAGTGAGGTTGTTGGTTCATTTATTAAGATAACTATAATATCTGTAGTGTCAACAATCTCCCTCTCACAATCCAGAGCCCTTAGTGAGAAGCCAATAATCTGTAATTTACAAGACTCTTAAACATGTTATTACACTTTACAGAAATTGAGTTGCCATTCAATTCCACAGCCACATCCATTCAGACAAGCAGGGCAATGTGCCTTGCTCAAGGACACAACGATAGCATACATTACTTCTGGTTTCAAACAGATGAATTAGAAATAACACAGGGGAACACTCTATATGTTGCATTTAAAGAAAGACTTGTTTTTAGTCAATTTAAGTGTGCTGAGTTCAAATCTGAAGTTAGTTTTTTTCTGCAAGCTACAGATTTTATGCAATCTTTGATTTTTATGATTGATTTTTGATGGAGTGTGTAGCAACCACAGATGTAACAGAAGGCATCAGGCTTGTTTCTACAGTAATGTCTCGATGAGGAAGCCATGTTTGATCTGGAAAAAAGAAGCATGATAAAAATATTAGAATCTATCTATGTATATAATCTCAAAACGCTTAGATTTGGGTTACGCAAGTTCATATTTAGACTATTTCATCTATCTCAAATTGCATGAAAACTAGAGCTTATGGAGAAAAACTAATTTCAGATTTGAAATCAGCGCCTAAAAATCCTTCAGAATCAGTTAAAAAATCCAATGCAACAGAAAGTTAAAATTTTAGTGTTCCCCAGTGTAATCAGTTACTTGGTGCACTTAGAGTCTAGACTTCTACTTTTCTTGCAGTGTTGTTATCTTCTCCTGTAAAGCCAAACCCATCTGAGACATCTTTTAAAAGCCTTTTGTTCATCCTCCAACACAACAGCGCAGTGGAAGTTCTGTATTTTTCAGATGAGAACCCTTTCACTGGGCCAGTTCACAGGCCCTCCTCCACTCTCAGGCCATCTCCACTCAAAACATGGCCTACTCTTTCCTGAACCTGAGCAGACAGTGAGAAAATTCCACTGTGAGAACTCCATAGTGTAGTAAGAGGAACAACTTAGCACTGTGCTGCCCATTTGGAGCGGGGATAGTAGGGGCCAGTGTGACGGGGACTTAGTATTCTAGTCTGCATCAAAGGCTGTGGTAAAAGTAAGGGACCAAGCACGGACTTTCTCTACATTTTAACCCCTTATTACCTTTTCAATAGATTTTCCACCTAAAAAGCTGAAAACAATTTATGAACCATGGAAATCAGATTTCAAATACCACCTAGATTTTTAATGGAAAAAGTAGTTGGTAGGTATCGAATGAAATACATTATGTTGAACCTTTATTGTGCCTGGAAAATTCACATTTAACCTTGAAAACAATCAAAATTTCTGGACATTACATAATTTTTGGATGTTACATTTTAATATTTTGTTATAATCTGATATTGACGCATTAGTTCATTCATCACAGCATTAACAAATGAGAGTGTATAAAAAAATTCTATGGAATGTCAGACTTTTTAAGAACAGCAACCAGGCAACCCATATTACTTTCTCATCTATTTTATAATAACAAGATCCAAGTGGTGAAGTAAACACCAAAATGTGTCACATGTACCTGATCATTCCCACATTGAAAATGTATCAAAAAAGTTTATCTTTTTCAAGCAGACACTCTCACACAAGGACAGATAGGTGAAGTGTCTTGCCCAAAGACACCATCATAGTACGCATGTTTTCAAATGGTTATCCAAAACAGAACCAACTGCTGCAGTAAAAAAAAAAAAGCCATCTTGATAGTTTGGGACAAAGAAACATTGGATGTGAGTCACTTTTGTCATGCTACTGTGTGTAAACATGTTTCATAAGTGTAAAAGCTAGCCAACCATATTTAATGAATTAGCCTTGTCCTTATGAATCCATGTGACATTACAGAAACAAACAACTAATCAATCAGAGAGAGAGAGAAAAAAAAAAACATTACATAATAATCAGTATCCTCTAACTGCCTTATTTAAAGGTGTACTGTGTAACTTTTTTCTGGCTGGGAGTCCACCACCGGCTTGCCTCCATGAAAGAAGGTTCTATTGTCTCCAAATGGAGAAATTTGTCATGGACATCAGAGACACAGTGTAAACAGACCACATCCAGACAAAAAGGTACAGATCCTATCTGTCGATAAGGAAATTCATTCTCTGTATGTGTTCCATTCTTCAGTGCTGCTGGGGTGACCTGCCAGGAGCAGGAGGCACTGCAGAGCTGCACATAGAGACCCATCTACGGATCTTGAGCCAGTCTTGGTCAGGACTTCTTTATCTGGAGGATTTGGCTTATGGGGCATGTTTTAAGTTGATCAGGGAAACCGGACTGCCCAGAGGAAACCCACCAGACACAGGAAGAAACATGGCAACTTTGCACAGAAAGGCCTGGACATCTCTGGGTTCACAGAATGGTGGTCATTATGCAGCTGATGCCGCCAGGCCAGGTTACAGATCAGATCTGTGGAGAGGCAAACCTGCTCACATTAGGAATGCATATTTTACAAGGTGTTTCTGAGCAACAAACATCTAAAACTGAATAAACAGAAAGCTAGACCTTTGTTGTCCGAGAAGGAATTTTTTTCCCAAAGAATTTGCTAAAGACTTAATAAAGTACAAATATTAAGAACAAGTCAACACAGGATAACACACGCTCAAAAGACCTGTTCAAGATTACAGTCAAGTCTTAGAGCTAACATATCAGAACATGTCGAAACGTGGTTCATCGCTTGCATTTTCTACATTTGTCACCCAGCAAAATATGTACAATTGACCTTTTGTTGAACATCATTGCGCATCTGAAACAAATGACTGTCACTGTTGTCTTAGAGGGCTGCTTGACTGGAAAAAAGGTTCCATGTACATATTGTAATAATAAAAGGGCATTCACTTGACAAACTACCACATTCATAAGGACAATGTGAATGTCTTGCTCAAAGAACTGGTTTCTGAGATTGAATCATCAACCTTCAGATTAATGAGCAAATACTGAGCTACAGGAATAGCTTTGTCTAAATATTATAGTCTAACATCTGCCCTAATGTGTTTTGGCTTGTTATATTTATTGCCCTCGCTCCTGGGCTATACTCACCCCCTCTCCCCCACTACCCCAGATGCCCCGGAGCTATCATCACTTGTTCTCATAGAAACTCATATAGAACCTTTCAGCAGTTCTTTGCATTATTCATTCACTACATATTGACACCCTTGGTTCTATGCGTGTTCTACAAAAGGCACTGGATTAATGGTTGGATTTCTGTTCATATGTGCCTCTCCTGCACACATGTGGCATTATGATTTATTAGAGCTGGGATTGCTGGAGCCCAACAGCAGCTGCAGCTCAGAGAATAGGCTGTAGCAACATGCAGCTACTGGATGATGGAAGAGGGGAATGGGGATGGAGGAAATATATGCAACAAGCAATTTACATGTTGGCTGCACATATGCTATGTTTAAAATGGGAATGCATACATCCAGTCAGAAAAGCATGCAGTGTGTTTGTATTGCTTCTGTCTATGGTCTGCAGTTTAAGTTGGAGATGACAATAATTGCTAAACACTGCTGAGGTGTTGATACCGAACAGACAGAACAGGCTACTGGGCCACTGAGCACTAGGATGGATGAGTGACTCATGTTTTATGTTTTATGCACTGCTAAGGTAAAACTGTGCTTATTGTAACTCATGTTGTGGTTTGCTGTTAGCTTAAGGAATCAGTCTGAAGAACTGTGATCCTGGTCAGAATGAGTGAATATGAAATATTGTGTTTTCGCAGCTTGGTGATGTGATCAGCTGTTTTTCCCGTGGGCATGGTCAGGCTGACGGACCTAGCAGGTCGCTCGGGCTGACCACTCTTTCTGCTGTCTGGTGCTCCCTGGAAAAGGGTCTCATGTGTGTGAAAGTTGGAATGGCCTTATAGATCCCGTGTTTAAACTTAGCTTTACTGCTCCTCATCCCAGTCCATAAGTTCATTTTACAGTGAGGCCTGATCAGTCCTTCCAGGTCTGTGAGGCTGACCATGCCTCAGGAAGTAACAACATCTGATATGTGACATGTCATCAAGACTGGTGACAGTTAAGGTTATAGACAGTCCAGCCTTTATGAAGGTGGATGCAGCTAGCAGCCGAAACATACTATATCTTTATATCTATATCTATATCGTATATCTATTTAAATACATCTCACTAACAAAGTTGTTTGCCTAAAAGAAATTAAGTAACAATCAAACTGAAGACAATACAAGTTACCAAACTGTTATGTGAAGTGTAAACTAAAGCCTTACAACTACTGATTAATCATTGGTCAAAAGACTCAGTGTTATTATTATAATGGCCTATGCTGTGATCTGATCACATACAGATACAGGATATACTATAGCACTATTCTTCTCCGCAGCTGCAGGACTATGACACTGGGGTTTTCCTTTCCAAAAAGCACCTTTTTATTGATGACACCATGAAAACCCAACTGTGCTGTGCAGTCCCACAGTACCATAACAATTAGCCCCGACAGCTGGTAGTTTTACTGCAGTATCAGTCTTTCAGTAACAGTTCATATGGGCTATGTAAACATCTTTCACAACACTATTCACTGAATGCTAAATTGTATATTAGAGTTTTGGTCACAGATTTTATTTAAAAATGTATATCATTTTTTTATTCATATTTTAATTAATATTTTGTTGTGGTTGCTGTCAGTTGAAAGGACTTCAACCATAAGATTAAAATTGTCCAATGTATGGATCTGTCCCTAACAAATAAAGCTAATCTTTCAAGTTTGTGGATATAAGTTTGAATATCTCCTTTTAAGGAGACTGAGGTTGTTTGGTGTGAGCACAAAAATCATGACCTATTTTTATAATGCTGTTTTGGAGATTCTGATAGGTTACAGTATGGTTCCCTGGTTCGGCTCTTTAAATGCCCAATGTAAAACTAAACTTGAAAAAAATAAGGCAATGAAGGTGATCGGCAGGAAAGAGTTTCCTTCTCTGCAGGACATTTTTCAAACCCCTGTGCTCGCTCAGGCCAGACGGATTGTCAGGAACCACTCTCATCTGTTGCATGGGGAATATGAAATTCTTCCATCAGGCAGGTGCTATCGAGCTCATAACTTTAAGAGTAAAAGATATAAACTCTCATTTGTGCCCACTTCTGTTGCACTCTTGAACAAATCTGCACAACAAAGGTGCACTTAAGTCACTTTATATTCAATGGTGCAATAACTGTTTGTGCAATAACTGTTTGTGCATTAGGGCTGGTGCAATAACTTCACACTTCATGGTTGTGCCGTGCACAAATGGACAATGGACATTAATAATGGACACATGTATCTTGCGATGAGCTTTCACTGTTGTCTGACTGTACTGTATGTGTGAGTGTAATTGTATTTTTAAGCTGCAGGCAGCGAGTCCAAGACAAATTTCCCTTTGGGACAATAAAGTTTATCTTATCTTCTATATTCTGCAATAGTACTGAGCAATGTTTTGTGCTATGCCAAATATGTCTGGATTGTCTCTGCATTTCTTTGGTTTACCCATAAGCCTTAGCGCACACCCCTCTGTGTTTCCATCCAGTTTCAGTGTTTGGGTCATGGCAGTTTTATGACCCCTGCTTTTCTCTCATAACACCTCCACCACCCTGATAACTGCCGCACACTCCCACTTTCTGCAGGCCCACACTCATATACACGTGTGGCTAAACAGTAACTCTGCATATCTCAGATGTAGTATACGCTGTATTTGCCTTGGCTGTTTATTGCCGGTTTTTACTTGAAGGACAAATTTAAAAAGAGGGCAGCTTGGGCATCAAGTTTGTTCTTAGTGGAGAGGTTAGATATTTGTAAAACTCAAGACCCATTTATTTAGAATAACTTTTCTCAATATGATTTAGTTTTTATCTTTTCCTGTATTATTATTATCGCTCTTTTGACTGTTTAAATATGCGCTCTGTAAAGCATCTTTGATTTGAAAAGTGCTGTATAAATAAAATGTAATATGTTATTATTTATTATTATTTGCAATAGATATTTTAGAAGATAAAGAAGAAACCTGACTGTACACTCTCAAAGTTCTTGACCAGCCAGAATCATGTTCATGGTTTATATAGGGTATTATAACAACAGCAATAAATAATATTAGTAAATAATATTATGGAAACCAAGAAACAGTAGTGGCCTTGTGATGTATGTTTGTTGTTAAGATAATGGGGTTGTTAAATGATGAAAACTAGGCTTGGTTGTTTTAGACAAAGATAAATGTTTATGGCAGTGAAACATGGAGGGTCACATATTTTCTTGCTTAAAGGGCTCATATTAGGCCATTTTCTGATCTATGTTATAATGTTGTTTTCTCATCATAAACATACCCAGACTTTTGTTTTGTTTCATTCACACATTTAACACGCAAACTCTGCATATTTAGGCTGTGTTCTTCTCTAAAACAGAAAACCCTCTGTTCCACCTTGTGCTGTCAGGATAATACAGGAAGCGCTCCACTGTGTTTTTAAACCCCATACACCTTCACAAGAATCATTTGGATGATTTCAGCCCTGGAGTTGCCAATCTCTGCTGAACAAAAGGTAAAAAGTAGCAGTTAACTTGAAAACTAGTGCTTCATAACATCACAAGGTGGAACAAAGCATTTTAAGCTTTGGAGATGTAGACAGCCTAATAATGCAGGATTACTCAAACATGTATGAATGAACCAGAACACAACTCCAGGTATGATTTTTCAGGAGGTAACTGCATTATAACATAGCTTAAAGCATCAAGAGTCAATTTTGCCCAATATGGGACTTTCAGCAGTCACACTGGATTAGGAAAAAACTCAAGAGACCCGTCAGAATAGACAAAGATTAAAATTTGAATTTCAGTCAGTCAATACAGCTAATTGAAACTATTTAAAACATGTATGGGTGTAGATTTCAGCAATATCCCATAGGTCTTGCCTGCCCAGCCAATTTCTCCTACATTCTGTTTGAATCGTTTGAATGTAGAAGGAAACTGGAAATAAAACTGAAAATAACTGAAAATAAAAGGTGTCAAACAGCGGTCCATCTGCAGCCACTAATTTGTAGCACGTGTCTCTCAAACATCTCGTCTCGAAAATTCTTGTAATATTCAGAACAAAATATATAACTTCTTCTCTGCTTTATATATTTTTTCATTTTTTACTTGTAAGCCACCATGCTTGATTTGACCAGAAAAGGCCATGTGTTTTTCTGATTGCTTAATCCACCTGTTAATGCCTTTCCTTCAGTGCATTATCATTCTGATCATTTGGTGTCATGCCCTGTGAGTAGAAAAAAGGAATACATAAAAAAATATATTGAATTATTTCTTGTTGAGACATGACTAATTATGAGACTGTAAATCCAACTTGTCCAGACAATAGACCAGAACCATCTCGTTACAGGCAGAGCTTTTTGACACAAGCAAACCCACTACCCAGAACCACCATTATAAATACAATGCATAGTAGGACAATGTGTGTAGAATCCCACAGTCATCCAGGTAGAATCCATAGCAAAAGAAGAAATTTAATTTGTCAACTGGACAGAGTTTATTTGGTCGAATACGTTTCGCAGCTCATCCAAGCTGCTTCCTCAGTTCTGGTCAGATGCTGGCGGACACTGCTTTATATCTGCTTGAAGGAAGGAGCTTAATTACAATGAAAATTACTCTGAGACAACACATATTTAAATACAGTTTCTGTTAGTTAGGTGTGTCTATTCAATATGGAGTGGGAGTGGGGGAGTAGTTAGCATGAGGATTCTCTTTCTTGACAAAAATAGCCTCTTTAACTCTATTTTTGTCAAGAAATCCTTTCTTGAACAGAAATGGGGGTCTCAGACATCATTTGTCTCCTATCTATAACTCTATCCTCAAACCTAAATCAAAACAAACTGGGAAAACAATGGGACTAGCCAGGTCAGGTCCAGAGGTGTGAAAACACCCATCATGGCCCTGAATGGATATGCTAACTACACCCCCACTCCCACTCCATATTGAATAGACACACCTAACTAACAGAAACTGTAAACAAATATGTGTTGTCTCAGAGTAATTTTCATTGTAATTAAGCTCCTCCCTTCAAGCAGATATAAAGCAGTGTCCACCAGCATCTGACCAGAACTGAAGAAGCAGCTTGGATGAGCTGCAAAACGTATTCGACCAAATAAACTCTGTCCAGTTGACAAATTAAATTTCTCCTTTTGCTATAGTAGGACAATGCATCATCTATACTGTCCCCTGACTGTGAGCTTCTGTCACGAGTGACAGAACCACTGCTCCTGAGGGACAAACTGGAGACCGCCGGTGTGGACTGTGACCTGGCAGACTGGATCCTGGACTACCTCACAAACCGGCCCCAGTTTGTGAGAGCCAAGAACTGCGTGTCTGACCTACTGACCTGCAGTGTGGGGGCGCCCCAGGGCACGGTCCTCGCGCCCTTTCTTTTCACACTTTACACTGCAGACTTCAGACACAACACGGACAGCTGCGTCCTGCAGAAGTTCTCTGATGACTCTGCCATCATTGGCTTCATTAAGGATGATGACGATGTGGAGTACAGAGGACTAGCGCAGGACTTTGTGGACTGGTGTCAGCAGAACCACCTCATCATCAATGCAGGGAAGACCAAGGAGATGGTGGTGGACTTCCGCAGACGCCACTCTACTGTCACCTCAGTGAACATCCAGGGAAGGGACATTGAGAGAGTGGACTCTTACAAGTACCTGGGTGTGCATCTGAACAACAAACTGGACTGGACTCACAACACAGATGCACTGTACAGGAAGGGCCAGAGTCGGCTCTATCTCCTGAGGAGACTGCGGTCCTTTGGAGTGAGAGGGCCACTCCTGAGGACCTTCTATGACTCTGTGGTGGCATCAGCCATCCTGTACGGTGTGGTCTGCTGGAGCAGCAGCATCACAGAGAGGGAGGGGAAGAAGCTGGACAAGGTCATCAAGAAGTCCAGCTCCGTCCTGGGCTGTCCTCTGGACTCAGTGCAGCAGGTGGGGGACAAGAGGGTCCTGGCTAAGGTCATCTCTATGCTGGACCATGAGTGTCACCCCCTGCAGGACGCCCTGTCTGCTCTGGAGAGCAGCTTCAGTGATAGACTGATTCACCCTCGCTGTGGGAAGGAGAGGTTTCGCAGGTCTTTCCTTCCTGCTGCTGTTAGACTGTACAATGAACACTGTTAACGCTGAACATGTGTCATTCAACTGTATCTATGTGCAATACTGAAGACCTCTGGTACAATTCACTCATGTCACTTACTGATATTTATCCTGTCTGTACATAAACATAGTCATTACTGTAAATAACATAATACACTGAAGTCACTTTACTGAGATTTACTCTGTTCATATGCTGCACTGTTACTTTTATTGTACATAATAGTATTTTTTGGTATTTTATATTTTGTATTTTATATTTTTGCTCCACCAAAACAAAATTAGAGTCTATCTTTAAGTCTATTTCTAAATTATTCTCTTTTTAGCTATTATCTATTATCTTGTTTTATTGCATGTTCCATTTTCCTGCTGTTCTTGAACTGTGCGTTGCAACACTGGAATTTCCCCACTGTGGGACTAATAAAGGCATATCTTATCTTATCTTATCTTAATTTCTCCTCTGTGAGATCAATAAAGTCTTATCTTATCTTCATAAGGCTCAATACACACAAAACAGTAACAGTGAACAAATGGCAATGTCTGCTGTTATGGTCTATTTTTCTGAATATAAAATGCATTAAATTGAATTTTGGTGATGGTCAAAACAGGAGCTGAGCATTTCACATTAGCAGTAGCCTATGCCAACGACGCTAACAAATCTGTGATGCACAATCTACTACAAGAAGAGGTTCAAATACATAGGCTCCATTTTTCATTTGTGGGTAGAATTTAGATAATGAATAAGTCCCTGAGTTGCCACAGGTGCGTCAGTGAGCTGCAGCCCGCACTAGAATATGTCTGTCTTTAATTCCCTTGGTAAGACAAGTTCTTATGTAACAGAGGTCCAACAGCGCTCACCGCACACGGACACACTGGGTTCCCAGAAGAGGTTGTGTGAAAAACACAAAGAGGTGATGGCGAAAGAATGGCAAAGTAAAGAGCGGGGGAGAGGTGATGTTACAGGCAGCATCTTCGACCAACGGGAGCTGGATTCCCATGCACAGAGAGACAAAGAGGGGGAAACGGGCGGAGGCGTGTGAGAGTGGGGTGGGGGCAGTAAAGCGGCGGAACGCTGAGGTGAGGCACAGCTCATTCAGTGGGATCGTTGAGCTGCGGAGCTCCTCGGATTGTACAGGCAGAGGACCGCTGTGACTGTGCGCGGACCGCGGTGCAACCTGCAGCTCGCTGTGGCGCGTGAGGCCAGACAGACCCTGTGAGGGGACTACACCAAAAACTTTTTACTTCGCCGTGCTTTTGATCAAAGGTAAACTGCACTGATTTTCTATTATTATATCAGCACTCGACATAAAAGAAAGGTCTGGCTTTCACTTTATGTAAATTATAAGATATATCAATCACTTGAAATACTTAATATAAAAAACCTAAAACATGACAGATAAGTTTAAACACTGGAACAACATGATGAATAAGTATCACCTGTAATTGCAATTGCTGGGTCACAAACAAACACCTCACTCCAGACACCTCGGTCAACATTCATATCTCCTGCGTGCCTAAATTACCGAATAATTGATTCACTGCAGAAAAAAACGATATGATTAACCTCTCGGTCCGACAACGTTTTAATTATTGCGCACCACTTAAGCCTGGGGACCTGTAATGCGCGGTGGGATTGTGACTGAGGCACCGGAGAGAAAAACAGAGATGTGCTGCGCCCCGCTGCACCTGCAGGACAGTCCTAGGATGAAGTTTGAACAAGATCTTTTTTTTTTTTTTTTTTTTTTTTTTTTTTTTTAATGGCAGAACTGCACTTATAATATCTTAAGCATGTTCAGTGCAAACATTGCGTTCCTTTTGCATTATACATCCTCACCTATTCTCACAGCTCACCTATTCTGCAAATCATAAAGTACAGTTTCATCTTTTATCTTTATCCTGCGGTTCCAAAACATGCAACAAGTTAAGTTCCTTCTTATTTTCAAAGTTTGAGACAGCAGAATTTCAAATGTACTTCTGTGACTAAAAAAATCTTGCGTCGTTTGGCGGAGCTCTGCACAATCAGACGTTTTCTTCGGATCAAAGGTGTGCGCTGTTTCACACACGCTCCTGGATGTGTAAAGCCCGTGCGCTCACTATCGCCACCCACCTCAGGGGCCAATCACCGCGGCTCTTTCTCCACTTCACATTAACGCGCGCAGCAGCCACACGCACGCACACGCATGTTTACTGACGCGCTCTTTTTTTTTTCTTCTTCTTCTTTCCAACAACACCACCATCAATGTCACCATGGAAACACACTCCAAAGCACTCTCATCTTCAGGTCTTATAGAAAACATACATTTTGCTATTGTGCATTCTTTTGTATGGAGGAGACCTTGGACCCCGTAAAAGGCTGAGGCGATTGTCCATGTGATTATCCACTCTCCCCTGTCCTGTGGCGTTTGCTGTTGTACATGAATGAACACATAAGTAGACATGGGAGGCTCACACATGCTTAAAGGCTGGATGATTCATTTAACATATAAATGCATGGCCTAAATCTGTGGAGTGTGGGCGGATTTTATCAACTGTAGAGCCAAGATATTCCCATAAGAGTTGTATTGGTGCATGGGGGTCCGTCTGGGCAAATTATGAACATGTTTGTTTACAAGCTCATTAGTGAGGAGAAAGGAAATTCCAAATTAACTTTTTATGTTAAAAAGCATGCATTTTTCACATCTGCTGTAATCAAAACCTTATTTATTTCATAACTATTTTATATTGTTGTACTGTTTTCTACACTGGTGCTTCCATTATGGATTCTATGTATTCAGTCAAGAAATGCATTGCGTCCTGATGGCTATTTTGATTTTTAAACAGTTTTCCAGTCTTCATATTCCCAAATCAAAATCCTTGTATGTAGCTTGTCCAGACAAGGCCCTGTAGCTCTGCCCACAGTCCACTAACAGTCCAAACCATATTTCTCTCCTTTAACCATCTGTGAATGTGTTTAATTAGGATAGACTCCACTTTGAGCCGAGGGAAATCCAACATCTATGTTTGTGTGGCTTTGTGCTTAACAGACTGTGAGAGATGCTCCCACAGGGGGAGGGGAGTCAGTCAGCCCCTCATATACACATACACAACGGAAAAGACAAGAACTACACTAGCTTAACCAAAATCAATATGACTTCTAAGTGATAGCTTCTTCATTGACTGTACATTTGAGAGGAAAATTAAATTCAGACAATCAATCAAAATGGGGATGGATCAAATGACAGCTAAGGTTGTGCAGTTTTACCAGGAAAGTCATTAGAAGGCTTAAAGGGAATTACATTGACACAACAAGATTGGTTGGATAGTTTAAATAATGATAATTCAACAAGGAACTGAAAATTTCAGTCAGGCCTGCCATATAACAAATTTTGAAGTGTGATATATTGCTGAAATAAATATAAACCAAAAACAATATTATTGAAACCAAACCATGAAACAGAATTATCCCCAAAAAAGTATTCTAAATGTACAATATTGTTAAAAATGAACTGAATACAACAGTTAAGTAGTTAGGTTGTATCTATAATGAGTCAATGAAGTTCATAATTCAAACCTTGACATCTTAAATCTCATCGTAGTACCTGAAAATAACCAAAGATTTAAGATAGTACAAACAAAAATAACCCTCTATAAATACTGACCTCCAAAAACTATTGTTCCATCTGTGTATCTGTGTATGTATTGAACGATATAATAAATTGATATAGCATTTATCGTGACAGGCCTATGTGAATGTTTTGTACTGGTGTGAGATGGAGTTGTGGTGTTGCACTCACAGAGGAGTGAGAGGAGTGCTTATGGTGATGTATAGGATCAGGTCTATAACAGAAGACAGAATTATGGTCTCAGAATGGAGTGGGTTCGGAAGTAGACTAGGCACACAGTACGTTTTTCTCACTGGCATTTACTAGATTTTGTGCTTTAGGAGGTGGAAGCTGCTTAACAAAGAGTGACAGTACAGTGTGCTGAACAGTTAGGTTGGAAAATAAGATTCACAGCATTTGTAATTTGATAATTGCAGCCAATTAAAAAAGCCATTTGAAAGAGATTAGTTGGACCAAGGATTGATTATGGGTCTGGGTCTGCACAGTATACTGCAAATATTTAGGTAATGAAATGTCTTCTAAAAAAAACAAAAAAAATCTGCTGTCTTTTTAGAAGAAAAGACTTGTTAATGCAGTAAAGCAGACCTCTGCAAACATGTTCTGAAAAGTGTAGTCTTCTCTGACAGTTAACAGTAGTCAGGAACATTAAGCAGTTCTAGTCTGGGTCACTATTTTTTAGAGGTTTGTTGTGTCATGAATTGGCTCAGGATTTGGACAAGATGGAGTCCACACATGTTTAAAAAGGATTACAAAAACAGATATTAATTAAAAACAGGATGCAGGCAAAGTTGTGGCCGCATGGAGAGGACAGAAGAGAGAACTACAATCTCCAGCAGCCAGCTTTTAAAGGTGGTGGGCCCCGGCCACAATCAGGTGCAGCTAATGGTCATCCCTCCCACTCTCTGGAACCTGGAAGGGAGGGGGAGAAACACACACAATATGCACCCACAATGCCCAGGCTTGGGTTGTCACAGTTGTCAAATATGATTCATTTTGGAAAATTTTTTGAATGACCAGTAATGACTTTTGGGTTTACCGGAGTATTTGGTTTAGATCATGGCAGGGTATCTTTAAAACTGCAAGATAGGACGAGTGCCTTGGTAGAGGTGTACACTTTGGTTCTGTAATGTAGATTTGTACATATATCAAAGCAATTATATTACATTCCATGATAAGATCTGAGTTGAGCATTATTGTGTGCATGAAGTGAATCACAGTTCATTTATATGTGATTAAGGCCGGGGTTATAATGGGGTGTCAATGTCTCTCCAACTGTGAGTGCCTCTATTCGCCCATTCACCGCTCTCCTCCTCAGCTCTGGCCCTCGTCTGGCACTACGAGTGTCCTAGTACTTGAGTAATCCTCCTGGGAACTTGTTGATGCTGCCAAAGAGCCATCCAAAATCTCTTTTTACACTCATTCCCCACTTAGCCTTAGCATTTTCTTTCAACTTCATATCATACCATTTGATGAAGCTTATCTCTGCATTCCTGGTGTGGATCTTCTCCCAGTTTGTGTACTGTGTTGTGTGGGGCATGCAGGCTTGTTTCTCAGGGGCCTCTCCCATGGACCATGAGTGAACAAAGAGCTGGGCCCTCACTTCTGTATGACTGCACAGGAACAGAAACACAGGCGCTTATCCACTAGTGTGTCTGCTGCTGCCGAGCGGTGAGGCCACTGATTTCTACTTTCACTATGATGGTGCAGTTAAAAACATCTAAGTGATGGAATAGGATACATTGGTTTAAAGAATATCATATTTATTACATGTGATTGTGGTTAAAGCTGCACTATGTAACATCCTGGAAAAGGGTACACCACCTGCTTGTCTCCAATATTGCTTTGAATCTCCCAGAATCTATCTTGCATTTATTCACACATTCAGTTTTTATTGCTCACAAATACCTTGAAAAACATATATTACTGTTAGCTGGGTCTCCTTTCCACAGATCTGACCTGTAACTTGGCCTGCTTGCTTCAGCTGATGTCTCTATGAAGACAAATAAGGTTAATGTCATACTGTGGAACATTCCAGGCAAAGCAATAACATTTCCATATGGAGACAAACAGGTGGTATACCATCCTCTTGGAAACTTACCTAGTTTTGCCAAATTAAATACAAATTGGCTTCAGCTTCCACACCTACTGATTTATATTATTATTTGAAAAAGAAACTAAACAATGAATTTAAGGTAAAAATGAAGTTCCATTTGAACAACAGTTGCTAAGGAAAATGCCTTAACAACTGTATGGGCATTTCCTATGACTTTGAGGAAAGAGTGGGAATATTCATTCATTGAGATAATACAGGTTAGAGGTCAAGGCAAAATTAGGCCAGACTCTCAACTATTTTAAATGGTGTAAACAACAGATTACATGGGTTAGGTCAGCCAGCAGAGCAACCTATTGTTATATATTGCATACATTTTGTGTGTATTTTGACAATTCTTTGAGCATTTATCATTATTAAGTGTATTTCAGTTTTATTTTTTGGTAACTTTGACTAAATTTTAACTCATTTTATAATATTCAAAAAGTGTTTAAGATTACAAAAGCAATACTAACTTTGATCTTTTACTTGCACCGTTTGCTGATAGCTACAGTTTCCTTATCACAGCCCCCTTGTGTGCCTATGTGTCGCACACTGGCACCTGCTCCATTGGAATTCAGGTCAGAGCGAGGGAGTCAGGGACGAGCTGTGTGCCTTTGCCTGTCCACTCTGTGAACAATCCACCTATTGTACAACAAGAAAGGATTCCTAATTAAAGCATATGAAGGGAATCACTCACAAACAAATACAAGAGCTCATCTGAACAATAGCTCTGAGATGTGAGGGGACAGACTCACACTGGTGGTCCCATGGAGACCCGTATGGTTCCTGCCACAGCAACATATGGCAAAAATGTCAACAAAAGAATGCAAGAATGAGAAAGAACTATGCTTATTTCCCCAGTATGATATCAGTAGGTTGTGCTCATGTAACATCCCAACATTCTAAAGGTGCACCGTGTAACTTTTCTGGTAATCATCTGCTTATCCATGGAGATGTTAATGCTGCGTCTGGAATATTCACACAGTATGACATTAAACATATCTATTTCCATGGAAACAATAGGGTGACCTGACTAGACCAAGTTACTGGCCAGATTTGTGAAGTGGCGATCCTGCTCACAGTAAGAATGTAATAAATACACCTGTAATTGATTAAATTCAAGACGGTTACATTTAATGCCACAGTGTGGAACATTATAGCCAAAAAATAACATCTCAGTAGCAGACCCACTAGAAAGTTACACAGTGCACCTTTAAGAATATATGGTAGAACAAATGTGGAGGATATGGCCTGATCTATGGAAAATATGAGGGTTTCATGCTAAAATAATTCAGAAAAGTGTAAAAAAAAAAAACAGAATATAGTTTATACAGACAGAATAAACTAAAAATGTGTTCGCAAATCCTTACAAACGCAGTGAAATAATTAGTCCACTAATAAAACATTTGATTTGATGAAGACACCTACAGTCCTATGATCCACGTGAAAAAAGTCAAAAGGGTAAAGTCCCCTCTGTTGCTACCACTAAATCACAAAAGGATTAGGATGGACTGCTAATTTTAAATCTTCTTTTATATGTTGCTATGTTTATTTTTATGTTGCTACTGCCAAACCTTGAATTTTCTTTGGGATCCATAAAGTATCCATCTACCTAAATCATTATGCTGAAAAGTAGAAGTATTATTCAATCAAAGGCAGGATTGCTGAAAGGACTTTTAGCCAAGGTTAATATAAAAAGTTAGTAGACCTAATCCTTGATACACAATGAAAGAACATCAGTGGATTTTCTTTCCATTTGAAATTTTAGCATCATCAAGTTCTATAATGTGAACCCAATCTTATTATTTACTTGTGTCATGTGAATACTTGAAAAATGTATTCCATTCTTCATGACTCGATCTACAGCTCATGCTTATCTCCTCATAGCAAAGCCTTTATGATCACATAATGGTAATAATGGCAGATCATCCACCAAGAGGATGAATAGAAAATTACGGATTTGCTGAAGCCTCGGGTTTCCATATGCTTACAAAATGAGCAGATCTGAGAAAGCGGAAGTGACTATTGGTAGTGTTCGATTGAAGTGAAAAATTCCAGTCTTTTTAAACATTTTTGACACCCCCTCGCGTCGCACCCTTTTTACTTTTCCTTTTGGCTCTTTTGTAGCCAGTCCACAAATCTTCAATTAAGTGCGTGATGGTTGTGTGAGGCTCTCTTTGTTTGCCCCTGGGGTGGAATAGGCCAATGTTAATGCCCTTCTTCAGTGTGTAAATAGCCAGGGCTGTGGGAGCATGGGCTGAGCTTAATCGCGGAGAGCTCCATCACTTTTGGGCACTTTTGGGGGGCCACCGTAGAAGGAAAAGATACAATATAGGACTTAGGCATGTAGGACTTCCTATAGTTTTGTTTTGGTTTTTTTTCCCCGGAAATGTATGCTTGCTTCTTGTAGGATCCTCAAAACCCCTCCCTTGCCTTCTTCTTCTTCTACTTTTAGCTGATACACCATACAGTCTAACTTTATTTATCTCACCTACTTATATAGCAGAACACGCAACAATCCCCTTCATTGCTTGTTTGTCAGGGCCCTTTTCAGAGCAAAAAGACTAGCGAAAGGGAGGGGGAGTCCGGGGGGGGCTGCAAAAACAAAACAAAAAAAAGCAGAGGAAACAATTAAAGGGCCCCCTCCTCCCCATGAACCCTGTGCTAGCGGGTTCCCAGCTCGAGATGCTGTGAACTCACTTGGAGGCCAATAAAGTGGACCATTATTCTTGTCAGGGTGGCGTGTTCCAAGAGCAGCTCGCCTCAATGGGCCCAGAACACAGAGAGGGGTTTGTTAGTGCGTTTTGGCTCACTGCATTATGCACTGGTTAATTAGGATGTATCTATCAATTTATCTATATATCTATTTGACTTCTAGGTAGGCCTGTCCCGATAACAACTTTTGAAGTGCATAAATATCGAGAATAAATGATAATATTGAAACTAATTTATGCCACTGACACAAAAAACCCAAGAGCAGATTTAAACCACAAAACTTTTCTAAATGTACAATATTGTTAAAAAACATAAGCTAAAATAAACAGCAAAATGTAACACTTTTGTAGTTAGTCTGTATCTGTAATGAGTCACAGAAGTTATGTATTCAACCTTTCACAGCTTAAATCTTATTATATAGTGAATATTGACCCCAAAAATATTGTTCCATCTTTCATACATTGAACGATAAGTCCATATGGTAATTATCGTGACAGGCCAACTTCAAGGAACCATTATGTAATACAAAGATAAAGTACTGCAACGTCTTTCCTTGACAAAATGCAACTTGAGATGTTATTGCTCCACTAGTAGTCCACTAAAACTTACGTACAGTACCTTTATCTTCTATGTCTTCAGAAACATTTTATTTTTTTAATTAGGGAGATTTCTGAAAAGTTGGAAACAGTGACAGGTCAGTGACTGCATTTCCAGGTCTTTCAGGAGGGTGTTGAAATGAGCCAGAGGTACAAGGTTTTGGAGTTATCAGTTTTCCGTAGGGAGTTCCTATCAGCAGGAGCGCAATATTCAGTACATAGATGGTTCAATTGATTAGTAAAAAGTTCATTTCAGTTTTTTGTAGCCACTGTAAGAAAGGATCTGTGCATTGGCTTCTAAGTGGTTTGAGCTTTTGAAATGAATGTTGTGAAATGGGAAAGAGGGTGGCACTCCAGACCAGATGCTGTCAGTCTATTCAAATGTGGTTTATTAGTGCAGATTCTTTGTGTTAGTAAAGATGGTTCAAATTCTGCCTTTGTAATAGTGACTTATATTCACCACTGGTTGGTTAATCTTTCTATAAATCAGACCCTCATTAATATTACAAATGCACTTCTGCTGGTATATCCATTTATCATCAAATTGCTCTTCTAAAAATGCATGTTTGTATTCCCTTTGCCCAGGAGACTAGAAGTGCCACCACTACAAAACAAATGTAGCCTGCTTTCAAGATGGAACAAAACATCCTCAAGTCTCTGGAGCCTAGTTCTAGTTTTCTAAGATTTACACATCTCTGCAGGTTCTCTGCAGTTCTGGTTATCTACTTATGCAAGCTTTATTTAGTAGATCGGTGAGGGAGGACTTTGATTGTCAGTAATAATCACTGTTTTTCTATTCCATTGTGTAATTTGATTGACATAATGGAGGGAAAAGCCTTTTTTGGCCACTCAATTTTTTATACCCGGTAGTGTTGATTGTAGTTGCTTGGATTGTGTATGGATGGATGTCATATTTGAATGACTACAACACTAAATGCTCTGTCTCTAATCTTCACCTTTCACCCTAATCTTCATTATCAACTATTGGTATTTCCCACACAAGTTTGTTATGATCATCATCACTTTGTTGTGTAGGCTCTGAATAATAATGTCTTTTTAAAGGTGCACTGAGTAACCTTTGTGGTGGAGGATCCATAACCCGGTAACTAATACAATCTCCATGAAGATAAGCAGTTGCCACCATCAGGCCAATTTACAAGTCAAATCAGTGGAATGGCAACCCCGCTTACTGTAAGAATGCGTGTTTTTTAATGTATTTTCGAGCAATAAAACACCTGTTGTGAAATAAATGACAAACAGAAATATTTAATGCAGTACTCCAGGAGGGACATTCCCGGCAAAGCAATAACACCTTCACTGAGACAAGCAGGTAGCAGAAAGAAAGTTACATAACCACCAGAAAGTTACATAGTGCACAATAAAGGTCCTGTATTACACAAAATAGATTCTCGTGAGCTTTAATTCAGGTTGTAATGTTGTTGGCTCATCAAAAACATAGAGTTTTGTTTTGCTTCATTCACACATGTTTGAGTAACCCTTTTTTATTGGTGTGTCTACATCTCCAAAGCTCTGTTCCACCTTGTGATGTCATGAAGCAGTAGTTTTCACGTTATACCTTTTACCTTTACTTCAGTAGAGATGGGCAATTTCAGGCTGAAATCATCCAAATGCTTCTAGTGAAGATGTATGGGGTTTAAAAACACAGAGAAGCACTTCTCGTATTACCATGTGAAATCACATGGTGGAAAAGAGTGTTTTGAGTTTTAGAGAAAAACTCACCCTAAATATGCAGGATTTATATATTAAACATGTGTGAAACAAAGAAACCACAACTCCAGGTATGTTTCTGATGAGGAAACAACATTATAACAGATCAGAAAAAAAAAATAAATAAATAAAGTAGAGGAAAAAAGATAGAAACCTAAAAGCTGAGAATCAATTGGAGCTTTTGTCCGATTTCACATCTTTGCTTAGACAATAATGGCAGACTTGCTCCTACAAATCCATTTTGACATCACTGGGGGAACCCTTTTGCTTGGCTAGCACGAGGATTACGGTAAAGCAGGATTTCAGGGACTTTGCGTAGTATGCATCATGCGCTATGCCTGTAAGGGTTTCCCATTCTATAAGCCAGTGAAAATGCCATTGGAATTTGTCAACGACTGAGCGCTGAACAGTATTTTTTGCCTAGAGGTTGTGATCCTAACTGTGATTGGTTGGGACTATGGGCATGCTTTCATCATTATATAGTGGAAAAGCCTTGGTGTGGGTACATCAGATCACAATAACATTCCACAACTGACAGGGACTAAAAAAATATTTACTTTGTTTGACACAATTTCTAATGTGTAATGACATGAAAAGAACAACAAAGAGCAGATTGGGGAAAACAGCAGTGCGCCTCGTGATGTTCTGGTGGGTGATATGCTGTAGACAGTAATAGGGCATCTTACGTTGTAGTTCTTAGAGTCTGACATGTGAAAAGATATACGATCTATGTGGGAGTCATAGAATATAATGTTTCAGATTTAATACGGATGGGAGCAGATCAAATAAGTAGAGTTAAAATGCAGATTTGTGTTGTAATACAGTGAATTTTTGGGTCTAATCACTAAAAGAAATGATGAGGTTTAACATTTGTGAATGTACCTTTTACATTATTCATAGTAAAATACAATGTAATCAATCGGAAAAACTGTCTCTTGCCCCTATCTGGGAGTATTATTTCACTGAATTCTAAAATCTGAAAACCATCAATTACATGAAGTAAAAATACTCAAATACTGCTACTACTATTCCTTCTCCTGTTACTATAGAATGCTATGCAGTTCTAATAATACTGTATAGGGTATATAATATCATAACTGCTTATGCTACTATTATTACTAGCAACATAGTACTACTGACACTGATATTTACAGTACTATTACTACTAGTATTAGTATCACCTATTAATACTATGGCTGATACTGCCATTACAAGTACTACTACTACTATCACCACTTTAAGAGATGCTACACTGCTGACACTTAAGTAACATGTACTACTGCCCCTACTACTACTACAACTACTACTACTAGCTATATCTACTAGCTTTTTCTACTCTTACCCACATCACTACTTCTGGATTATGTATAACTAATACTATTACGACTGCCATTAATACTACCACTAGTGATATGATTTAGTTCTACCACCACTACTATTACTACAACCACCAGTGCTGCGATTACTATTACCTGCTGTTCCTGCCGTTATATAAGTACAAGTTTTAAGTTGAGCAGTGATAGTATCTTGTTATACCCCGTCTCTGTGAGTGTGTAAAAATGACATAACCTCAAATACTCTCCACACAAGTACAGACATGCTTCCAAACACATACCAAAACCTGTCACACTGTAAATACATGTTATGGAATGTGTCCGTTAAACATTTGGTGAAGTAACAGAAGAGGGAGGAGAAGGAGGAAGAGGAGGAGGAAGAGAACAAAATGCATGCTTTAAAAATCAGCCTGTTCACCCACACAAACATTCGGACTGTCAGTGTAGCAGTGCTTGCATGCTTCAGCTGTCACCTTTCACATGTTTGGAGAGACTGGAGGGGAAAGCAAATTGTATACACCAACATGAATACTGTGGAATTCTGGGAAAAGAGTGGTGCATTGTTGTGAGACTGACTGACATTGTTGTGAAATAACATTATTCTTGTTCTCTTGTTTATGTTTTATAATTATCCACATTCATACTTTTGTCCCTCTTCAATTCTCAAAAAGCCTGGTATATGTCATCCTATGGAAATCTATAAAGCTACACCATGTTTTTAAAAGCCTCTATATCTTAAAGGTGCAGTGTGTAACTTTTCTGGTGGAGGGCCAGCCTGCTTCTCTCCATGGGGAAATGGGGATGTTATTTATTTCCCTGGAATGTTGCACAGTATGGCATACCCGGTTACAGGTCAGATCTGTGGCGATATAACCTTGAGTAAAAATAAATGTTTTTCAAGTGTGTTTGTTTTTTTTAGCAATAAAAGCTTGAATAAACCCCAACTATATAAGTTCAATGCCATACTTTGGAAGATTGCAGGCAAAGCAGAAACTTCTCTTTCATCAGATTAGAAGTTACACCTTTACACAAACAATTTCTAGCATTTTGCATTATGGAAAATGAATAAGAATGGTGGAATTTTATATACGTGTACATTATTTTCAGTAAGATAATCTGCATGCAATGTCAAAGCTAGGGTGTACTTGGTTTTAAAAGCATTAACACATATATGGCACTTGTCAACCTATACTTACTAACTACTACTCAAATAAATCTTTAATTCAACATTCAACATCCCCAACACCCACAAGCCTGCACTGTAAAACATATATTGTCTTTTCAGCTTAATTGCGTCTATGTCCTCCTAATAGCGATTTGTATGTGATGAATCTGACAGCACTGTGGGGTGGTATGAGGAGACTAGACTATGGCTGTGTTTTTCCCCATAGAACCCTTTAATTAGCGAGGGAACATCCAGCCAGCTCCCCAGTCTTCTTATTGAACAATAGCGAGACAATACCCTCTCCACTTCTTTCTTGCTTTCAATCGATAATGGCCACACGCAGCAGCATCTCCTGTTGTACTGTAATGTTAGCATATTTGGGGCATTGTGAGAGATTGCATGGCAGACCTATATTTGCATTGGTGATCGTGGCAGGTGAGTCCAGTCAAGTATGAAATGTGATTTGCTCAGTAATCCCATTTCCAGGTCTCAGCTGCACAGACACAGATGTCAGTTTTTCATGTACCCAATACCTGGTAGTATAGTCTTTATATAGTGTGAGCAGTGTTTACACAGCTCGACTTGATTTGATTGCTTTCATCTGACCTTGTCCTTCAATTCTTGCTGTTACATCAACATCCACACACCATTCAAGCCCCTTTGTCTTCATCCTGTTATTAACCACACCTTACTTTTTTTCTGCAATGGCCCTTGGTCATGGCAAATGCTCACATTTACGAATCAGTTGACAAATGCTCTACCAACTGAGCTACTGTTGCCCTGCTTTTGCGATTGCGAATTTTTGCAGAGACAACAACATCCACACACGCCAGCAAGCCCCTTTTGTTCTCCATCTTGTTATTAACCACACCTTACCTTTTTTTTTCTGCTATGGTGCCCTTCCCCCCTCAGCCAGTGTCACACATCTGTCTTTATATGCTGCTGTGTCAAGCCCCTCCCAACCACCAAATCGGCAAACTATGGGCTCTCCCTGGCGTAATGGTGGTAGTTTCGATGCAGTGGTTGTAGTGGGGGGTGGGGTGGTCCTGCCTTACTGCCTGATTTAATGAGCTCCTGTGGGGATTGGACAGAAGTCATCAAAAGATACGTGCTGCTGGATCGGCAGCTCTGTTAAGCACATGTGAAAGGAAAGATATGCCTTTCGTCATTGTAGATGTACTTAGATGTATTTAGACGCTACTGCTGTTAACTTATGTTGATGAAAGATTCCTCAGCGTTTGGAACCTTTCTGACACCACAATGTTTGAGTTTACGACTTATCTTTTTTTGCACTAGCATATTTGAATCAGCTATCAGCAGTCAACTAGAGGGATTAAGAAAAACAAATACAGATTTGAGTGTGCATCATAGACTGTAAATATAAATGAACATAGCTAACCTGCTAGCCACCACATTCCAAATTGGAAGTGAACATGGGAGTGCTTCCGGCTCCACTGACTTTGTTTCCAATTGATTTTACATTGAAAAATTGTCACCCCTCTCTCTGTAACTGCTGCAGTGAGCCTTGTCATTTTGGCCTTAAAGTGTTCATATTAACCTGCTCTAAATGGGTGGGGGTTGTTATTTCACTATTTTGTCTGTAAATAAATTCCTATTCCTAATATGGTAATCGGCTCCAAATTTGCCCCTATAACTGCTATCCCAGTGAGCCTCATTTGATTGGAGCCGAACACTATGGGTAACGTCACACTTCCTTAGTCTACTTCTTTATACAGTCTATGGTGTCGTGCTATACAGGGAGATAAAATGACTTTATTTGACATAATTAAGTCAACCATTGTTTAAGTACTGTGATAGTAAATACATACTTATACCAAGGACGTAGTAAACTTAATATAAGCCTAAGCACTCTTTGAATCAGCATAGAAAATTATAAATGTAATTAAAAGGCCATGAATTCACAAGAGATTTAGTTGGGAACAGTTGCACTAAGTTGGTCTGAGCATTATCAGTGGTACAGTTTGTTCCTGATATAGATGCACACAGACAGTCTCTGGTGATGTCCAAAATAATAGGGGACTATAGTTCAGTGCTATGTCAACAGATCCCTAGCCTAATAGGCTGTTAGCACATAATTATAGTGGAGTTGGTCACATCTGAGAGCTCAGTGCAGACCACAGCACCAGCCCCAGGATTCCTCTCCTAATGACTGCCTCATTACAGCATACTGCATTTTGCCTAACAATTGGGATCCTTGTAAAATACAGAGATATGAAATTGGAAACGTCTAACATTGTACAGGAAAGCATTGGCAATACAATATGGACAAAAGAGACGCCCTTTAGTTTACATTGTGTTTTAAATGTTGACAAGTTTGAGTCTTATTTACACACTGCCTCTATAGCACTTGCTGCTTATATGCATTTTTAACATTTGACATGAACATGCGTCAGTTGTTTGGTGTGGATGGAAATTTATCTGAACTATGAACTATTTGCCCATTAACCTAAAGATCTACGATTTGATTCTTGCCACTAGCACTGTGTACTGTCTTGTATTCTGGGGGACAGGCATGGATCTTGTCTGTGTTATTTAGCTGCCAGAATGTTCAGAATGTTGAAGACTGAGTTTGAGTATAAAAGCACCAAATATGTCTGTACATTAATTATTAAATACTTTTAGTGGTCATGTTTTCATGCTATTTTCTCAACAGTGCAACATGATGTGACCTGACCACTTCTGCCATAGAAACAGCTTGTTCCTACACTGATCTTGAAGTTGTTTGCTAGCTACAGGTAAAGCTCAAAAAATAATGAACGCATATGAGAAAAAAGATAGGAAATAAACCATGAAGACAGACTATGCTAATGCTAATTCAACCACAGAGCATTACATAAGTGGTGTGAGGGCCTCTTTGAGATTAAATTTACAGTACAGCTGGCACACGGGTGGAAACTGTGCTGAGGGCTGATGTCTCTGACCGTGGTCCTGAAATATCCTGAAGCCGATACAGCATAAGTAATAACAATGTAACTCACCACTGCCCAGTTATTTCAGATGCAAACACAGAACACATTTGCAGGTATGTACATGCAGATTTAGCCAGAACCCGAGGGCAGTAAATCATGTCAGTGTAGATTACACAAGAGGCCTTAGAATGGGCCTGTGCTTTGGGGTATCTGTCTTGCCAGTGAAAGCAAAACATTGGAAAAAAATTGGACTCCTTCACCTTGTTTCAACCTCAGATCTCTGTCCAATTTGTATTGCTGTTGAGCATTTGTAAAGCAGAGGAATTCTACAGTTCATATAAAAGACTATACAGTACTTAACCTTGCTACTTTCAATATATAATCAGCTAAACACTTCACCTTCTGCTATCTTTTATCCATTCTATTATAACCCTCTCTCTGTCTTCAAGCTTGTGACCAGGCCAATGAGTATGCCAGCTGGTGATCTTGCGTTTAGATTACACGTATGTTTTTGTATCAGATGGGAAAACTATTTTGGACCCTTTTCAAAGCCACTTTTGCTGGATTCTTTATCTTGTGTTGTGCAATAGTTGAACTGTAGGTTACACTAGAGCTGGAATCCGGCCGATTTGCATGATAGTTGGTGCATCTCTGTATCACTATCCATCACCATTCATCCTCTCAAACTTTCCTGGGATAGAGAAAGAAGAGGCGCTGGGTGACAAAGCGGGCCTGTCTCCCAATGGTGGAATTTATCTCAGGCTTCCTATGCACGGCACAACCTGGACGAGTGTTTGCAGAGCGTTTCATTTGGGGGAGGGCCCTGCACAGTTCCTAGGGCGATTCTTCCCAGTGCATGGCAAGTGGGTGCTGAGGCCCTCGGAGGCTCAGATATATCCGGAGCCTGGCCTGTGTCCAGTTTGTCTTTACCTCGGAGCATATTGTGATGCTCCAGTCATGAGAACGGGCAGTGGGCCCCTCAGCAGGGCAGTGGGAAAGGGCTTTGCTCATTTACATTTTGCTCAGGGATGCGATGTGGAACCTATCAAGCTTCTCAACTATAGGTTGAAAATATTGGTTAGCTAACATAAGATTTTTGTGAAAATGTGTCAACTGAAATGTTTTTCTTAGTAGTGATAGCATACAGTTTTAAAATGTGGTGTGATTCCAGCTCCCACAGATGAATGCTGTTGTTCTGTCCTTGGGCAAGACACTTAAGCCACCTCGCCCTCAGTATTTGCATAAACTAATGTATGGCTGTGTGTGAGAGTGGTTACTTGATGTAAAGCACTTTAAGTGCCTAGAAGGTGGAAAACTGTTATATATAAATGTGACCAATGACCATAATTTTGTTTTGGCAGAACCTAAGATCACCTGTTCATTTACTGTGACGCATAATTTTAAGGAGCCTTGTGAGAATTTGGGTGGTGTTGTTTACATAGAAACACCAGCGTACCCTAACTTTTTTTTTTTTTAAATCAGCATTGTTTATTAAGGATTATTTATTATGATAACTGTATTTGAGGTTTCTAAATGGTCTTGCCTTGTTCAGTTGATCCAAAAGTTTTATCGCGTAAATGAAAGTAAAAGCATATAATGGTGTCTGTCCATTTACTACTTGACCATCTTTAAAGAGGGTTTAGTGTTGGGTGTGTGGCACTGAGCTTCCTCTTCATCCCTCTTCTTCGTCTCTAAGAGGCTAACTGTTGCTACGACAACCCCTGGCGCTCCATGCTGCACCGCGGCCGCCCTCAATAGCGCCGCTCCGGGAACCTCCTCGCACTGGGAAAGCGGCATAAAATTGGGATAATCGCTGTCGATTATGGGGCACAATGGGCTGCCGCTTGTGAAAGATTCATTCATCCTGGAAAAAGGGTTCGCTGGTGGAGGCGGGAGGGGTCTTTTGGGGGCCCTCTGCTCTCCCACGGTGGGCACAGGCATGACATCAGTGGCCTGAAAGGACTGGCATTCTGGACACTGCCCCTCTCTCCCCTGTCCTCACTCACTATAGCCCTCCGTACTCATAGTCCGGACCCTGCGCAGTCCTCCCCCCTCCTTTCACCCATGCCAGTTTGGATGTGGTGCTTGGCCGGCTAAACTGGGGCCACTGCCACTGTTTGCGTGCGGAACAAAGCAGCTCTGAAGAAGCGAGAGGAAGCAGAGAACTTCACATGGAGCCAGCCAAGAGGAGGGACAGCAGCCTTAGTGCTCTCCTCTCTCTCCCCTCTCTGGGTCCTCTTTTGACTCGCAGGGACCACTCTGACCCTGGTACCCCTTCTCTTCTCATCCCCTGCTGTAACCCCTTCTTCACCAAATCACAGTTTTCTCTTAAAAAGCCCCTTTTGAGTGACGTGTCAGGATTTAGCATGAGTGATTTCTCATGACACCATCTCTGCGGGCCACGGAGGCATTCCTCTAGCTTTTGTTGTGGTTGGTCATTTGTGTGCAGGAGGAAATAGCTTTCCAACACATTTGCTTAATTGGAATAATGTGATGTAGCTGAATGAGATGTGGAGTCCCATGCTGCTGGGAGACTGGGGGAAAAATCGGCGTGACACCATCGTCGCATGAATCACTGGCCTTTTGGGTTTGGTGCATTCACTACCTATAGACCAGCACATTATTTATGATTTAGAATTAAATAACCTGACCTATGTCCTCATCTGACATGTGTCATGACATGTGTCATTTCTGATCCTATTAATTTACTACAAAGACTGAGTGATATGCAACGTTTAAAAGGCAAGGCAAGATATTTGTAAAGTACAATTCGTACACAAAGTAATTCAAAGCTATAACAGTTACCCATTACGCTCACATGTAAATAGGTGGTCATGGTTTAATGTAAAAAAAAAAAAAAAAAAAAAAAAGAAGAATGTAAAAGAAAGCTCATTATGTTAAATTAGAAGATGGGGGTGGGATTAAATCAGTTTTTCTTCTTCCCACTCCTTTTTGGGCAATTTTTTGTTGTTGTAGTTCTGCTGATGTCGATATGGATGTCATTATGTTCCATTGTAAAAGAACGTAAAAGGTTTACTTGCCCAAAATAAATAAATACAAAAATAAAATAAAATAAAATGCTTTACACCATAAGGAATACATTAAAATCACAATACAAACAAATCAAAATATAAATAATCATCATAAAATTAACATTAAAAGAGAAGAGTGCAGAATAAAAAAGAGAGAAAAAATAGAACATTTTTGAGCCTGTAGAAAAAGCCCACTTTATGTTTCCAAATTACCAGTCCAAAAATGAAGTGTTTTAGGTTTGAATTTACTTCTGCCAGTGGAGTTATGTTGCGTAAAATGGATCCATGAACTGATGCCAACTGTGTAATGTGTTCACAAAGTATCCCACATGTACCCACGTTTTCAGTTCAGAGCTTGCCACCAGATTTTTCTGTCCATGAGTAATACAACACATGCTTGCTTACGTGGAGAGCTTGTGTTCACTGTTTTTCTATAAATATACTTTCTATAAAATCTTCTCAAATATATAACTTTTACTAAGACTTAGACAAACTTTATTGATCCACAAGGGAAATGATTTGGACACAGTAGCTCAGACATCACAGTATATTATAATAACAAAGAGCAGCAATATAAATGGTAATAATACATTCAAAATAAGTACAAGTAAAAGTAAAAATATAGAAATATAGTAATACATATATAGCTCAGCTGTATACAGGAGATCGTAAGGAGAAAAGATGAAATAATGATGAGACGACATAGGGTTATCTATTACATAAGCCTTTAAACGTTTCTATCATCATGGAGACCAAACCAGACCAAGTTACAGGTCAGATCTGTGGAGAGGCAACCCCACTCACAGTCAGAATGGCTGTCTTTCTGGGTATTTTTGAGCTATAAAACCACCTGTAATTGAATAACTGTAAGGTGGAGCTGTTTACTGTGGAATATTTCAGGCAGAGCATATGACATAGTAACAAGCAGCTGACAGGCCCCCAGCCAAAAAAGTTATACAGTGCACTTTAAGTAAAACTATTCAATTATTCAAAAGATAAAGAGCTAAATATGTGTTCTTGTCAATCTATACTAGTACTATATGTATATTTCTCAAATCAGTTACATTTTTTGTGAACAGTCTTTAATTATGTCAATGAGCATTTAAAAAAAAGTTGTTGTAACTTGAAATCACCACATAAAAATATTTGTTTCAGTAACTTATTTCATCTCATGATAAAAGCTTCCTTAACAGTGACATAACGTGAACTGTACGGAAGCTACAGTTTACAATACATCTGCTTTCAGCCCTGTAAATCCTCTATGCTAACCGCTCCCATAAAGCTCCACTGTACTCCCATTAGCAGCATCATTCTCATCCCTATCGAACTCGGCCTTCTCCTGTAGGATTACATACCACTGTACTGACGAACGGGGCTGGGATTTGACAATAATGCTGCATAACGCACTTCCCCCTCCCACTTTAGAATTTATTTATTTATCTGAAGGATTGCAGGACGTCTGGTCGGCAAGGGGTGGGGGCAGAGGAGGCAGGGTAGGGGGGTGGGACCTACACCAGGGCAATTCAGGTTGTTGTGGTTGGACTGGCGAAGCTTGCACTGCTTGGATTCTTGGGAAGAGTTGCATGGTTGGCATTCTCTGGATTTAGGATATATGGTTCTGGACAGTATCTGCTGACATCTGCCATTTTTCCCTATGTTTTGAATGGATTAATTATTTTCCTGCTAACGATTTATCTTTAAATACCAAAGGCTGGTGCTGAGAGCGGTTCATGTTTATCGGACTTACCTCTACTGCACCAGAAATGAAGTAAGTACAGTGCAGATGTGCATTAGATGAAGAATGCCACAATGTGTCATTTTTCAATTTTATTTAAATTTATTAAACAATTATGCTGATATTTCAACTGTAAAGGCAGCATTTGTGAAGACAATCTTTCTTCCAATTAGTATCTTTCATTTTCAAAGCGAAATAATTGTAATATTGTTTTAGACATTTATCACAGTAAAGTGCCTGCCAGTTTTTGTTGGATCATCACTAATTCTATTGTTTGATCATTTTCTATGAGAAATATACACAACATATAAACTGTTTTTCAATTGAATTAATGTAAATCTTGTATATTACAGAACAGAATTTACAATTAGATATATTTTATTTTGACTTAAATTTAGATTTCACTATATGCTTTTCTTTTCTTTCTTTTTTTTTTCTTTTTATATTATTTTCTTTTTTTTCTTTTTTTTGTTTATTTTATTATTTGACTTCTTAATATTCCCATTATGATTTCTAGTTTATGGCCTGCAGTGCGGTAAACCAGCTAATCATAAGTAATCCTATTAGACATTACTATGGGATTATGTAGTGTGAGGTCTTGCTATAAAAGAATTAAGCCAAAGAAAATTAGTGAATGTAGATTGGCCATTTTTCTAAATGTACTGAATGCATCCATCCTATATATTTTCCAGTATAAAATCTCTTGCTATATGCTATATACTGTATTAATTTCCATCTCTATCTATGACTACATCTGTGTCTCATTCGTCTCTGCCTGGGAGAGACTTTATAACAGGAAGATCATGACAGTCTAATATCCAGCCTTCATGACGTCCACTGTCTGCTCCATCTTCCTCATGTGCTAAAAATAATGAACCAGGAGCTAAAAATTAATTAACACCACCATCTCTCTTATAGGGCATGGGAATACATTGTAAAAGTGAAAAACGATGTGGAGATCTTATATTTAGCGCAGGAGCCCAATGCAATGTAATGCTCTGTTTTTCACACTTCACTTTGAAATTAATAAGAGACCGCTCGCCTCCATCTGTGCGCCTGGAAGCTGACCAGGTGGTCTTCTTCCTACAACCACGCCAGAGGGGGGGAGTGGGACTGGGATGTGCGTTTGAGGTCGCTCATTTGGAATGATTAGCGCCTACTCAAAAAACACAAAAAAAAACAACATAAAAAAACTTTATTGCTGAGGAGGCTCTCTTACTCTTTTGAATTTGACAAGCTTCCAACTGAACTGTGATTAATAACTGCAGTAGCTTGACTTCATCATAGACTATAGGGGGAGTGACGAGGAACAAAAAGCATCAAACTTCAAAAGCTTCCAGGACGTGAACTTGTGAAGGGTGAGGTCATAGTTCACACTGGCTTTATTTCTAGTGCCTCTTTTTACTCCATTTTTGTTCCCACTGTTCCTTTCTAGCAGATGAATAGCTAAGCAGGACACTAAACCTTCTCTATTGGCTATTGTTGCTAGAAAGTTGTCAAACTTGTTGACATAATTTGATAGATTGTCGTAACTTGCTAATGAATTGGAGTAGCTTGGTGAAGCCTGTATGGAACACCTGCATGGTTGTGTTATAAGTAAGTGGCATGACGCTGGCACAGCTGGTTCCCTCTGCCGATAACTATCTCATTCACACCTCAAATGACAACAGGAAATGCACTGTGCGACTCGTAATAGGAAGAGCTTTCTTGTGTAATTAATTAGGCAGTCTGACTGAGCTCCCCTCTGAGTGCATTTCAATTTGACTTGTATGTCAGGAGTATAAATACATTACAATGCAAGAATTATACAAGCAGGGAAAACACAGCGGTTTGGAATAATGGCCAATCATACCATTTCTTTTTAGAGGAGTTTGTGATTTTCAGATGTGTATCTCTGATGAGTCTCAAGATGCTGAAGTATTTAAATATGAAAATCACTTTAGACTAACACCATTATAGCTATATCTATATCATTATGGCATCATTATTATATATCTTCTTCGGTTTTAACGTTTATTTTGATGCATGTGAACCTTTTTGATCACTTGCATTGTTCTTGTCTGCATGAATGTTTTCCAAGTCAGTGTGATATAGACTGTAGTGGCTCAAACAAGTCATTTCAAACTAAAAATTGTTTCAGGGAGCTGAAACCTCTTGATGTCAAAAACAGTGTCCAGGATTACACCATCTTGTAAATTGACTGGAGAAAGATGCTGTGTTTGACATGTTCTTCAGACGAGTGTTCACTTCTCTATTCACCATCTTGTCGTCAGCCTCCATCTGTTGGCAACAACAGTTAGCACAGACAGTGAGAGGCAGTCTTGACAGATTTTAAACTCATCTTTTTTTTATTTTGTATTGATCCACTTTGTATGATCCAACTTTTTTTTTACATTCTTTTTTAAACACTGTAGTTTGAATGTGCATACACTTACAATATCATCTTTTTATCTGTCTGTGAATTGAAGTGGGGTTAATATGATTAACTTGGATTCAGGAGCTGGACCACACCTCAACCTCTTCGCCAGCCAACCACAGCTCATCTCGATCACGCCTTCAATTACCCAGAAGCCCTATTTATACGACCATCCCCGACATGACCATCCGTGTCAGCTCTCTCGACCCCCTACCTCCCACCCCGTGTCCTTCGTCCATCTATCCAAATCAGCTGGGTGACCATTTTGGACTGGAGACGGAGCCCCCACCCTGAGTCTCCCCCCAGCCATCACATCTACCCACTGTCAATAAATATCTTTATCGTATTCCATTTTTGTGGCGTGGTCCTTGTTAGTGAACTTAACTTCAAAATACAACACAGAAAACCCGAAAAAAATATAAACAACTATAAAAAAAAAAAAGCAGCTGAAACATAAGAATTTGAGGTCAGAACTACTCAAAATAACATTGCTATTCTATTTATTCATTCATTCAAACGTGAATTCCTTTTTTTTCCAGACAAAGCATTTACAATTGAACCCTCTGAAATGCCTATAATTCTGACTCGTCTTTTGTTGTTTCCAGTGCCAACAGTATGCCTAAACAAGTGGAGGTGAGGATGCACGAGAGCCACCTGGAGCCCATTGAGGCCAGGCCCCAGTCCAAATGTGCTCTACTATGTTCCAAGATGGCCAAGAATCTTCTGCTCACACTCACAGTGCTCGGTCAGTACCCCGCATCTTCTCACTACATCCACATACGATTAACTTAATGTTGGCTGATTGATTTGTGGCTGAATCATACTAAATCTCAAAAAAGTAGACTCTGGAATTCTACTTTTTCTATCATATTCTTTCACGGTAAGAATGGTACATGAACACATTTTTATTTAGCGCTTTTTCACCTTCAAGGCACTCAAAGCACTTTACATGAAGGAACTACTCTCCCATTCACACACACACATTTATACACCAGTGTAAGCAGACACTGGGAGTGAGGTGGGTTGAGTGTCTTACCCAAGGACAGAACAACAGCATTCATCTGTGGGAGCTGGAATCGCACCTTATCAGGTATTAAGTTAGTTCTGTAGCCACAACTGCCTTGGGGCATCAGACAGAACAGTATTCACACCAAAGTGTAATTCTCAAGAACAGACATTACAAAACAAATGGTAGGGACTAAAACCATAAACTCTGGTTTATGGGCAATAATCTACCAAAAAGAAATGTACAATTTTTGACAGATGAAGTGGCTGGATTGGATTTAGTGATGAAAAGAATTCTTTGATTTCTGTGGATTTTCCTATTTGCATATCTTTCAATTAGGAATGCACTGATACGATACTGGTTTTGGATAACATTTTGGTGGATCCTGTATCAACTTCCAAGATATTGGTTCAGTCGCTATTCCATTTTGGTCTATAAACTGGTGAGCTGGACAATCAAATGGTAAAGTATATGAGAAGCCATATGGTTCTATGATTGCTGCACTTCATCATAGAGAGAGCTTTAATGACCATCACAAAATGCTGCATATTTAATTTGATATCAGACATCATTTCTATGTAGATAATGTTCTGTACTGTTGACATACGGTCTACTCTACAGCATCTTATCTGTCAGTATATACAGTCCAATCCAGTCTGTCTACAGCAGCCTTATTTGGATGTGTAATTGTGTGTACATCTCGCCCCAATTGGCAGTCTAAACCAGCTCTATCTTTGATCCTCTGTCACTTGGCAAATCAGGGCTTGAATCGCAAATGAGCCAAAATGAGTCCTGGGAGAGTAGTCCAAATTGCATCCTGGGATATTGCTAAAGACTAGAGGAGAGATCAAGCCCCATAGGACAATTTTGTTAATCATAGTTGTTAATCATCTTTGTGGTATTTGGCTGTGCCTAGTGGAAGGAAGTTCAACCATCGGGGGGGAAGAGTTGAGGTTGATCTGGCATTTTATTGGCAAACTCACAGAGAATGACCACTGGGACTGAGTGAGAAGGTTTAGACCTCCAAGAGGTCAACGCTTCCTTTGAGATGACGAAGAACTGAGCTTCAAAATAGATTTCAGACATGGAAGAAGTGGGACAAAAAGGGCTTCAGAGGGTTACAAAGTGTGCCCTTAATCACATCTGAAAGTGACAGTGAAGAACAAAAATATATTAGAAGCAGTTTAAAAGATACACAAGCACAAGTCTGACATGCAGTCTCCTCCCTGGTGCTTCAAAAGCTCAGATCTTAATCCTCCTTCAGCTTTACTCTGTCACAGCAGGTTGTTTCCCTTTTATCTCCCCAACGATCCATACTCCTCCAATGTGGAACAGATTCTCAAGAACTCTAATGCTGAGAATCTTCTCAAGAAAAACATCCCAAGATTATGCAATTCTGGCAAATTCTTTACCTGACCAGCCAGGACCACCAACTTTACAAAAAACTAGTGGATATGGAGTTGTATCCTGTATCCCTTAATTCAGAGGGCATGATTGACAGGTGGATTTGCGATAAAAACAAACATGACTGCTTAAAGGACTGAGAATTGAACAGAATGTAGAAGGGGCTGGCTGGTCAAGCAAGCAAATTCTATAATCTAATTCTATAATCTATAGGAGCCAGAGTGATGAGAAATTAGCACTGTAGCCATAGCAAATAACAACTGAAAATGTTAATTGCTATGGTCAAAAGTACTCAAAATTCACTTATGAACAGGAAGCTGAAACCTATGGATAGAATTTTAGGACTTTTTTGCTCTTAAAATTATAGGGGGGAAAAAAAAAGACAATGTAATTGCAGTTTCTGAACTTTGTAATTTAGAACACTGAAAAGTTTAAGCTATAGCATCAAGGGAACCATTGTTAGCGTGGTGGGGCTTTGTATACTTTTAATATTTTGTTTCTGTAATAATTGTAAACCATTACATCTCTGTTCCATATTTTAGGTGTGATCTTGGGAGCTGTAGCAGGGATGTTGCTCCGAGTGGCCTCCCCCATTCACCCAGACATCATCATGGTGATCGCGTTTCCTGGAGACATCCTCATGAGGATGCTCAAGATGTTGATCCTGCCTCTCATCATTTCTAGTTTAATCACAGGTAAAACAAAAAAGTTTAGTCTGCTTTTTCAAGAATTGCCATATTGGATTTTTCTGCATAGCAATTCAAAATGTTATAGAATTTATTGAAATGTACCAATATAAAAAGAAATGAATGTGTAATTGTGTGACATTATGCAATTATTATAATTACTATGTAAATTAAAGTACTGGGGATATTTCTTCCATTATGAGAAATGTTTTGATTGATTGCCGAAAAGGAGGTAATTTGGTTAATGGGACTTGATTTAAAGTTTTGCTAACAAGACTAGGCTAATCTGGTAATGTAATATCAGTATAGAAAAAAAAAAAGATCTTAATGTTTGTGTAGGCCTAATATTATTACCATCATAAAGTGGATCATTTTGGATTTCAGGTCTGGCTGGTCTGGATGCCAAATCTAGTGGTCGCCTTGGCACAAGAGCTATGGTGTACTACATGAGCACCACTATCATTGCTGCTGTCCTGGGTGTCATTCTGGTGCTGGTGATCCACCCTGGAGACCCCAAACTCAAGGAGAACCTGGGAGAGGGCACCATCAACGATGATGTGTCCAGTCTGGATGCTGCCTTCGATCTCATCAGAAACCTGTTCCCTGAAAATCTTGTGCAAGCTTGTTTCCAACAGGTAAGTGTAAACCATGACTGATTGCAGGAAAAGAAAGTGCACATATTAAAGAAGACCTAATTTGCTTTTGTTCTGGTATTGCTTGGTTTTCGAAGACATCACAACATTCTATAGGCAAATGGCATTTAATACAGATGGGAGCAGCTAAAATTGATATTGTTAAAATGCAGATTTTTGTTGCAATACAGGAATGTTTTGGGATTGAAAAGATCTGGTATATCATTTGCGAATTTACCTTTTGGATATTTCAGGGCAAAATACAATATAATCAATAGGGAAAACTGCCTCTTGTCCCCCCTCTGGCAGAATGACACCATCACATTATCGAATCTGAAAACTACACTTTTTTATTCATTTTAACTTGCAATATTGATCTAAGATAACTTGATATATAGTAATTGGTCAGCTGTCATATTTATCTTGGTGCTTCAAAAGCAAGACAATACAGAATTGCTTAGACATACATAAATCACTCAGAGTAAGCTAATGACGAGAGAAATCCATTAAACCACAATTAAAATGCCTTACAAGCTCATATGTCATTAATATCTTACTTCATTACAGATCCAAACAGTCACCAAGAAGATCGAGATCGAGCCAGAAGTAATCAACGTCACCACGATGGACGGACTGGTGACCAACGTCACCAAAGAACCTCAGTACATCATCAAAAAGTCTCTGCAGTTCAAGAGTGGAATGAACGTTCTAGGTAGCCACTATTCAATTTCAGATTTCTTTTTTTTGGCAAACACAGCTGTTACAGATGTGAGCTTGCCATTTTCCCAATAGTAAAACCTGTCATGCTTGGCTTGGCTTGGCTCATCCCACATGAATTTCACTAATTTCATTTTATGTCCCAGGGCTGATTGGTTTCTTTATTGCATTTGGCATCTGCATGGGCAAGATGGGCGAGAGGGCCAAACTCATGATTGAATTCTTCAACATCCTCAATGAGATTGTGATGAAACTTGTCATCATGATCATGTGGTTAGTATCACAAAACCAAATCTCATTGAAGCTATTTCGGAAACTCATTCAAGTGGAAATAACTATAGGTTATTTCGATATTAGAATCATGAGTAAAGACAGTGACTGCAATATTTTAAAGCTCTGTACCTGATTTTCACTGTCTTCATAATGTGAAATCCAGAGCTAGTTTATTTTAAAGGCTTTGCAGTGGTCCATACTGATTCCTTGCTTCCTTAATGCACCCTATTGTAGTAATTATCCACCTTGATGATTTTAAGAGATCAGAGCAGAGTGACTGTGCCACTGTAAAGCTTAAAAAAAACAGGACTTCCTTTTTCTTGGACCTTATAATGCTTTATAATCAAATGCAGACAGCACACAGTGGTCTCGTTTTGACCACAAGAGCTGCTTTTACAATATATCTGTGCTAGGGCCAAACAAACTTTGCTCAGCTACAGTATATGGAGAAAAAAAATGGTTACAGTCACTGGTGCAAACAATAGATACAATAACAACAAATCAGAAAAAGTGTAGCACTTAACTTAAAAATTGCCTTTAATCTTAGAATTACATGTGTAATTTCAACATTACCAAGGCATTCTCTCTCCTGATCTGCAGTTTTTTTCCCCATATTAGCGATCCCAGAGAGTCTTGAATCTCGCTTATAGTGCAGTGGATAAAATGTGCATGTATCAAAGTTAACTTGACTACTTCTTTTGCCAGGTACTCTCCCTTTGGTATTGCCTGTCTGATCTGTGGTAAGATCATCTCTATTAAAGACTTGGAGGTGGTAGCCAGACAGTTGGGCATGTACATGATCACTGTCATCATCGGACTCATCATCCACGGAGCCATCTTCCTCCCCAGCATCTACTTCGTCATTGTCAGGAAAAACCCCTTCACCTTTTTCTTGGGAATTTTCCAAGCCTGGATCACTGCTCTGGGCACAGCTTCCAGGTCAACATCGGAATAATTAACATATAATGTCTATGCGCATATTTAGAAGCTATAACTGTCAATCCTTTTTACGATTCTAGTGCTGGTACGCTACCTGTGACCTTCCGTTGCCTGGAGGAGAACTTGGGCATTGACAAAAGAGTCACCCGTTTCGTGCTGCCCGTGGGTGCTACCATCAACATGGACGGCACTGCTCTGTATGAAGCTGTGGCGGCCATCTTTATTGCTCAAATGAATGGAGTTCATCTGGACCCTGGTCAGATTGTAACTGTCAGGTGAGAAAACATTTTGAAACATGGTGGTTCAAATATTATTATGTGGATATTGGATGGAATAGGTCATAATTGAAATGGTCCAATACCAAAATTCTCAGGTACCCATTTCTACAACACCATCAAACAGACTGGGTGAAATGCCTTTCCCAAAGACACAAAGGCTGTACTCATTCGCTGGTTATAGGCTCCAACCTCATTCAAAATGTATAGGACATTTTGAATTCTGCAGTATAAAGCCCAAATATCCACAGGACAAGTTATGTTATACAGAAAGAAAAACATTTGAAGCACATGAGATCAATTCTCAACCTCTTTTTTCCTGCTACCTATACATGCTATTTTGAAGTATCATTTGCTATATTATGACTATTTCGATGCATAAAAATACTATATGAAGCATTTGCTGTAAGGGCATATATACCAGTAGGGATGGGACAAGAGCTCGTGAGACAAAACTGCCACAAGATCGTGCACACATGAGGAAAATTATGTTGTGAGATTTTTTCACCATGTTTGTAGAATTGAAATGGACAAAAAAAGAGTTACCTGCTGGTGAACTAATCTAGTTCTAAAAAGCAGCACTAAAATACTAAATAAAGCCAAAATTGGAAACTAAAAACTGGAAACTTACATTATTTATTTTAAAATCTTATGTTATCTCATGAACTCAATCTCATATCTCATCTCCTTTTCATTCCCACCCCTATATTCAAATAAAACATAAGAAAATGGACAGCCTGCTACTTGACATTTGAACAAATCTATTTCCCTGAAAAGGACATCCCATTTCTTACATCTTGAACATATTTAGGAGAGTAAAGGCCCACTCCTGTACTCTTGAGCCGTATGAATCATCCCAAATCAATGTCTATGACTGTGGGCTACAGCTATTTTTATGGTCAAGTGGTCACTTTGAGCTGGAGCATAGATGGGGGTGTGATTAAGTGTAGTACCTATAACGAATGTGACCGAGTTCTTGTGTGTCTCTGCAGTCTGACAGCTACATTGGCCAGTGTGGGAGCAGCCAGTATCCCCAGTGCCGGTCTGGTGACTATGCTGCTGATTCTGACTGCTGTGGGGCTGCCAACTCAGGACATCAGTCTCCTCGTGGCGGTCGACTGGCTGCTGTAAGTTCACCCATTATCGCCACACTTTCTGCCCACCTTATTACAGGAGGAGACTAATTTAGACACAGACAAGTGGGTGAGGTGAGATTTATTTATTTATTTTCACTTATATAAATATATTTTACATTTTTCAGCTTTTTCAGTTCCGATACCAATTCTTAACCTGTAGCTTTAAGTATCTGGTGATAACCAATATCAACCGATACCAGTGTAGAGACTGAGAACAGCATTTATTTCCTTTAAAACTAAAATAAGATAAGATCAAATGTGTTATGTGGTGGTTATTTATCCCTCAGAACAGCTTTGTGTATATAAAAGTTAAAACATTGTGAGACTGTCTGAGCCCACTACGACTATAGTAAATAGTCCTGTTACATCATTGTATATGTCCAATCAGGATATTGGATGAACCGATCTGGAAGCCGATATCTGATCCAGCAATTGTTTTCAGTATCAGCGCCAATATCGGATACTAGTACTGTATCGGTGCATCCCTAGTAAAAATAAAGCATAATACAAAAGAATGTGATGGATTGTTGCCAAAAACTGTCAAGGGGCTTAACGTGTGGTAACCTATAAATTGCAGATATTTATAGGTTACCACACATTTGTATGTGAAATGATGGAATGCATCAATCAGTACAAACAGATATATACAGCAAAATACAAGATACTAGTGAAGAGGAAAAGAGGCTGAGGTGGCTAATGATTCTGCTGCTGCAGTAAGATAGGGAAGAGGTGTTTAATTGTACATCATTATGAAAAGTTAAATGGAATAGGTAATAATTCTCAGGCACCCATGTCACATACATAATCAATAATACAAGATGGGTGAAGCGTCTTGCCCAAGGACATCAGATATCAAGATAAATATACTTCCTGGTTGAATTTATTCTTCATCTCACTACTGTAAATACTCAATCTTCCAGGGATCGGTTCAGGACTTCAGTGAATGTGGTGGGAGATTCGTACGGTGCAGGCATCGTGTACCACATGTCCAAGGCCGAGCTGGATGAGCTGGATGCACACGCAGCCAAATCAGATGACATCGAGATGATGACAAAGACCCAGTCCTACTACGACGACATGAAGAACCATCACGAAAACAATTCCAACCAGTGCGTCTTAACCGCTACCACTAGCACAACTGCACAATCTTCTGCTGCTAACAATTCTATCGTAGTAGATGAATGCAAGGTACAATTAACTCTTTCGGGCATAGAGACTTCAATGTAACATCTTTTTACCTCTGCATGCTCATTGTGCACTTTTGCTTCATGGTGTTTGCATGAAAACTTTTGGATACATCCTCAATCTTTCAGAGACATGAGAATTGATGAACAGCTGATGCATGTATGTACGTTCATTTGGACGAATGGCAGCTTTTGTGTCTAATTAGCGTTAATAAGATAAAGCATGAGCCTAAATTGATTGCTATTAGGAAGACTTTAGCTTCAAACACTTATGCTAAGCCAGTCCCATCAATGTATCCTGTTGGGAACTGGCTTTTGTGGAAAAGGCAAAGCGAGATAATCCCCTTCATGAGTGAGGAATTATTTAGCGGCACAGTTTCTTTTAACCTCAAATGTGCCGCAACACAGATGCACACTTCTTATTGTCATCACAATTAAAGATTGCAATTGTGTGGCATGAATAAAAATAGTCTAACCACTAATTAGCAGATCATATTTTCTGCATACATGTACTGTACGAAAGCACTGTTTCTGTCAGGGCTTTTGCGTTTCCACACCAGCTATTTATGCACAATGTGTGAACTCACTTGTGAAATGGAAAGCTGTGAAGTACAGTAGCTTGTAATATAAAAACATAATGCTCTTTCAATCCCTATCCTTTGAATGTATTCCAGACTGTACAGGCTTGAATGGTTCAAAGACCTGCAGGCCTCTCTCACATCCCAGTAGAAATGTCTAATGATGAGCCTTTTCATTTATTAAAGGGTGAAAGGTGTCTCCTAGCAACGGAGGCAAACCTGTCACCCTAGTGACACAGGGAAAAAAAGTTATATCCTCCTTTCTTCCTCTACCGTTTATTAATGGATGGCATTTCCATATAAATACGACACAAAGGCGTGTTATTCCCATTCCCAGCATGACTAATGACCTTTTCTGTTTTGCCTGTAAATAGAACATTCCTAACACCCTGCTTCCAATGTAGACTGTAATATGCATTCATCTAATAGTCTTAACACTCTTTATAAATTGTGTTTTTGTATATTATGGATTTTTATTTTTATAATGTCTACATTTTGTGTATTTGTCTCCCTCATTATCCATAAGCCAATCTGATAACTGTTATATGAATACCTTGGTGAACACTATATTTTTTTAGAACTCAGATTAAATGCTAAGAGAATGCCATGGCAGCTCCTGAGTTGGACATTTGCTAAATGCACAAAGTTTCTATTCAAATATTTTGGAGTTTGAAATGTATATTTAAAGGACCCATATTACTCTATTTTCTGATATAATGTTTCCTCATCAAAAACATATCTGGAGTTTTGTTTCTGTTTTGTTTTTGTTTACATTGGCACATGTTTAACAAACAAAACCTGCATAGTTAGACTTCTCTCAAACTGAAAACACTCTGTTCCACCTTGTGATGTCATGTGGTAATACAGGAAGTGCTCTACTGTATTTTTAAGCTACTTACACCTTCACTAGAATCATTTGGATAATTTCAGCCCTGGAACTGCCAATCTCTACTAAAATAAAGGTAAAAGGCAGCTGTGAACTTGAGAACTACCACTACGTCACATCACATCACAAGGTGGAACAGAGCATTTTGAGCTTTGGAAAGATAGACAGACTAATAATAAAAGATTACTCATACATGTGAATGAAACAAAACACAACTCCAGGTATGTTTTTGATGAGGTAACAACATGACTTAAAGTTCACAAGAGTCAGTTTTGTGTAATATAGGATCTTTAGCTTAGCATATAGAAACCCACTCCATTGACATTGAACTGTGTAACGTCTTCTTGCCTTAGTTGTGGATGCTAACTTCTTGCAGGTAACCTCGGCCACAAACGGCTCTGCTGAGTGTACGATCGTGGAGGAGGAACCATGGAAACAGGAATAATGGCAGCACAGAAAACCCCTGCTCCTGCTGGGCTCCACCACTTTTCATAACTGGTGAAAAAAATATGAGTGAATGAAACAAGTCACACGAACAGAACTACTACTAATTTTGTTTTTATTTTTTTATGTAGCAATGTTTACTTTATTTTGTATTAGTCCCTTTAAAGGATATTTTGTAACTGTCTTTCTGACTGATGATACTAACTGATACCTAAGGTTAGAGCACAAATATGTCATGTATAGCAGGTACTTGCACAGCAGACTTCCAGGTTAGGCAAGCAGGATAAAATGGATAAACTAGATCTAGCAATACATTTCCACTTTGGCGTGTTCACGAAGGGAAAGGGGCTGGGAGCATGCCATATACTTTAAAGACAGGATTCATTTTCCATGGCAGATGAGAAGTGGGAGGCAAAGGATTAATCATGGCAAGTTGTTACAGATTGTCAAAATGTGCCACAGCTTCCAGCTTCTAACACCTACTGCATGATTAACTGTCATAATAATGTTGTTTACACTGAAGACTGCTACTGATAATTAAAAGCAAGCACAATACAGAGAAAGCGTGTTAAAGGTGCACTGTGTAACTTTTCTGATGGAGGGTCTGCCATCTGCTTGTCTCATGGTGATGTCATTGCTTTGCTTGGGATGTTCCACAGTATGGCATTAAACAAATATATCTTGTATTTATTCTATTACAAGTGTTTTATTTCTCAAAACTACCGCAAAAACATGCATTATTACTGTGAGCAGATCTACCTCTCCACAGATATGACCTGTAACTTCGCCTAGTGAGGTGACCTATCTTGTCGCCATGGAGAAGGTTGAATGATACTGCTGAAAATTCCCGGAAAAAAACAAAAAACAAAACATCTACACAGAGTCAAGCAGGTGGCGGACCCTCTACCAGAAAAGTTAAACAGTGCACCTTTATGAAGTACAGCACAAACTGCGGCATGGGGCCCATTCATGTTTGATGATTTGTTTTATTTTTCCAAAAGGGACAATATATTTTGTGTATATGCTAAAAAAGACGAGCATGTTGTTTAAGAGCTTGGCTAATTTGATTGTATAAGGACCAAACATTGAAAGAAAATCAGAGAACTTAAAAAGGCTTTTGCACTGCCTGTATTACAGAACAGCCCGCACAAGACTGAATCAAAATAAGCCTCAAATTTCAAATGCACCCAGTAAATTCCTGAATAAAAAATGTAATAAAATTAAATCAGAAGTCTGTGTACAGATACATGTTAGCACAACGTCAGATGAGATGCAGATAAGCTAATTTTGGCTAACTCACAGACTCATGCACAACAAGCTTCCCACGATCAGTCTTCACATTCTCAGCAGGAGAGACTCAGGCTTCTACATGTTTACTCCAAACAGTGTAACGCTCTAGTGTTTACCGGCTCGGATGAGCCCAAATGCCTATATATGAGCACAAATTAGTGACAGTAGTTTACAGGGAAAATGTGACATGTGCCAAATCACTGGCAGAAACGATCTGATCACAGCACACAGTACATTCCAATGGTTTAACGACCAACTTTTGTATGAAAAGCACAAAGAACAATTACTCATGAGCACCCAAACAAGTAGCACAGGGGAGACTGTAAAAGTGTTCAATCACAGTACAAGCAACACACAAGGGCCCAGTGCTATAAAGCAACAAGTAATCATGAAGCTGATTACCTATGTGTGCCATTGAAAACTCCAATCACATTAAATGACCAATCACAGCAAGGTGAACATACGATGAAAATGAAAAAAGAACACGTGGCTTTAATTACATAAAATCATACTTTTTGTAGCCATGATTCATTCAGTCTCACTATTTTGCTTGTGTTTACAGTTACACTATAACATCTTATGTGTGAATTAGATCTACCTCTATAGAACGTGAACCAGCTTCAAGATACGGCAAACCCAGTGTTAATCCTGAAGTTACCTCACTAGCTCCATAGCTTTGTAGAGCAGGTTCAGAGCTCAAGACTGTTTGACCAACCCTAGATGCTGCAGTTTTGTGCCCACTCTAACACCCTCTCCGGGTAACAGACTTTGCCAGAATGTTGCCAACTGTCTATCAGGTAATACTCCTTTTCACTCACCACCAAATGGCTTGAACAAATCTGCAAACACAGTGGACTACTGCTTATGTTTTTTAAACCTGTATGAGTGAATGATAGTGCATAGTGTCCTCTTTGGTGATGTTTTTTTCTTCTTTTAGCTAATGACAACCTTGCCTTGAATATGTTCTGACTCAGATTGCTAATTTCAGTAACTCCAGGTGACTTACATACATAAACATGCAGTTATTAAAGCCTCCTATTCCGTAGCCCTTTTTGAAAATATATTGTTACATCTTAAAGCACATAAAATCTCCAGTCACTCGGATGATCAGTATAACCAGCTGCAGAGCATACAAATGTAAAAATCTCCAGGAAGGAGGCTGGCCCCAGTATCACAAAGGGGGTTTGAGTGTTAGACCACTATTTTGTTAAAATACAAGGTTTCTGGAGCATGAATAGTTATTTTTTGCACCACTTATCTTAAAAGCATGATATTTTGAAGTGCCTCCTTGCACTTTGTGTATATATTGTAGGTAACTTTTTTCATTTTGGTTTCTTTTTTGGGGCAGGTAAATGGTGTGTAGACAAATTTTAGTTTCACTGCTGTGACTTTTTAATGTAATCCTCTAGAGAAGATTCATCTCCAGTAAGTCCTGAGTAAAGCTAGATTAGATGCAATGTATAGAGGAAAGTGTGTGATAAAATGCTTGTTTTTTATTCTTTGGTAGCTGTTAACTAGTCGTTTTACTTACCTGTCACACATCAATATATAAATATATACTTTTTTGTATCTAATGTAAGCGTTTTGAATGTTTGTTCCATGAGGATATAATCAGTGTGCATTCATTTTCATTGTACATACATAAATATATAATTGTTCTGTTCAGTGGCGTTGCAGAGTAAACTGGAGTGAAGCAAACCATGTTTGCATGATGCTATTGTCTGAACGCATGGAGAAAGAGAGGAAGGTTTAGGACAAGGGAGGTTTAAGGCCTTTGAGTGGAAGAACAGAGGAGGTGACCCTGGCTTAGAGCCATTTCATTCACTATTTAGACTTCCTCAGGTGATTCATCAGATCATCTCCTCACCAATCAGCGCTGGCTTTAGTCTCAGGCAGCATTGTGCATTCACACCATTGACGCTTTGTCACACACTGTCTCCCATAAAATCCCACTGCTCTCCTCCTCTTGACTTTGACACAATAGAAATATGCACACAGCCTGGAGCTAAATGCTAACGCTTCAATGAAGTTTCCGAGGGAGGTAGTCTCTCCTCAGACCAGGCTGAAGGCAGCCCCCTGTGGCCCTTCTACGCCTCTTTGTAAAGCTGGAGTTGTCCTTTTGATGTTGAAGCGGAGCGTATGTTTTTGGGTGAACAAAATAATAAAAAAAGAAAAAAAAAATCAAGAATCCTTTCCTCTGTCTATGTTATACATAAATCTGTTTCTACATATCAAAATGTGCTGTACCTTTGGTGTACATATATACAAATAAAACTAATAAATGTCAATTCATAACTAACTCTTGGCTTTTGGTCAATTTTGTCTTTTTTTTTTTTTACACTAAATAAAATATTATGAAGAATTGACTCTCATCAACTGATACCCTGTAGTAGTATGTTTTATGGCCGCTTGAGTGATCTGTCGGGAGCAGTGTTGAAAGAGAATTCCACCTATGTGCAGGGAGGACATTCCAATCAAAGACATATGGGGCTGATGTGATATGGAAACTGTATAGTGTACAATGACGTGGAGGGAGTTGCGGCTTAGTAAAAAATAAATCAACAAGAAACTTTCTGCAAATGATTTTTTTTGAACTAGTGGCATAGTGGTTAGTACTCTTATGGAGGCTTGTATGGTGTGATTTAAATATTGTAGTGTATTTTTAAAAAGCTAAGGGGTTCCAGGATATGAGCTTCTGGGCAATGACACCCACTTTTTCTGTAAAGAGCAGCACAGGTTACTCAATTGGACTAAAGAATGGGTCAAATGACTTGGATATATCTCCAATATAATCTGCTTTATAATATAATAATTATATCAGATTTTGGAAGAAGATGGACTGGATGGATGGGAACTGCCACATTTTATGGGATAGATTTTTATTACTAAGCCTGATTCATTCAAATGGGCCAATAGTTGTGGGAATTCATCCAGTGAAAGAAGACAGATCGACTGAAGTCTTGGTTAACTATTGCATGGAAGAGTGCCATTTTTATCTTTCAAAATGGCCGCCTTTGTTTCCACGTTCGACATGTTTTTGCATCACCAGCCGAGCTCCATGGCAACCCCACTTCCGCTGATGTGTACCAAGTGCATCCATTCACAATCCCCCTCACCCCTCCCTCCTCCCAAAACACACAGCATTCACACCACTGTCCACTCTTTGTCCCCCAGTGATCCACGACTCAACAACCTCCATTACACATTTATTTCATTGGGATCTTTACAAATCTTTTTTTTTGTTTTGTTTTGTTTTGTTTTTTCAGTGACAACTCTTAAAACCTATAAAAGCTGCCCACACTAAAACATCTGCTACTTCCTCTTAGGGTCAAATGCAAAAGCTTTACAAACAAGTCTATGGAATATTTCATATGACACGGTGTATGGTAAAGTCAGTGGGGATGTTTTTTGCATGTGTGAAAGTGACATATAGTCGGGCGTGCGAGTATACAAGCGCCTTTCATTGAGAGGGAGGGAGAGCCCGTGGGGTGGGCGCACACATAGGATCAGTCTTTCTTTTGAAGCAACCCTGGACTTTGCTCTATGTACAGCACAGGGGCCCCTCATTATCGTGGGGGCCAGTTGTATTCAAAGCCAAACCGCTGTCACTCACTGCTTGATAAATATCTTAAAGGGACAGTCCAGTGTTTTGGGAGAATGTAACTACAGTAGAAAGGACAGTCAGTAATGAGCTATTAGTTTGGAGGAGCAGATAGGAGACTTGACACAGCTTTTCACTGTAATATTTGTTGTGCGATCATATATTCATCCAGAGGCCCTGCCAATAATTTGTCAGTGATAGTTTTATGCAACATCATGTAGAGAGTAAAGAAGCAAACAACTTTTGAGAAAACACTGCTACAACTGAGTCTATGTCCTGGATTTTTTGATGGTCTAACAATAAAAGTGCAATTTCACAAAAGTTTTGGAGTATTTTTTGGAGCGTGAATGAAAGGTTTTTTATAATTCTCTAATTTTGACTTAATTTGGTGAAATTTTTTAGTTTTACACCAACCAAGAAGCAATTTGCGAAGAAAAGTTTAAATATGTTGAAAATTACAAGAAGTAGAAAGACATACTGATGACATCACACTCGGGAGAATTCTATCCAAAAGTTCAGTACAATTTAGTCATAAGAAACACATTTGTTTCTAATACTTTAAACATGATTTCAAGAAATAAAGGTGTTTTCTTAAATTTGTATTTGTCAGATAACACTTTCTGTGCACATTGGCAAAGTGATTTTTCTTGCAAAAATCTTCAATATAATCACAAGTTTAGTAAAATGAGTATTCCTTATTATAGGCAATTTAAACATTGTTTTCAGCCACAGTTTTGGGCACAAAACAGATTCCCACATTTTGGTTCTGAAGGCCACATTTATTGTACTTGGATTTCCAATTACTTTGTTTAAAACACTTCAAGGACATATTTCATGAATGTACTTTTAAAATTAAAATTGGGTCATTACCTCTGCTCCTCCAAGCCAAATAGTCACTGACCACTGCAATGAATAAGTTACATACCTACGCTTATATCACCCATCACCTTCAAAATAAAAGACTAGATCATTTACATAACACAGACTGATTAGGCTACAATAAAATCAAGCTAACATGCTTTCTTTGACTTTGTACAGACAGATTGTACTACCTTGATCACCATAGGTTCACATTGGAAAACATATTCTTTGTTTTAAATAATACAACATTGTTATGCCATGGACTGGACATAGAAGGTGCTTCAGTTGCACAGTTTTGAATGTGATACAAACATGATTGCAATTCACTTCAACTATTGCGAAATTCAACCTCCACTGCTACTTCTAATTAAATAAGTTTACCAAAGTGACACATTCCTTTGTTTGAAAGGGATTCTCTACCAGACAAAAGCACAGCTGGCGGTTATTGCTAAGGCATCTCATTTACATTTCACTTTATATACAAAATGGGGAAAAGGGGGTTCAGAAAATGGCATAAATTAAGATATAGAGCGTTCAAATCCACAGGTCAAATCAGGGCATATACAGCTACAAAATAGACAAAAGACAATGAAAGAATTGTTAAAAGTCATTGTTTGGTCCCATATTAGATTTTTTTTAAAACCATCTTAATTTTTGACCATTCCTTTTCATCACCATGGTAATAATAAACACAAATAACACACTACACATTCATAGCACATCCCTCTACAGATGCATTCAAAATAATCCAACAATTCATGACGTTTTTTGACATCACCACTCAATTGGCAGTCCCATAGTGAGGCTTTCGGACCAATTTACACGCTCCATGCAACTTCAGTCATTCAGTGCTGATCACCGAATGCCCCCTACATGACGAATCAGCCCCCAGCCCTGGCGTTGAGTATAAATTTCAGGCGGTCTGGTCTTTGTCTGGAGATTCCTCTAGCGTGATGACAGTGAATTCCTCCGTGTTTCCGTTCTCCTGGATCTTCTCCTTGTTCATGAGTGTGACCATCTCCTGCTCTCTCTCCTGGGCGTGTGAGCTGGAGGCGGACATGGCAGTGCCGTTGCCCTCACCACCTTCTTTGGTGATCATAAGAGTCTGCTGTTTCCCGCACAAGCTGTAGGGGGCAGATTGCATGACGTTATACATGTTGTTTCTTTTCTGGTCACTACAGGTGTTGGATATTCTTGTTGTATCTATGAGCAAGACTTAAAGGTCGTATATTATGTTAAATTGACTGTTGTGATCTTTAAGCCATGTTAGAATGTTGTTACCTCCTCAAAAACATACCTGCAGTTGTGTTTTGTTTCATTCACACATGTTTTAGTGACCCGTCATTATTCGTCTCTCTACATCTTCAAAGCTCAAAATGCTCTGTTCCACCTTGTGATGTCGGTGAAGCGGTAGTTTTGACGTTACCAGCTACTTTTTGCCTTTCAGTAGAGATTGGCAATTCCAAGACTGAAATTATCCAAATGATTCTAGTGAAGATGTACGGAGTTTAAAAACATAATGGAGCACTTCCTGTATTACCACATGATATCACAAGGTGGAGTATTTTCCGTTTGAGAGAAGAATTCAGTGTAAATATGCATGGTTTGAGTGTAAAACATGTGTAACTGAAACAAAACACAACTCTAGGTATGTTTGTGATGTGGAAACAACATTATAACTGAACTCTTTAAAAATATTGATGAAAACATGCATTAAAAGTTTATTTTATATGAAAGAAATACTAGTAAATGTAAAAATGCACTTTTCCTTTTTCCTCATTAAGTTTAAACATAGAGTGGGAGGTTTGTGGATCATCTGAAGAATTACTAGATTTTTGCTTTTTGCCCCAAGCTAAATGGCCCTGCTATTACTTAGCACATTTTCAAATGTTTGTATTTACAAATATTTGTAAATAAAACAATACTTTTACTGTTACATTATTCATACATCCACTGACTTAAACTGGCTTGTATCTGATTTAAATATCTTCTGTTTAAGGTATATTTATATTATGCACTATATTGTAAAAGTTGATCATTGAGGAAACAGATGAGGCTAAAAGACATAACCTATGCATTTTACAAGGGATTTTGATAGTAACAGGAACATCAGGTTTTCGTCCAATCAGGTGCAGGTAAAACATGTTCCTGACTCATGGTTCAAAATCAGATACAGGCCCTTTAACTGCTGCAAGTAGCCACTATCCCACAGACACTAATTCACCCTTTCAAACTGTCAGCAATGGCCACTTTTGCTCTTTCCTACAATAAATGTCAACAGACCACTTTTGCCATCTGAGGCCTGGATTTAGTGTTTACAAACTGATTTGTTGTTACCTCTGGAGGAAAATAAAAAACACAATGCCCCTCTAGACCAGTATTTACGGTACATAACAAAGAAACATGACAGCGCTGTGAGTCCTTACGTGTTCCTCTTGGCCACCACTGCACACACCAGGAGAATGGCTGCCACCGCCGCAATCACACACAGTATCACCAGCCAGTCTGCAGGAGAGGGAACAGACGATTTATGGCCAGCACAGTGGAGCTAAAATGTGTGTTGGGGGATAGATTTTTGTTTTCTTTTTTCTATTGAAGTCTTCATAGAATACTTACTAGATGTGCTCCCATTCTCCTGTGAGTCATGACGGGCGCCATCATCCGGCACTGGGTTCAAGCGGTTTCCAGGAACAACTGAAAATAATATAATGAAATAGTTTAATTTATAGTTGAATTGTTACACAGTATGCAGAGTAGAAGAGTTAGGAGAGACATTCATCCATTAAGTTGATGGTTTAATTCCTGCTGTGGGCACGAAACACTGTCATAGTGCCCTCAGGTAAGAGACTTCACCAACCTTACTTCCTTTCAGCCAGGTGGTTATAAAAAGGTCCAGTATTACACAAAAATGGACTTTTGAGCTTTACCATGTTATAATGCTGTTACCCCCTCAAAAACATACCTGGAGTTTGTGATGTTTGAGTAATCCTTTATTATTAGTCTGTCTACACATCCGAAGCTCAAAATGCTCTGCTCCACCTTGTGATATTATTTAGTGTTAACAGCTACATTTTACCTTTTGTTCAAAAGAGATATTCAATTCCAGGGCCGAAATTGTCCACATGATTCTAATGAAAGTGTATGATGTTTAAAAACACAGTGGAGCACTTCTTGTATTACCACATGACATCACAAGGTGGAACAGAGTGTTTTCCATTTGAGAAAATAAATTAGCTTAAATGCAGGATTTGTGTGAAACAAAACACAACTCCAGGTATGTCTTCAAGGAGGACATAGCATTATAATAATGAAAATAGCTTAATATGGGCCCTTTAAAGGTACTTCTATGTGCAAGTATAGATTCAATATACAGTGTCTATTTGAAAATGTTTGAAAATGTGTATTTAATAAGCAGGCCAGTCTCTCTGACTTTTCTAAGATCAATAAAAAGAGGCTTCAGTTTTAAAATGCGTGCTACCCAGACAAACACAAGGGGGCGTCTTCTGTCTTCCCAAAACCTGTTGCTTCTCAGTCTGTGTGAGAACAAGTCACCAGCTGAATTATGCACAGTGTTTAGTTAGGGCCAAGCAAACTACGAGCCTTATATGTTTTACATGCCAGACACTGGTGACGCCATGGCAACAGTATTTTTACAAGAGGAAGTAGGCCTATTTGGTAACTCTTTACAGAAATGTTGGAAAGCGATTATTATTATTATTATTATTATTATTATTATTATTATTATTATTATTATTATTATTATTATTATTTATGTAAAAACTAGAACGTACTAATTCTATCAATTTGTAGTCATTTACTATATTTGGATCACAATGTTATTCACACTTTTGTCTTCCTTTGGATTAGTTCTTGTCTTCAAACTAAATCATAGTTTTGTCATACTTTTGTTTATACTGATACTTTGCAGCTGATGTCATCAACATTTCCTGGCGGTAGCAAAAGGAGAAATTTAATTTGTCAACTGGACAGAGTTTATTTGGTCGAATACGTTTCGCAGCTCATCCAAGCTGCTTCTTCAGTTCTGGTCAGATGCTGGCGGACACTGCTTTATATCTGCTTGAAGGGAGGAGCTTAATTACAATGAAAATTACTCTGAGACAACACATATTTATTTACAGTTTCTGTTAGTTATGTCTATTCAATATGGAGTTGTTTACAGTTTCTGTTAGTCAGGTGAGTCTATTCAATATGGAGTGGGAGTGGGGGAGTAGTTAGCATATCCATTCAGGGCCATGATGGGTGTTTTCACACCTCTGGACATGTCCTGGCTAGTCCCATTGTTTTCTCTGTTTGTTTTGATTTAGGTTTGAGGATAGAGTTATAGATGGGAGACAAATGATGTCTGAGACCCCCATTTCTGTTCAAGGAAGGATTCTCTTTCTTGACAAAAATAGTTTCTTTAACTCCCCTCTCAAACCAGTTCTTTTCTCTGGCCAGGATCTGGACCTCGCTGTCCTCAAAGGAGTGGCCTGTGGCTTTTAGGTGGAGATGTACGGCAGATTGCGGCCCACCCTGGTTTTCCCGTCTGTGTTGATACATTCGTTTGAAAAGTGGCTGTTTTGTTTCTCTAATGTAGCGCTCACTGCAGTCTTCACTACACTGAATGGAGTAGACCACATTGCTTTGTTTGTGGCTCGGTGTTTTGTCCTTAGGATGGACCAGTTTTTGTCTTAAATTGTTTGTGGGTTTGAAATAGACTGGGATTTCATGTTGTCTGAAGATCCTCTGTAGTTTTTCGGAAACGCCAGCCAGGTAAGGAATAGTTACACCCCTTCTCCTGGGCTCTGGTTCTCTGTTGTCCTGTTTCTTTGCTCTCTTCGTTTTATTGAAAGCCCATTTAGGATATCCACAAACGGAGAGGGCTTTCTCCACGTGTTGTTCTTCTTTCTCCTTTCCCTCTGTGCTTGTAGGAACCACTTGGGCCCTGTGTTGTAATGTCTGAATGACTCCCAGTTTGTGCTGCAGTGGGTGGTGTGAATCATTGTGAATCAATGGCGGTGTGAAGCTAAACGTACGCACTGCTCTGTCTGAAGCTCTGTGACTCAAGTTACACTTAAATCTGAGTTTTGTTTTAACACAGACTGACCATCTGACCATAAAGAATTTTTATTTTTCTGTTTTTTAAAGAACCAAAATAGCAACAATATTTTTTTCTTACACCACTTCTTGTGCAAAGTTAATATAAAATACGTTTATGTGGATCATTAAAACAGTGAATATGTCAAGTTAATTGCATAAACAAGTATCCTTCCACTAAATGAGCAATAAAATTCACAAAAAATTGCTAAAAGATACCAGAAAATACTATTGGTGATATATTGATACAGCATCAAACAATAATGATACTGTATCACCAAATTTAGTATCACGATATAGAGATATTTTGATATTTTTGCACACCCCTAATTACTAGTAGCATGTTTGCTATATGCTGGGTTTCAGATGACATCACAGTATTCTGTAGGCCAAATTATTTAATACAGATGGGGGCAGCTAAAAGGAATATTGTTCAACTGCAGATTTTTGTTGTAATATAGCATTGTCTTGGGTCTAGTGAATAATGGAACTGATCAGGGTCCATATTTGGGAATTTACCTTTCTGATATTTCATGGCAAAGTACAATGTAATCAATAGGGAAAACTGTCATTTTCCCCCCATCTGGAAGTACGACATCCTCACATTCTAGAATCTGAAAACCACCAATACAGATCTTACTTTCAGTGGATTCTCCTTTGGATTCGTTTTCCGATTCTCCCTCGTCATGATCTCCTGGCAGTATGGCGCGCTCATTCTTGTCCTCCACAAGGGCAGTGGTGAAGGACTCTACCTCTTCTTCCGCTCCAGTAGGCAGCATCCCAGAGCCGGTTTCCGGGATGAGGGTGATGTTCTCCACTGGAACCAACTCTGGAGATTCGTCTAGATGGTCCGTTGCTGTTGTGTAGGCTTCCTTATCCTCGTCAGGAATAATCGTGGATTCTTCGCCTTCTGTCACTTTGTCCAGTTGGGTTATGGTCACGCTCTCCAAGTCATTTTCCATCGAAGTTGGGATTTCTGTGTCTGGAGGAGTTGATAATTCTTCTGCGTGGGAAGAGAATTATATTCAAAATTACTTTCATTATTTTAATCTGATAAAAGTAGAGGGTTTTCTTCCATACAATTAGATGTGTCAGAGATGTTTGTTTAAATTTCTTAGTCATATAATTACTGGAATGAGTGTAATGAGTCATGAAGGACACAATCTTGCACAGTCAGATCGTATTATTATAAAACTAGATTGTAATGGAAAGAAATCAACTCCAAAACTCCACACACTGACACATTAATATGTAACAGGGAGGGTGCCAAGCAACAACCTCTCCACAAAAACAAGTAAACGGCAGACTGACGGCCACCAGTAACATAGTGCATCTTAAATTATATACTTTTTAAATATATGTAGCCCTATATAGGACATTTCAAGACACTCAAAGATGTACATTACTCACCTGCTTCACTAGGATTTTCAAACTTTGAATATGCTTGTGAACAGTCTTTACCCTCATCAGCTGAAACAGAGAAACACATTGTAATACATGAGGTCATACAGTCATTTATGTACATTACATTTAGTACAAATGTTACCTGTATGGTTGTAGCAGTAGGCGTCAAACAGCTGATCTGGAGTCACATGTAAGGTCACTATGAGGCCTGTCAGGTTCTTGGCACAGTTTCCATGAGACGTGTGTCTGAGGATGGCCACTGTCTCATTATTTATCCAGCCATGTCTAAACACACAAACAGAATATTTTGATTATTCACCCAAACATGAGCATTTTCTTTGGAGGGTGAACGTGGTTAGTTTACTTGGTGGAAACTGGCAGTAACACAGGATGAACTTGCTGAATAAATTGTAGTCTTGCTGAATAAACTGTAATCTAATGAAAGTATTATAAATGTGATAGAGCAATGCACACTAAGTTAGAACTGCAAAAAGATGTTGAACTGTTGAAAATAAAACAATCCAATAGTCGGGATGTAACTGTTTACATGACATTGCAATAATCTAATAACTAATTATGATCTAACTATGATCAGATATAAACATTTCCATTGTAATTCATCTGGTCACCATTTTGTCCTGTACTGTATGTAACCCTCAGTATTGTGTACAGCAGTGGGGGAAGAAGTATTCAATTTTGTTACTTAAGTAAATGTACATATATGATAACAAAAAATACTCAAGTAAAAGTGAAAGTATCACATGACAAATTCTACTTCTGTTCAACAGAAACAACTGAATTGATAGTTTTTTCCTAGCGTTTTTATTTGTATATTTTTGCTCAAACTAAGAATAAAGAATAGAAAAGTACAGATACTTGCTCTCAGATGTAGTGAAGTAAAAGTAAAAAGTATCCACTTTAAAATGTACTAAAGTAAAGAACAGATACATATTAATTCATACTTAAGTACAGCACTTTATTACTTTTATTTAGTTACGTTGGTGCCAGGTGTGGCTGTCCTGTTGCATAGAAATAGTATAATTTATTTAATATTCTGTAATTATTTGGATAACTACTTTTTATATCAACCTGAGCAATAGCGTTTGGAGGTAACGGTACTTCAACTTTATGACATTTTTGTGTGTGTGTGTGTGTGTGTGTGTGTGTGTTTGTATCTGTGTGCTGTCACCTGCATGTCTCCATCTCTTTGTTATAGGCATCCTGTACTTGCTCTGGACTGGCCATGGCAGTGCCCAGCTGATCACAGGCCTCCATCGCCAGTTTATAGTTGAGCGTGTGGCGGCCCTTCCCCTCAATTAGAAACACCCCAGCAAAACTGCAACTGCGAGCTTTCACTGTGGAAGAGGAAAGAACACAATAGCTTACACACAACATATGACACAGGAGGATCCATAGAGCTAATCAATAGAACCAATAGAACCCAATGAACTAACTGGGACTTGTGATCTGTGAGCACCTTGTAAGTGTAACCGAATAAGAGCATTCATTTTTCCATACAGCTATAAGTGACCAAACTGAATCAGTGGTGGCGTTTGAACCATAGACTGTATATACATAACCAGCTAGCCACTGCATTCCAGTTAGAAGTGAGCATGGAGACGTTTCCAGCTCCTTCGAAAATTCTCACCCCTGTCTCTGTAACTGCTGCAGCGAGTCTCATCATTTTGGTCTTAAAATGTTCGTATTAACCTGCTGCCATGTGTGATTGATGGTGGTCAGAAGTGGCCCAAACCTTCTCTTTATTGTGAGAAAAAACATTTGGTTAACAGTTCTTTAGTTTTCTCTGAACATTTGTAAAACACATAAATTCAAACTCATTATTTATTTATTATTTTAAATTTTTCCATAATCCAATGCAATTTTCTATTTCCTAAACAATGTAATTAAAAATGACTTGGCACCAACTGATTGAGTTTAAACTGCCAAGTTCAAATGTACAGTGCAGGTTTTGGCAGCATCTCTGGCATGGAAATTTAGTTTCCAGTTCCACATCTCTTACCAGTCCATCTATGGTATTTGCGAGGACTAACAAATCCAATGGTACAATCTGTTTCATTGACAGTTCCCTCAGATGCTTCACTTAAACCTCTAAATAAAGAAAGCAAACTCAAACTTAATTTCACTTCAGCATCTAACCTTAAATAGTACAGACCATTCTGGCATCTTGGGTAAACAATCCAAGAGTAGAAATGTCTGTATGTAAGAAGAAAACCAATAAAACGATGTCTCTTATACTTGTTCAGAAATAAAAATGTGGCAGAGCTTCAGGGACAAACCCTGTCTCATGACTCTTCCTCAGAACTCATAAACAAACAGCTAACCCCATGACCTGTACACAGCCAGGAACACAATCAATACTTTAGCCTTTTCCTCAGACATAAGAGCAGATAGAAGCACACTGGATCTGGTCCTATTTGCCTTTAAGATGTCAGCTCCCAATAAACTGAAATGAACTCACTTATAACTAAAGTACAGTTGTTATACTTTAATGTGCATAATATTTTTTAAGAATTGCTCGATTTGGACTACCTCCAGCTTCACAGCTTAAGGACAAGAGTAAATGATGAGGTCAATGAGCGCATTAGCAGTAGTTGTATAGCTTTAGCCTTGAGTCAGCAGTACAGCCAAGTCCTCTGCTGCGTGAGATACTTCACTGACCCTCTTAAAGGACCATTAAAATCAAGCTTAGATTTTGAGAATGCAAAACATCTTCACAAAGATATGTCACCAAAAGACATTACATGAAGCAATATTATGAAGCTGCAGCTGTTAACATCAAACACAAATAAACACAGGAATAACATGTAGATTTATCCCAGGAAGATTGTATGACTTTAAACCATTACTGAAAGAAAAGAAAGTTGCAACTGTGAAGGATTTCTTTGTGCATGTAAATCTTAAAGGTGCACTGTGTAACTTTTCAGGTAGAGGGCCAATCATCTGCTTCTCTCCATGAAGATACTGCCTGGAATGTTCCACAGTGACATTACACTTGTTTATCTCTGTGGAGACAGCAGGTGGAGCCAAGCAACATGTCAGATCTGTGGAGTGAGCATTAAAGTTTTTAGGTCAATACCAACTCATGTTATTGAGTAAATGCAAGATGGATATTTTTAATGCCACAATGGGGCATTCCAGACAAAGCAACAACATCTCCATGGAGACAAGCAGTTAGACCCTCCACCTGACAGGTTACACAGTGCTCCTTTAAGTCTGTGTTATTAAACTTGAAATGTGTTTGCGTCAGATTTTGCATTTTGAGTGGAAAAGATAGGTCAGTGATTGGCTTCTGTGGAAACAGATTTTTTGCTTCAGTGCCGATAAGCAGAGGTGCCAGATGTCAACAGTGGTGGTTTTCATCAGCAGCTTTGGTTAAACACATCCTCCTACAGAAACCACACATCGAACACCCTGCACTTTCATATCAAACAAGTGCTTGTTTACTTGTGTTGCCATGGAAACATTATCAATAAATACAGATGACAAACATAGACATTCATAGACGCTAAATTCTCTATCTCTGCCTGCTGCTACAAGTCCATCACTTTTATCAAGTCAAACACTCCATTACATACAAATAAATAGTAAATCCAATGCCTCTATTGAAGTGGCTGCATGTTTATTTAGTATTATTTATGTTACATCTGGTCTCCTCACCAGTCACATGTAAAAGAGGATGTTTAGTGGTTACTACATGTTTATCAGAACCACACAAGTTCAAAATACTTATCTAAAAGTTTTACACGGTAATTACACACTAAACACTGACTTTTAATTAGCCTTCAACCCACGCAAATGTAGTTAATGAAGTAGTACCACACGGTCTTGATTATTCATATTTGCATTTTTTGTGTTACGGCTACAGGGAAAAAAAAAAAATACAGGGGACTGCAGTGTTTCTAAATCTTCAAAATCAAAATTGCTAAGTGGTTGCTAGCATGAGCATTGAATGACGATAATTATATAATTATATGTCTATTGGTGACACAAAAAACGTGCTTTTTATGCATTTGATTCACAATGCCAGCATCTTGGTCAAGTTGGAGGATTGTCTTATGTTACTTATGTCTTATGTTATTAATGTTACACCAGATACCAGATACAGATACGCCCAGGGGAAATAATAATAGGAATTCATTGTTGTATATTGTATAATTACATTTCCAGAACTCCAGAGGTCCCACTCTACCTACTGCTAATATGTATCTGCAGCTCATTTAACAAATATCAATTCCCCCAGCATTTTAGGGGGTCTTGCCAAAGGACACAACAACAGTATAGGCCAATGTACTGGTTGGAAATGGAATCAAACTGCCACAGTCTACCTGTACTTAAAGTGATTTTTTTGATGTGATGTCTTCTGTTAACAAACCTTGAACCTTGTGACAATGATCATGCAGAGACGTTATACAGAAGTTTGTATATTTGTTCCCTGCTCATGATTGTTGCATCACATTCAATAGGGCATTACTCCTGTACACCTCTTACATAAGCACAGCCTCTATGTGGAAGTTAAGCAATGAAGGGAAAATATTTTGATCACAGATTGCTATGTGACATTTCAACCTGCTGTTCTTCTATGTGCAAACCAAAACACAGCGTCAAAATAACTTAATAATTATATTTAAATTATCTTTGCAAAGCTACATAAAGTCACCAGGTATGAATGCTAACCTCACATTTTTCTTTAACTTTCTTTGGTAAACATTGAGGTGGCAGTGGCAGGAAGTGGAGCCTAGGGCTGTTGGGTAACCAGCGAGGTTGCCAGTTCTTGTTCAGACTTTTTGCTTTTTACCCACACATACCCACACCTTTAGGCTGACACCTGAATGCTTCATGGCCTGTCCCTGAATGCAACACGATGGGTGGGTGAAAAACAGCAGTAGTCGTTCCAAAGCAGTGAGATCAAAGCTAGCCTAGCTCAGCATCAATAAGCACGGAGGAGTGCTGACATGTATCTGAGGCTTCCTCATTAGTATGCACAGGAAACGCCATGTCTTTATACAGCCAGCCTAGTGACTCCACAAAAGCCCTCTTTGTCACCTGAATGGAGATGAAACCTAGGAGACTGCACCGCACAGCTTGGGTGTCTGAAATGCAAGAGTATAAAGGTTTAATATGGAATTCTACCAAGAAGTTACACCTGCTTCACATGGAAGTCCATTTTAGTAGTGAATCTGGGAATTACACCAAAACATATTTGTCCCTCAAGACAATTTGCTCAAAACAAGAAATAACCAGGATTGGGTTTAAGGCATAATTATTTTTGGTCTGGTACAAACCAAGGCACTGTGTTCCTTGTTCTTGTCTCCACAGAGGTCTTAATACTTTGTTTAGAATGTCACACATTATGGATATAAAGTGATATTTCCCCAAGGAGACAAGGAGGAGAGACCTTTCTGACAAGTGACAGGTCATATCTGTGGAAAGGTGAGCCCACTAACAGCTTTTCAGTGTATTTTTAGTAAAAAATGTAATTGTATGTAATTGTATGTAAAAAATTAAAGATAGTTCCAGGCAAAGCAATAATATCTCCATGAAGACAAGCATGGGGGGGACCTTCCTAGAAAAATGACATAGTGCAGCTTTAACATATATGTAACTAAACCAGAACCAAACAATATGGCCTTGCTTAACTAATCAGTATTCTAAAGAGCTGAGTCAAAGTGGACTAAAACACAAATGCAAGGCTCACACAAAGAAACCACTTCACGCTGGTATACCATCAGTGATGCACATACCACCTCATACAGAAACACAGTTTGGTTTTCACTGCAATCCAAGAAAAAATTGCACACATTTATGTGTGTTTACACGCACATACCAGTGGTCACCAATTACCATTTTAGGAAGAGCTATATATAGAATTAGAACTATTTATTTATGTCACTAGGACAAACATTGTGCCAAAAATACATCTGTACAAAACAGAAACTGTCCACAAAACCATGATAAAAAAAGGGCACATATACTCTATCCATAGGTATTAGAGCCTTATTGAGGGCTATAGTAGTTATAAGCAGCTTTGAAATCCAAGGAGCTTGTTTTTTTCAAAAATAAATGCATGTCTGTTGAGAATATTTGGTGCTTGTTGATCTGGTGCCTATAAAATGCAATATCTGATATTTAAGAAACTTGGTGGCATAGTTCATAGTTCATACATTTGCCCAGTAACTACAAGATTATCAGTTTAATCTCTGTAGCACAAAAAGTGGTTTCTTTTAAAACCACTTCCTTTGAGACCTTAACAGAATTATGGGTGTAGCAGAGCAATGGTTTCCTGGGTTGTTTTTTCGTCACAGATTTCCAACAATACTTAAGCAAAGGTCTATGCAAACAGAACTTTGTCATGAGTGTTTTTGGTGTTTGTATTTCATTATTTTGTCCATAAAAAATTCCTATTCCTAATGTGGAATCGGCTATAAATGATCTTCTGTAACTGCTAGCCTTGTGAGCTTCATTTGACTGGAGCCAATGCTATGGGTGATGTCACACTCCCTTTTCTTTACAAAGTTTATGGTTCACTTAAAGCTGTATATGGTTGAGCAAGACACTACAAATGTTGCCTATGTATATGAATGTGGCGTATGTGTGACTGATGGTGGTCAGAAGTGGCCCAAACCTTCTCTTTATTGTGAGAAAAGGATCTCTAGTTTTCTTGGAACATTTGTAAAACACATAAATTCAAACTAATTTTTATTTTTTCCATAATTCAATGTAATTTTCTGTTTCCTCAGTAATGTAATTAAAAATGACTTGGCACCAAATGGTGAGTTCAAAGGTACAGTGCAGGTTTTGGCAGCCATGTTTGACTTGTGTTTCCAGGGCATCAGGGTGACTGACCTTCACCTGCTATCTTAAATAGTATATTATCTGACAGTATTCATAAATCGCAGACAAAAATACTGTATGTAAGACAATTGATTATTGGCACTTTTGTTAAATACACATAACCCTGTCTCTATAAATAATAATGATACTACAATCATTTGTGAAGACCTAAGCAAGAACCTTGTTTATATAGCTACTAATATATGAGAACAAGTGATAACAATTTCACAAAAATAACAATCACACTACCACACTAATACTATGGGTTTGAGTGAAGGGTCTTGCTCAAGAACACAAAAACAGTATCCAGTACAGAGAGCGATGATCAAATCAATTAAATCTTAAAGTATCTAGAAAATTGGTAGATAGTATTATGACAATCTTCATTTTAGAAGACATGTACGAGTAATAGGCGGCAAGAGTGATTTTTGTTTGGATCTGGTACTAAGTATTATGGCAAGTATAGTAATATCGATCTGATGCCATGAGTTTTGTATGAAAATGCATTGAAACCTCTATGCTGTAATAAATCATTATCTTTCCTTCATCCCAGCCTGAACGTTACTAAAAACAAATATATGAGCTGATAAATTGATGCTTTTTGATACCTGACAGTACTGATATATTGACAGTTTGATATTGATCCACCCATCTCTAACATGTGCTGTTCATTCAACAAAAAAAGAAAGAAAGTGGACAGAAACTTACATAATATATTTGCCAATACTGTATTTGTTTTTCACATGCACATGACTAAAAATATTCCCATGCTTTTTTCCTTCTCCATTAGGAATGCAGGATCCAGGGCCAAACAGAGTGTCCGTTGTGAGTGTTCACATGGCCTCTGACTACTGTAACATCCTTTTACCCACAGCACATCAGCTGCCTTTAAATCCATCCCATAATACCTCCCTCATGGAGTCTATGTAAAGGTGCGGAGTCAGCAGCAGTGTCTCCAAAACAATGTTGGGTCGGGCCGGTGGGACAGGTGGAGCAGGAGATCACATGACCATTCTCACAACATTACCTGAAGGTCAGAGGACGGACTGCCTTTGTCTGCTTCTGTAGGGTAGGGGTCCCTTTCTGCAGGATGGGTTCAAGCAGATGCCAGTGTAGCAGTAAGCATTGAAAAATTAGAATGAATATTGCAAGTGCTTCTGTAGGTTCAACTTTTATAATACAATGTTTCCACAACAAAAACCCAATAAAGTCACCCATATTCTCTGGCGTTGAGTAGATGAGATTTCAACACCCACCTATTCCATAAACATCAGCAAATCTTAGGAAGCATAACTGAATTAGGAGTTAAGTTCTTTTTAATTTGGTTCATTTGCCCTTTAATAGATCACTAAAAAGTATCAACGTGGAACAATATTAGAAAAAACAAACCAAAAATGAAGACCAAAGCCCTATACTGCACGGAAAACTGCATTTGAGGAGTTTGAGTATTAATTTAAAATATTCAGTGTAATTTTCTTACCTTAACACTGTTTCATTTATTATACCTTTTTAATTTGATTTTATCCGGTTCTCTTTGGGGGCAGCGGTGGTATTTGTGGTTACAGTCTGACTGATTTTGGACTTCTTTCGTATATGCTGTTGTGTCCATTGGCAAAACATATTGTGTCTTGTTGCTACTGGAAAAGCATCCAAATTTTAACAAACCAATGTCAGGTGATAGAATTAATTTAGATTTCAAAATATTTGTGGATTTGTTATTCAGTTTTTACTGGAAATTAACAATATTACAATATACCAGACTACTTTTCATCTGCACTCCTGAGTATCTGTGCAATATCTAACATAGTTTATATTGCACTTGAGTACATAATAGTCCCAAACATCACTATTAACATGGATTTCAGTTTCTAATCCTCCCATAACAGGCCTGTGGATACAATGAGCTAACGGTCTATTGATTAAATCTAATGACTAATACACTTGTCTGTTCCTGTGTAATGAATGTCCAGTGATATCATCGTTTTGCCCTGATTCACACATGTGTGAAAGCTGCACTGATGATTTGCTTTAATCCTCTAATAAAAGTTTGTGTGCTTTTCACAGTCAGAGCATGTCTCAGAGCAGGTGTGTCTGCTACGTGAAGATTCTCTGTTTGGGCAATGAATATTTGATGTACAAAATTATAATAATGTAACAGCAGGGATTATAAAAGTTTTCATGACGAAGATTATGTTGGTTTGTAGGAGAATACATACAAATTATAATTAAAATACTCATATGAATTAAGTCAATGTATGATAAATAATAGAAAAATACAGCTATCATTACTAAAGTACAGTAATACTAAACTACAGTATTTCCCTGTATTACCTCTATTTACTATACTAATACTAATATGTAATTCATATATTTCTACTGTTAATGATACTGTTAAATAAAACTGCAGCTAAGTTAAGAGTTTGTGCACTGACCCATAGGTTGATGGTTCAATCCCCTTTAAACACTGCTGTTGTATCATAAGGCAAGACACTTCATTTAGCATGGTCTTGATATTGTGAAATATTGTGGTTAGGTGGTTCATAGCTACAGTTTGACAGCTACAGAAATGAGTTGATCTCATTTGAGAATATAACAGATTACATCAAGTCACATCCTTCAAGTTAGTCTACAGCAGTTGCATTTTTTTTTTTTTTTAATTTAAAGGTTTAAAGGACTCCTGTGCATTTTAAGCCATGTTATAATGCTGTTTCCTAATCAAAAACATACATGTTTTGTTCCATTAATACATGTTTGAGTAATTATTTATTATTAATCAGTCTCAAAATGCTCTGTTCCTCCTTGTGATGTCATGTAGTGGTTTTGGTAACAGCCAGTTTAAAAACATAGTGGAGCACTTCCTGTATTACCGCATGACATAATAAGGTAGAAAAGAGTGTTTTCCCTTATATATATGTAAAATATGCAAGATTTGTGTGTTAAACGTGTGAACAAAACAAAACTCAATTCCATATACTTATGTTTTTGATGAGGAAACATTAGAACATAGATCAGAAAATAGCACAATATGGACCCTTTAACTGTTGTATACTACAACTTTCTCCAGGCTTGGGACTAGCATGAAAAGTGGCTTGCCTTTGTAGCTTTCTGCTTTCGGTAATGTATTTTTACTACAGTTGTGGTACCACTACTCGACTAATAATCATGTATAAATATATATATATATATATCCTATGTAGTTATACTTTAAACCACTACACTTGTGCACAGGTTACTGGATTAGTATAGTAGGAGCAGGGGCTTGAACACGTGCCTGGTAGAATGTCAGGTAGCATAAACCCAGTACAGCACAAGCCCTCTTTGTAAGGGCCCGGTGTATGTCCAAGAGGCCCCCCGCTCCCTCACCTTGAAACCGGACCCCCAGGACACACAGGAGGGGTGTAGACTGCACCAAGGACCTGAATGTCAGACTATTAGCAGGAAGTATACAGCGTCCAGCCTCCATGGGTGTGTACAAAAAAAGGGAAAAGGAATACGCTAGGTTCAAAATGTCTGTGTAGTTAAACGCCAATTAAAATAATTGTATTTCTTATCTTATCTGGCAGATGATAAAATCTTTACGGTTACAATGTTTATGAACTACACAACAAAATTAAAACATTTTTCGTGACACAGGAATTGAACTGGCAACCAACTGTAGCAAAAACAAAGGAAAAAGTTAATAACTTTAAAATAATTTATCAATAATCAAGCAAAAATGGCACAGCGTTTCAGTGTTAGGTCCAATGTACATGCATGGAGAGTTAATAAATCAGTTATCTGCTTGTTTATAAACGATAAATTAATGTTCTAAAGGGGCAATCTCATTCTTATGAAGGTCCAATTTGCTCTTCTTATTAAAACATTAAAAGAAGCTACCGCAACTACACACCCTCTTATCACACTGTTATGCTATAAAACTAATGTGAATGACACTTGAGGAACCAATAAAAGACTAGTGTTATTATACCATTCTTACAAGCTAGCTAAAGAGAACGTCATAACAGCTAACAAGACCTATAAAACCTCACGTACCTATGAGGGCAATGCTTTTACATTTAGCTTTCCACAGTGCAAGCTCTTAAATGTGGCTGTCTGAAATCTGACTCATTTTAGGAACTTTCTGTCTTTGGGCCACACACAGATAATAGGCAAGACAGTGTGAAACTAAACATCTGAATAGGGTCTAATCATTGGGCACAGTCTCCTTCTACAAACTGACAACCCTGGCCTTGTATCTACACCAAATGACTCAACCAATCATATTAGAAGAATCAGATTTTGAAAAATTTCAGAACATTTTTTCTTCTTTTTTCATCATTAGTCTTGCATTGCACTGTCTCCTTCACCAATCCAGTGCTACAAATGCATGACTGAAAAAACAATCATTCAAAATTATAGTGTGACCAAGTGTAGACCTGTCAAAGAAGTCCAGAAATATTGTATCCATAACAAACTATATTAGCCACCCATAGACCAGAATATGTGGTCTAGTCCTGTCTATTGATCCATATTCATCAGTGATCAATGGAAGAAGCTACCCAAACCATAACTTCACTTTGAAAATGTTGAGCTTGAAATTGAAAAGACTCAGAAATTCCTCAGAACCAAATATTTCGGATCCCAAGACAGCACAAAAGCTAGTACATAGCACCCTTCTCCCCAGCAGTGACCAATTACTCCCAGCCATAAACAAGCCCGTCCAAACAGACAGTGGCACAAAGCTCTCCAACTCCTCCGTGCCAAGGATGCCTTCGGGGGGAAACACATGCTCAATCTCTGGGGGGTAGACACTATATATCTAACCTGTTTTTCTCATTAATGGACTCACTTTCTTTAAATGGAGGTCAAATTCACTCATTCTAATTGTCTCTTTACACAATGCCTCGGGGTAGCTTTTTTCCCTACTCTTTTGGGAACCTGTTTGATTCTAGTCTGGGAGAAACAGTTTGCAGCGTTATGCCAGACAACAAAAGAAAACAGAAATCTGCCCATTTTGGATGCTATAGACCGCACAATGGCGCTTCCTCCTCTGCCTGTGGATGAATAAGTCTACCGCGTGCTCTAAAGCATGAGACAGCCAGTGAGTAACAGAGGCTCTACTCCTTTGTGTCTATATGAGCTGTCTGCCAGACGTCTGAGCCAGAGAGCACGCTATACCGGCATCTGCTCAAACAAACCCCTTTTCTCTCTCATTCACTCAGTATCACTGCATATATACAATCTTACCTTGAATCTCTGCTAGGGATGAGCTTAGAAATCCAAAAAAGGTGACCCCAAGTATCAGATTCCACATCCTTGCAAAGTGCTGGATCTTGCTGGCTGGCTGGAGAGAAGTGTGTTGTAGGCAGTGACAGAAGCAAAGAACAACCTGTGGGAAAGGAGTTGCCGTGGTAGCAGCTGGTTTAACTGACAGACTTTTTTATGTTTTTTATTCGAGGGCTAACTTTACTATCCTCTGCTTGTCTCTCCTTGCAATGGCACAGCGCATGGCAGCTTACAGAGGCAGACACACACACACTTACACACACACACTCATCCAGAATTGCCACACCCCCCACCACCCATAGCCCCACCTCACAACTGTGCTTTTTCTCCCTATATGCACACTTGAAGCATGGAGAAGAAGGTGATCTCTCTCCCCCCACCCTTCCATCTTTCCCTCTTTTTATGTTCCCCGGAGTTACCGAGAGCCCATCTGGTGCTTTTGTTTGATTTTCAATTCATCAGATTTTTTTCTTTTTCTTTTTTTTTTTTTTTTTGCTTAGCCCTCTCTAGCACCCTTGTCTTGTGTTTGGAAGAGTGCTTGCCTGAGAAGTGTGTCAGCGTGATCCACTGGCACCAATTCACAGAGGTCACATCCATTTCATGCCGACAAGGCTTTGAGTCGGCAGAGAATACAATGATAAAAAGAGTGAAAAGGCTTTTCTTGTGATTACCATTATGGAGGTGGCATAAATACAAGCTCCAGACACATAATACGCCACATAAAAGAAATAGCGTTGCTCTTTGAAGTTGGAAGAAACTAGTGAAATAGTGGAAGGTTTGTAAAAACAGATGGGAGTAATACGTACAAAGGGAAAAAATATAACAACTGTATAACTGAGTGTTTCTAGAACGTCTAATCGCAGCAGCAGAACCTTCAGCCTCCCCAGCCTATCTGTTGTAGAATAAACTTCAGTAGTCAGAGAGTTAGAGCTGGAGACATTAACACTCAAGACAGTGTGATAGTGTTGTCCATTCCAGTCTAGTGCAGTCCAGTCATGCTTCTGGTGTGGGGAGTATTATACCTCTGATGATGTAGACCAAGGTAACAAGGATTGAGCTGGCAGTGAGTGACCGAAAACACTCACGTCTTCATTGAGAGTGCTGCAGTTTAGTTTGCGCATACCTCCAAGATTTGAACTTAAGATGCATATTTAATTTTTGGCTTCTTAGCCTGCCCTGAAAGTTTCTTTTACTTTCCCCAGACAGTATGCTTTAGCACATACGGATATGGGTTTTGCTTTGACTTGTCAAGTGAACAGTCCGAGTTAAAGTCAATATTATGGAGCACAAACATTGATTGAATATTCATACAAAGTTAATATAAACAAAAGTTGTGCTTGTAACTAGGGATGCACAGATCCAATACTGGTATTTGGATTCAGCACTGATACTGAAAAATTTGCAGGATTGGATATCAGCTTGAATTGAAGGTGGTCTGTAGTTACTTGAGAGATAAATAACGGTTACATATTTATAACATATTTGGATCTGTTTTGTATTATTTTATTTTTGTTTAAAGGAAATAAATGATCAGTTATCAGATCAAATTGAATTTCTCCTTTTGCCAGTTCGAAAATCGGTATCAGAACTGAAAAAGCTGGATCGGTGTATCCCTGCTTGTAACCCAGGTTCTATGAATTATGTTTCACCGCCATAGGGCCTGGATATCTACATGTTGAAACAGAAGCAAACTCCAAACAGTTTTGAGCATCTTTGTAAGGCCATTATTTAATTTCATTCATCACCTAATGCCACCTTTACCTTTGGCTCCTTCTCACATGTCAGAGAAATGGCATCTGACATATGTTAACAACCATTTTATTTTGGATTTCCACCATGACAGACTTCCAGTGCTGTAGACTCCAGCAGGTGACCCAGGCTCTCACATGAGTCCCAGCCTGGATAAGAGGGCGCTTGTCCCAATGCTTGTCAGATGTGATTATGTAACATCCCATATCAACAAGAGTGATAAGCGACCAGGGAACATGCAAACCTGTATAATCTGGTGACTTCCTTAGCTGCCCACCATAAAGAATGTAAAAATGGCTCAAGTATGGTTACTAAGGGTGTAGTCATGGGAACTGGCTCCAAGTCATCTGACATGACCTGGCCTTACTCAGAATAACGTTGTTGTAATAGGGATGATTCACTGCCCACTAAATTTTATTTTTAGACATATAGTTTCAGAAGTACCACTTTGTGAAATTTATGTTCAGTTACTTCAGATTAAATCAATTTCAAGTAAGTGTATGAAGCCTGAAATTAAAAAGGACACCTAAATCTGCAGATAGAGTACACACAAGTTTTCAGAACCTCCAGAATTCACTCAGAGACCACACTAACACTGATTAATGATGCTGGTGCTGGGGTTTAGTTGTGAGGATTCAGATCAGAGAGAGTCTTTTAGGTTTAAACCAACTGGATTTGAGCACTGAAACTGGCAAGCCAATGAGCCTGAACGGATAACCATGTCAAACTACAATACAAAATTAGTACATCATATCCATCATGTCCAATATTTTTGTCATTAAGAATAAATCAGCATTAGAATTCTTACCAGGAAAAGCTATATATGATTTGAACAGGTTTCTCTCATGACTGGGGACACAAATAGGTCAAGTTTATGGCATTTAAAACCAAAATCTTATATGTATTTCCTTTAAAAGACTGAGAAAGATAGAAATGCACTCAAGCTTGAATAAAAATGCCTGGTAATTACTGCAGTGTACAATTCATATTTTACAAAGTACAAGTTTTATCATTACTGTTATTTATGTTTTTTCTTAGAGTTCTAAGAAAGTTGAGACAAGGTCTATACAAAAATAACTGAACTTTGCTTTGCCTCACTCCACAGTGCACGATAGACCACACCTGAAGAGAAAACACCACTAAAACTCACAAAACCAAGGCTGTATTTGACTTGGAAATAAATTAATACATTTTTTTCTTCAGTAAAAAAAAATGTGTGAGGAGTTCATTGTAATTTTAGTTATTCTTTTTATTATTCGTCCATATCAGCAAAGGAATCTCTATGGCAACCTTAAAGCTCTTATTGTACACCATGTTTTATAAATATCCAGACAGGAACAGTTAAACAATAGTAAGCCAGTGGAAGAGCCCATTGACTTGAACTCTCTCTCACACTTCTGCTTTAGTAAAATTATAATCCAATACAACATAAAATAATAATAAATAAAATAATAAATAATAACAATTGTATAACTGATTAAGTGTTTGAATTTTGTACATCACAGCAGCAGAACCATCAGCCACGTCACCCTATCTGTTGTAGAATAAATGGTAGTAGTCTGACAGCTGAAAAGAAGAAGCAGAAGGCTGGAGTTTTAACGCAAAAGTTTATCTACATTCATTCAGGAAGTCATTCACGGTTAGCATGGTTTTGTGACTTGTTATGGCTTCCTGTCATTGCTGTTGTCATGGCAATGTTTGTTTGTTTCATTGCAGTGGCAGCAACAGTGGCACGGCCAAGTAATCATACAGAGAAGACGCAGCATGAGTTAGATTGAAAAGCGTCCAAAAGCGATGGGGCAAACAACATAAACCTATGAATAAAAACAAGAGCATGGCCCAAACATTTTTCATTTTATTTCTATCTCTTTGCCAGTTTGGAGAAGCTGCAGACCGGAGCAAGATCCTGAAAAATGTACAACAAACTGCAAGAGGATAAACATATTTTTAAACATTGTTTCGCCACCCAAAGCGTTCAGTTCCAGTCAAATGAAGCTCACAGAGGCTAGCAGTTATGGGGCGAATTTGGAGCAGAGTTTCACATTAGCAATACAAATAGATTTACAGACAAAACAGTGAAATAAAAACATCAGGATCATGTAGAGCGGTTTAATACGAACATTTTAAGACCAAAATTAGGAGCCTGACAGCAACATTTATGGAGAAAGGGGCAATGTTTTTCAATACAAAGTGAAACGGCGGCAGAGTCTATGGAGCCGGAAGCACACCCATGCTCACTTCCTATTTAGAACGTGGTGGCTAGCGGGTTAGCTATGTCCATTTACATATACAGTCTATGCTCGAAATTCAATGTTTGGCTCTAAATATCAAATGCAAAGCTCCATTACCTAACAAAAAATTATTTATTATTTAGTAAAGCTGCACTGTGTAGCTTTTCTGGTAGGAGGTTGGTCACCTGCTTGTCTCTACGATGTTTTTGTTCCACAGTATCCTCATACATCTTGAATTTAATCATTTATAGGTGTTTTCATTGCTACAAAATATACTAAAATGAGCATGTATTAAAACTGTGGGCAGCGCAGTTTCTCCAGTGATCTGACTCGTAACTTGGCTTTGTGGCATTTCCTGTTTTTCCCCACAGAGACGGTTTATCCCATATACTGTGGAACATTCCAGGCAAAGCAGTAACATCAAGGAGACAAGCATGTGGTGAACACTACCAGAAAAGTTACATAGTGAAGCTTTTCTTAGTAATTCCTGACATCAAACCTGGATCTTGCTCTGAACTGAATGGCGTACAAAGTAGACAGTACAAACAAACAGAGAAGACGGATGATGTTTAGGCACATATAGACTTTTCTAGTGAACAAAGCATGGCCTAGTTTCTGTCTGTGGAGAAAGTCTGGCATAAAGTGGAGAGGCCTGTTCTAATGGGTTGCTGGGTCAATGAGTAACCAGCAAGGTATGATGTAAGAATGTAATTTCAACTCAGTAAACACTCCAGCTTAAGGGATTGCTTGCTGTGTTTAACATTTTGCGTGAACCTGACCCAGCCTATGCACTATTGTGGTGGGAACATAATCTTGAAACATGTAAGTGAAAAGAGGATATAGTGGTGCACCGCCCATGGGTGAGGAAGTGGCTCACTAAAAAAGGAACTACGGTTAGAGGGGCGGGAGGACAGCTCACTACTACACTAAGCACATGTGGTACTATCTTATCTTTAAAGATAAGATTCACATAAAGATTCAGATTCACATAAAGCTATAAGACTAAGACTGATAATATTTTGTCTAAAGCAAAGTGAACAAAGTAATTTGCTTTAGTAAATTGCATGACTAGCCAACCCCTTCTACATTCTGTTAAAAAATCTATAGAAGGAACTGAAACCGGATAATAGAGTGTGGAAATCCTCTGTCTAAACTTGAGACGAACCAATCACAGCTGCGATTTTGTAGCACATCTCTCAAATGCATGAAACATCTCCTCTTGAAAATTCTCGGAACATTCAGTACAAAATATATAACTTCTTTTACCTTAAATAAGTGATAAGTTTGGTACTGTGTTGATTCTGAGAAAATCCATGCTATTTCTCAGTCCTTTATGTTGTTTTTTTTTTCTATTTTTTATTATTTTTTTAATGTATAAGAAGCCATGTTTGTTTTTGATGCATCTCTTTGATTGGTTAATCCACCTGTCAATCACGCCCTCTGAAATCAGGGAGACAGTATAAGACTTCAAATACACTTGTTTTTTTTGTTTTGTTTTTACGTTTATGTGTGTGGTTCTGGCTGGTCAAGTAATACTGTTATAAGGTTTTTCAATGTAATTTTTTGTCTCTTTTTTGCCATAAAGGGGCCACTAACAGAGCAACAAATAAATTATATGATATTACAATTCATAGTAAAAACTTCATAGTGGATTTTAGTAGTAAAGATGAGTTGGAGATATGGCTAGGCACTTCGGTGTGCTACATGACTTTGAATGGAGATAAGATTGTATATATTTATAAATCAATTTAAATTTAAAATAGTTCATACGCTTAATCCTATGAAAGTCTTGTAACTCCCCAGAAGCTACTTTAGTTATAGAATGTAACAGGTTTGAAAGATGAATTGAAACCGGGCGAGTAAGAATCAACTTACACGTATTACTTAGGTTAAAATCACAACTGATCGTGTGAACCATCGCAGTGTGAATGTGAGCTGCCTTACAATTTCAAATTCCTCATTTCTTGTAGTGTGGCAACCATGAAAACACAAAAATGAAAAGAAAATCCGCAATGGTTACGCAATGTTTGGCTTGTGCTGTTCCCTGGTGGTTTTGGGATACCGCAGTCTGTAATGAATCTGTTAACACTTAAAAATCACACTTTAAATAGCCTAAGTAAAACATAAACAAGAATTCACTCATAATGAACAAATAGATAACACAAATATTTCAGATTTACTACTACTTAAAGGTGCATTGTGTAACTTTTCTGGTGGAGGGTCTGTCAAATGCTTTTCTCCATGAAGATATTATTGGTTTGTCTAGAATGTTTCACAGTATGGTATTAAATGTTTCTATCTTCATGGAGACCAAAACAGACCAAGTTACAGGTCAGATCTGTGGAGAGGCGCCCCTGCTCACAGTCAGAAGAGCTATAAAACCACCTGAACTGAATAAAGGTAAGGTAGAGCTGTTTAATGTCATACTGTGGAACATTCCAAGAAGAGCAATGACATATCCATAGAAAGAAGCAGGTGACGGATCCCCAAACGAAAAGTTACACAATGCACCTTTAAGTAATACTTTAACCCTTACGCCTAACCTTAACCCCTTAATTAAGTAGTTATTAAACCTGAATCATTACTAAAGAAGTCATGTTGTGCTCTTGTCTGCTATATAGTTTAAATCTACACACCCGTCGGCCATTATGTTATAGTTTGGACATTTGAAATCACAATATTGATCTAAAATGGCTTAATAAAAGAAACATGTTCACTGACTTTTGGGTTGGAACCTTATCAACGATAGAGAAAATAAAATTGTGAGAACACAGCAGTGAGTGTGACAATGGGGGATGATGGAAGCAATGGCATCTTGAGTTGAGGAGAATAAAGATTACTCAAGCATAAATTACTCTAAATACAACTTTGAGTGGTAAATGTAGTGGGAAAACAATTACAATAGAGGTGAGTTTGCACAGTAGTCTCTTTTAATAAACGTACAGTATGAATATATGAATTGAGTTTTGTCCATTCTATATTAAAGGTGCACTATGTAACTTTTTGTTTGGGGGTTCTTCACTTGCTTGTTTCTATGGATATGTCATTCCTTTGCCTGGAATGTTCCACAGTATGACATAAATAGCTCTACCTTACATTTATTCGATTAGAGGTTGTTTTATTGCTCAAGAATACCTAGAAAAACAGGCATTCTGACTGTGAGTGTTGCTGCCTCTCCAAAGATCTGACCTGTAACTTGGTCTGGTTTGGTCTCCATGATGATAGAAAGGTTTAATACCATACTGTGAAACATTCCAGACAAAACAGTAATATTTCCACGGAGAAAAGAATCTGACATACCCTCCACCATAAAAGTTACAATGCACCTTTAAGGCTAATGAAGTTGTTATTATTCTAAAGTGGTACCAACTGTTCTGATACTAGTCATGTATTTTGGGTTAATTTCGTTAAGCCACTCTTCCTTTACAGTAAATCCTTCTAACTACAGTAAAGTGGGTTTAGGCTGACTGACATCACAGAGCAAATAAAGGAGAAAAGCAGCTGGACCCAAAGTGCAAGTGATCCACAGATTAAACATCAGACTGCTGAGTCAGCCATGATGCGCTCAACACCAAACTGTTTCCATAGTGGTGGACTGGGTCTGAGCACAGAGGAGGAGATGTGGTAAAGTCTTTGTGGTAAAAGGCCGGCCCAGAACCACCTCTGCATTCCTAAACAATGTGCTTTCAGTGATCCAACAGACAGGATAGTGGTGCGCTTCATACAAAGATATCGGCTACAGGTTTTTGTATGAGTCAATGGGGAAATAACTTTATTCAAAACAAAATATAGTATCTTCTGAATGATGGAAAGTGCTCAAAATGTTATCTTGTTATGCTGCATTCATTCATGATCCTCGGGATTTCCTTATCTCAGAAAGTCTGGATTTTGATGTCACCATCAATAAAATCACTGGGCCAGCTCATTAACAGCATTTAAAAGAGCTAACCAGTAGGAAACGAGTTGTTGCTACTAGCTTTCTAAACATTAGGTTATTTGTTTACTTTTAGTTAATGTTACAATGATAATTACTAGCGGTAGTAAGCAGTAGTCTCAGGTATTTCTTGTGCAGATGTGTAGCTCTTATGACAGGGATAACTGACGGTAAACCCCTAAATGTAAAACCTTGTAATCAAAGAGCTCAAATGTATTAGATAAACATACAAATCAGCTGATTAGGTGATGTCAAGTGTGGAACTTGGGCAAAAGGTTTTGGCTGGTGTTCTTGTGTTGTTTTTCTGATTTCTGCTGTGTTCAGGTGCATTTTTCAACTCAGAAAAACTTTTTTCCCAAATTCAAGAGGACCACATAAACACAGCAATACTGTGTAGACTAATCATGGGTTCCAGACAAACAACTCCTTCCTTGTTTGAAGGACTTTGTGAGAATCTTTCCCCATTCTAAAGATATAATATTTTGATATGCATTGCTTAATTGCCATGACCATGGGGGACGACTGCCATAGTAAAATATGCCCCTGTACAATATAGTCTCCACAATTAAGGTTCTAAATCAACTGATAATTAAAAAAGGCAACAACAATTGAGTACATGAGATTCAATTGTACCTGGTTTGATTCCTGGACCGAGTGTGGCCTTTAATGCTTCCAAGTTCTCCGTGTCTCTGGATTAATCCAAATTGAATCAAACTAAGATATCTTGATCAGCCAGACAATCAGTAAATACAAGCCATTTGGAGTTTTAAGATTTTGAAGGAATAATTATTTTTGTGTGAGTAATGGCACTCAGTCTTGTTTGTGTTAATAAAATTCAAATTAAAATCTTAATTTGTATTTGTGACTCATAAAAATGAATAAAACATTTTAATAGCTCAATACAAGGAAAAAAATTAAAAGAAGAATGTATTTTACCACATTACTGAACCCTGCTCTGGATGTTGGTCACTTAATCATTAAAGAGGGGTTATTATGTTAAATCATCTTACATGAGAGTTCTACCTCTGACCAAGCAAGACCACACAAGCTTTTACAGCAAGATGTAGGAGGTTCTGGTTGTTCTGGCAACTTTCTACCTTGAACGTTGTTTTCTCATCACAAACATGCCTGAAGTGGTTTTCTGAATCATCCGTGCATGTTTGAGTCATTTTGTGGTGACACTATGTGGTGAGTTAGGAGTATGAGCCCACGCATCTTGTCTCAGGCTCTGCCCACAAACCTAACCAGGAAGTCCTCTGAAGCGGTCCTCATGCTCCGACCGCACGGCCACTCCCTAGAAAAATGAAACTGAAACTAATCCAACTTTTTAATATGTCGTTTTTGGCATTTTAAAACCAACAAACTGTAACATTGTGATATAAATATGTTATGTCTTAGCAATTAGTGTAATACCCCCTTTTTGGTAATAATCGGCCTCACCTGACATCATTGCCCAGTGTTTCTCGATGATGTGTGATGTAGGACTGGGTGCAGAGCTTCAGAGGCTTTGGGCTCCAACAACAGAAGCAGAGGTTTGTGTTTGCCCACTGGAACAGCACTGGGGTTTTTTCAGACAGTGTCACACAGACCTGCAGAGCCCTCTGGAATGTCCACGCTCACACACTGTAACCACATCTTACTATCAGGACGAGCATGGACCAAATTAGTATTCATTTCCGCAGTTTTTGATTTATAGGTTGGGTTCACATGACATCACAGTGCTGTAGAATCATCATAGTTTAAAACAGATCTGGAAGGCAGTTCAGAATTGGTAGAATTTGCTGCTAACTGTCTGATTGCAGATGTGTTGGTCTGGTTTATGGTTTAATTGAAATGTCCGAACTACTTTGAACTACACTGAGGTAACACTGTTTATCAAGCAAAGGAGTTAAATTATGGAACTGCTACTGCAATGAGCTAAAACAAGCTACTTCTCTTTTACAATTCCAAAATTTCAAGAGAATAGTAATGGAAACATGTTTGAAAGAAAATTTTGTGATAATTACAATATTTGCAGATTTTTCTTTTATTATGATGTAATAAAATGTCCATGTTATATACATTTTGTAAATTCATTCATTGTAATTAATGTGCCGTAATTTGAGATAAGGGTATAGGCACAATAAGATTTAGCTACTGCCTACACCTGGACATTGACTTTGTGTTTGATTTGATTGTGAGTTCTATATACTAAAACAGTTTTATTTTATGGGCATCATCAGGCTGGATATAATATACACAAAATAAAAATAAATGAAATGAAATAATTACTGGGACTATCCACGTTTTTCTATCAGCTCAAAGAAACAAAAGTGAATTGATTTTGTCCCAGTATCCTCAGAAAATGGTGTCGTTATTCAACTCCAACAGTGTGACTGTGGTCAGTGGAAATGTCTTAAAAATAACAAATAAATATTGATAAGATTCAATGTTTGTGTATATTCTATTTCATTCAAACAACAGTAAATCTCCCATTGAGTTACATAGGCTCTTGCGGCTAGGCATTTTAGACATTTTACATTTCAGTTTGACCTGGCAGGGGATGCATATAGACAGTATACCCACTTAGAGAACAGAAAGCAAAAGTTTAAAGCAGAGGAAATCCTGTCAACAGTGTAAGAAGTTGACATAACATTCTGAGAAAAAAGGGTTGGGCTACACCGATCCCAAAAGACTGTGATCTGGATAAATGCATGTTCCACTGTTGTCAGTTAAAAGAGTGTTTACTTTAGGTCTGATGTGATAATACAGTGGTTCTCAATCTGTGACACGCGCTTATATCTTAATAATATATTTTTTGTGTCAAATCACAACTTAAATTGGGTTGAAAAAGACATAATTTTTTTTAAGTACTACAGCCTAATTTTCTCCACAAACAAGATGTCCTGTCTTATTCTGCAGAGCAACCACTAACCCTGTAGTTTAGATATGTACAAACATGTTCTAAATGTGATTCTTATATTCATATCTTGGTTAATATTTCAGCCAATTCTTTGAGCTGCGTTTAACATTTTTACTTTGAAAAGAATACATTTACTTAAATCGCACCTCTATTTGCGATCACAATGCTTGTCAGAAAAAACTGCAGTTAGATATTCATCCCAAATGGTCCAGCTTCACTTTACAGCCTGACAAACTCCTCTAACACTGCAAGTACAGAAAATTATACATTTAGTCTGCACTTTCAGAGGTGGTAAACACTGTGGCCACAGCCGTCCTGTGGCTGAAAAGTCACTGTCGATCTACAGCAGCGGCCTCTTCACTCACACACTACTTTCAAAGATTCAGTGTAGATGGACTGCTCAAGGGCACAGTGTCAGTATGAGAAACTACTGTGAAACTACTTTGAACACATTACACAATTTAAGAGACACGTTTTTGTTTTTAAGGCTGAATGTATGTAGCAGGAATCTATGTCTATGGTATTATGAAACAAAACTCTTTACTGAGTTAGTTGACACCTCAATATTATAGGCTTTATCTTCCAAACATGAGCAAATCAAATGTACGGACTGTGGTGTTGGTTCTCAAACTGGGGGGATAGTTTACCTAGTTTTAGAAGTAAAAAGGTTTCATATTGAAGAGTCCAATTTTTAACATCTGAGGAGTTAATTACTGGATCCGGAGCACAGACTGTATATATTTAAATGAACATATCTATCCCACCAGCTGCCGTGTTCCAAATAGGAAGTGAGCATGGTTGCACTTTCAGCTTCATCAACTCTAGTTCCAATTCACTTTGTATTGAAAAAAACATTGCCCTTGTCTCTGTAACCACTGCTGTAAGGCTCCTCATTTTGGTCCCGCTCTGCATGATCCTGGTGTTTTTATATTTTGTTTGTAAATCCTAATATTCCTAATATGGAACTAGACTCCAAATACGCTCCTATAACTGCTACTAGCCTCGTCACACTCCCTTAATCCACTTGTTTATACATTCTGTAATCCAGAGCGGCACAGCTTCTCTCAGAACTCACTTCCTTTTGCAAAACACATATATTGTATCTATATTATTCATAGAGAGAGTGGATAGAGTTTTCAATGTCTCAGAGAGTTTACCCTGCTATTTTATAATTACAGGTGTATCCTATCCAAAACACCCAAAGTATAAAGAATCGCATCATTTGAAGAAGCCACAACTGTGTACATCAACATGCTCCACTTTTGTCAGTCAGCAGCTTCCTGGTCTTTGTTGGCAGCACTGGCGCATCACTAACACATTTCTGTTATTGAAAGCACTTGGGCATCCGGCATCAAACACATCAAACGGCGTATCTCAAGGACATCCAAATATCGCCGGAACACAAGAGAGAGCGCCCACTCCTGTCGCCATAGCAACTGCCTCAGGCCCGTCCCGCTTCACGCTGCGTGTCCATGAGCCCGACCTCCGCCGGTACCCATGGCCCCCACAGTATCTCTCCAGTCAGTTCATCAAAACCTCGGTGGGAATAAACTGGATTTGTGATGCCTTATCCGACGTCTTCACATAACAAGATTTCAGGGTAGAGTCGGGGTGTTGTAAATGTCAGTCCACGTCCAGAAGAGCCAGAGAAATGTCAGGATTGTGTTTTGGTCCAATGGTCGAGGTGATTTTTTTCGAAGGATATAGGCCTAGTTGTGTTTGACAACTTCAGAAATGTTTTTTTTTACATGTTTTATTTATGGTGATAAAACTGGCGGTTTAGTGAAAGTGAAAAGTAGAGGACAGTAACCTCAGGGACCTCTTGGGGCTAAGAGCTTGGTTGTCATGGTTACCGTCTGGTTCCTGAGAAGAAAAACAGTAGCAAAAAAAAAAAAAAAAAAGAAGAAAATCTCCAAAAATGATTCAACTTTTCTATTTCTGTACAAGATAGACTGAAACTATAGTTGATAGTTGATGATTATGTCATTTCAGAGTTTAATAATTGTCATAGGATAATTTGTCAACCAGTACCCTACTTGTGGGCAGCCTGGCAGGGGCAATGGGTAACAGCAGTCCACCATAAGGGAACCCAATTTCTATATTTCGTGCCAAGATTTTGGATTAAACTGCAAGATTGTCCTTAAATGCCTGTTTTAGTTGGATGGTGGAAATCAGTGTGCTCACCCAACCAGAAACAGGGAGAAGATGCAAACTCCATACAAAAAAGGCTGCACCAGTCCAGGAATCGCAATCTGGACCGTTTTGCTGTGAAGTGAAAGCAGTCTCATCAAGTATTTCTTTCTATTTCCATGAATCATGCAGGTGATGTGCCAACACCAGAAAGTCCCACGTTTTATGTTCCTGACACATCACAAACCCACACACTGATGTTAATTTACACACATTTCGAATTTCAAGGTCCATTCTAACCTACTAAAATCTAAGTTCTTACTCTATTACAAATCAATTGAGTACATATAACAACAATAACAAAGTTTCCATGTGCACTCGGCTGGCTGTGTTAAAGGGCAGCGTACTTTTATGTGAATGTACCTTGCGTCTCTGTGGTAACAGGTCCGTTAGTGAGTACAGCTGAGGTCTGCCTGTAATCCACCCTTGCCTTCTGTGCCTGCTACTTTCATTATAGAGCCCTTCTAGTGCAGAGTACACACATCTTTATTTGATACCAGAGCAACCAGAATGAAATGTGCTGGAAAAATAGAGACGAGCGAACAGATGAGCGAGACGTAAAATGGAGGGAAAATAAGTTGTGGGTTTGTAATTACACTGTGAGCAGCTTACCCCGCACAAACATTACACTGAAAGGCATTATCATAAAAACACAATTTATTTCTGCATCTCCATATTCCATGTGGGTGACAAGTGGTTTTCCAAACAACTAAGTAAAAAGCATAGAAATTATGGTGCAGGATTCTGGATTGACAAAAATCCCATTTTTTTTTTTTCAGATAATGGCATGTAATAGTCAACACAAAATAATGGTATGTAGCTTCTTGAATATTATCATGTGCTCTTATACTAGTTCAAAACAGTGCACAAGGTTACATTTTCTAATTTGTACGTCAAATATACCAGTTTGACTATCAGCTAGTATCTTATTACTTATTTAGAATGTATTATTACTATGTATAATTTTGCTCTTTGTCATTATAAGATATTGTTTCTTTCCCTTGTGCATCAATAAATTATCTAATATACTTTAGACTGCCCTACAGAGGAGCAAATAATTTGAAAAATAAACATTGTAAAACAAACTGTGCTGCTAGCCTACAAAACAGCAGGTGACCTTTATGTCACAGCCGTCTCCTATAAAACACCGTGATAATACAGAGACGTGCTGGTTAAGCTCCAGCATTGTTTCTTGTACATGAAGCAACATCTGTTCTGCCTGGGCTTACAGCAACTACACATCTGCCAGAAGAGACTGACCTGCATATTCAATCTGGCAAAATATCCTATTAAGATTTTACAAAATGATTATGTAACACATTTAGACTAATTAAACTGTCAGGCTCGAAAATCTGTATTGTGTAATTTTGATTAGAATTAAAGATATACTGTGTCATTTTTCTGGTGGAGGGTCTGCCACCTGCTTTTCTCTATGGAGATGTTATGGCTTTGTGTAAATGTTTCACAATATGGTATTAAAACTTACTGGTCAAGTTACTGGTTACTGGTCAGATCTGTGGAGAGGCAAGCCCACTCACAGTCAGATGGCCTGTTTTTCTAGGTATTTTTGAGCAATAATACCACCTGTAATTGAATAAATGTAAGGTAGAGCTGTTTAATGTCATATTGTGGAACATTTGAAGCAGAGCAATGACATATCCATAGAGACAAGAAGGTGACTGACCCCCAACCAAAAAGTTACATGGTGCAACTTAAAAAACCCCAAACACTTTAACATTAAGGTTGGACAATGTTTTATTGGCATGTAAATGAAATCACTGTAAATGAAATATTTTTTAATGTCATGTTGTTACTAAAGAACCAAATATGATCGAGTTAATGTCGTCTGCACTTAAATGTTCTGATCTCCGTAATAAATACAGTGGACAAAGATAACATACAGTTTTGTAGGTGCATTAAAGATGCACTGCATAACTTTTCTGGTGGAGGGTCTGCTACCTATTTATCTCCATGGAAACGTTATTGCTTTGTCTACAGTGTTAACACTATAGATTAAACCTATCACGAGGGAGACAAACATGTTAGCAGAGCAATAACATCTCCATGGTGACAAGTAGGTAGCGGACCTTCTACCAGAAAAGTTGCACAGTGCACCTGTAACAGTTTAAGGACTATATATACACACACCAGAATGCTTTACAACCTACCAGTAATATTTGGCACCTTGGCCTGAATGTTGTTTTTACACCAACTTAACTGCCTCAATGACAGAGGCTGATAACTGCACAGAAAGCATAGTACATCTTATAAATAACTACACCAGGGCGTTCACGGGCCTGGCTATTTATACAATGAACTTTTAACACAATGTTCTATGTATTGTTTTACCCAAATTATAGTGTTAAACATGTTAAAATGTTTTGATTCCTTTTAAAAACTGGTTTCCGTTGACAAAAAGTTAAAAAAAGCACCCTAAATAACATTTCTGGTAGTTACTGGAGGAAACTTAACAGACATGCCTTTCAAATGTCACCCAGAACAATACTGCCTTTCCCTACAGCATTTTTGTTATTTCTGTTACTATAATCATATAATGTAGCCAGGTCCCTAATGCAAACATAACTATCCATGGGTTTCTCAGTGATGGAGAAATTAGCATTGTTGCCATAGTGATTAACAAACACAATAGTATATCTTTTCAATGGAGAAAAAGTCCCCAAAAAGTTGCATACAACAGGAAGCTGAAACCCATGAACAGACATACTTTCTGCATGAGCTTGTACTAGATAGGCCATGTTCTTGTCACGATTATTCCGTTTACACTAGTGCCATGCGTTGTGGTTGCTCCAGGTTGGCTCTGAACTTATCGAGAAAACGCGAGGCCAATTCATCATCGACCAGCCGCCCGTCACTGGACAGTGTAACGGTCATGAGCTGCCGTGTCTGAATGCTCTGCTGGTCCTCGCTCAGATGCAGTTCCTTCCTGGATGTGCCCACTGCGAGGATACAGGCCTGAGGGGGGTTTATCACCGCGCTGAAGCCACTGATGCCGAACATGCCCAAGTTAGATATGCTGCAGAATGGAGGAGGGAGAAAGATGGTTTGTGTTGATTGTGTAGGCACTCCTCTATTTCAGGCTTGTTAGACTTTGAAGTGAGATTTATTTTAACACAATCTGGCCACAAAAACTGACTTAGCTGGAATTACAACAGGTGAGCTGGTTTGCACTGTTAAACATGTCCCTCTCAAACAACATTCAGTCACAAGCTAATTAGTGTTAGCCAGCTGTTACAGTTAGTCACTCTCACTTTTTTGTTGAAAATCTAACACCTAAACAGGACCATGAATGCTCGTATTGATCACATGGTTCTGAAAATGTGTTGTTTAAATCCATTTTGTTTTGTTTTTTTAATTCATCTTAAAACATTTTTGACCGTGTTTGCTAATGTGTGCATTGCAAAACTGACCAACAGTCCAATAATATTCATTAATTGGACAAGTATTAAGTATTAGACTGACTTATAGTATCTATCTGAAGGCAATCTGATCAGAACTGAAGAAACTGCTTGGCAAAACATCTTCACTTTAAAACTTTTGTCCAGCTGGTAGAATTGAATTTTGAATTTTATTTATCAAAGCTTGATGTTTAAAGGACTGCACAGGCAATATTCATTTATATCTGCCTAAATGTGAACCAATTTCCTGGTAATAGTACCCATACATTTTTTTGTGTAATACTTCATAATGGACAGTTTTGATACCGGTGCATCCCTACCACGAACGACATAATGCATTAACACCAGAGGAAGTGCTGGCCGGTAAATACTATGTTGTTGTTTACTGTACCCTGAGAACACTCCACAGACGAGCTGAAGATAAGCGTACATGAGGTGAGCAAGTCTGGCCCTGGAGCCCAGGTCTGCTGTTCACCTTAATGAGAATCCTAACCCGGGGGACTGACGAATGAATAGATCGGGAGTGTGTATATGTTCCCTTGAGCACAAAGAGGCGCATTTCCATAAGAAATCATCGCCTTTGCCTGACACAGAAACCCCATTCAAGTCCAAATGATGCTATTAATTCTAATGAGTTGAAACGCCTGCCTTCCACTTTTCCAACTGATGGCACTGTAACTGATAGTCTGTGTCTCACTCAGGGTGGAATAAAATGCAGAATAAGCCAAAATGAAATCATAAAAATGGATATTTATTCCAAGTGGCTATTTGTTTCTTGGTAATGGTTATGCAGAAACGGAGCAGACAAAGATGGAAAGATTTACCTGAATGAACCTCCCTGGTATTCTTCTGGTAGGAGCTTGCCGTCTCTGGCCTTCTGAGCCAAGGTCTACAGGAAGAAATAAAATAAGAAATTAAACATTTGCTTGACAGTTTTACTAATTGTAAAAAGACAAAAACAAAAATAAAAACATGCAGTCGTCAACATTAAGTGTTGTAAGTGAAGAAAGTTGTGTGATGTCAATTCTAGGTCCATGACTGGAAACAATGAACATGTTTACTATATATATATATAATCTTAACCACTAAAACCTAATCAGGTAACATCCACCTCAGCACAAAGCAGCGGGATAAATAGAAGCCAGTGGAGTGTGCACTGTCAGAATGAGGGAAGGGAATAGCCAACACCCAAATGCGAAGTAGAACACTTTGAGACATGTTATCAGAGGCAGCTTTGGTGAATCCATAAACAACTAGAGCACGACATGCTGCATCAGTCATTCGGTAATGGCAGTGTCTGGTAGTGGAAAAATATGAGTAACCAGTAACCATGGAAGTCAGAAAACAAAACCCATATTTAGGCTTGTAATCTGCAAGAACTAAAATAATCTTATTGTTCTGCCAAACTAAATATGCTCAAAAGGATTTCACAAAAATGGTACCATTGCAGTGAAGCCAAGAGTGAGTCAGAGTGGACAACAATGCGATGCTGTCAGATGGCGCTCAGCATTTGGGAAAGGAAAAACAGACTGATGAGCTATTATTATCAAATGGAGTCAAGTGACCTTTTAACTCATCCATATTGCATGTTCATTTTAACTCCAGGCCAATTAAAACTTGCATGAAGAATTAGATCATTGCAGGTATACCGAAATGGAATAATTGATTTTTCCTATTACACATATATGTATAATGTAATGTTTACTCTTTTGGTCATAAAAGGTTATACTAAAACAATTAACTCCTTAAAGGTCCTATATTATGCAAAATTGACTCTTGTTAGAATGCTGTTACCACATCAAAACATACATGGAGCTGCGTTTTGTTTCATTCACACATGTTTGAGTAAAACTTTATTATTAGTCTGTCAGAACTTGCCGATACGATACATACCTCAATCCACAAGCTATGATACGATACATATCTCGATACAGTGAGCTTTTGATTTGATACAATCTGATGTGATTCGATATGATATATTTCAAATAGATTAGATACAAAAAGACTGTGATACTAACAGTCTTTGTTAAACCACTTCTTGTGCAAAGTTAATATGAAACACCCATTTTAGTCATCAAAACAATGTCAAAAGCAATGTATTGCATAAAAGAGTTTCCTTCTTCTAAACACAGCAACAAAACTGTAGCACTGTTACAAAATAATTTTGTAAAATATACCAAAAAAATTAGTGCTGTCAATCGATTAAAATATTTAATCGCAATTAATCTCATGAATGTCATAGTTAACTTGTGATTCATCACAAATTAATCACACAATTTTGTCCCTTGAATCATTATTTTAATCTCTAAACTCTTATCAACATAGAAAAGTGGATAAGCTTGCTTTGTGCAAATATGTTTTTATTGCAATTGTCAGTGAGACACTTTGTGTTCGATGTTCCATTCTCATGTTCCACTTTCATGAAGTGCTCTGCATCAGTGTGAGTGAAGTGCTTCTCTTCTGTCTTCGTAAGAGTCAAAGTCACTGAAGTTCCCACTGTGGGTGAAATTATGTGCTGTGACCCTGAGGTAGTTTTCATTACTGAGGGACGTCCAGTAATCTTCAGTTAGCGCGACTGTGTTTATCTGCCCCAACGCCTGTTGCACTAAGGGCGCACTCGCGCTTGGACTTTTGGGCTGTGCTGTGCTCGGTTGTCTGGGGTTCTCTGGCCCGTGTTTGCACCTGCATGGCCGGGAGGCGGCCCATGGCGTCACGCGTGGGGTTGTTACGTGGGGTCGTCGCGTGGCGTCGCGTGGCGGAGCTGGTGCTTTTGGTGGAGAGGGTGGGTCCAGCGACATGAGGTGTCTATTGAGTGGTGGGACCGATGTGGGTCCTGCTGCGGTGCATGCTCCTCCGTGGGTTTGTGGATGTGGTGGCGAGGCGGGGCAGTGGGGGCGGCCGGGAGGCTGTGGGGCTTCTGTCGCTGTCCACGGTTCGTGTCGGGAGTGGGTACGGATTCGCCGTATGTTTTGGAGCGGACTTTGTTTCATGTTTTCCTCATGTGGGTGGCATCAGCCGTACCGTGCTTTGGCCCACCTCCTCCAGCCGGGACTTTTCAGTTTTGTACAAATTGTTTTCCTTCCTGTTTACAGCTGTGCTTACAGCAGTGTCACAGCTTAGGAAAAATCTAGTTCACCATGTCACAAAGAGCGTAAATCTCGCAATTAAAAAATGAACGGCGTTAAAATTGTTTTGGGTTAACTTAGCACAATATTTTTGACGGCACTAGAAAAATACTCTTGGCTATATATCGATACAGCAGCCCACGATATACAGTATGATATGATATACTGATATTTCTCCACACCCCTAGTCTACATCTCCACAGCTAAAAGTGCTCTGTTCCACCCTGTGATGCCATGTAGTGGTATTTTTAGCATCTACCTTTACCTGTAATTCAGTAGAGATTGTCAATTCCAGGGCTGAAATCATCAAAATTATTCTAGTGAAGGTGTATGGAGTTTAAAAACACAGTGGAGCACTTCCTGTTCACGGTGAAACAGTGTTTTTAGCTTGAGAGAAGAAGTCAGCCTAAGTATGCAGGTTTGTGTGTTAAACATGCGTGAATGAAACAAAACACAACTCCAGGTATGGTTTTTGATGAGGAAACAACATTATAACATAGATCAGACAGTGTAATATGGGCTACTTCCTACTGTATGAAGAGTGTTTTTAATTCTCATTGTGGTAATGGAATAGGTATTATTTAGTCTATTCCTTAGTATCAAAATAAAGTTTGAGTTGAAATTTTAGCATTGTGACAACACCAACGCATATAAAAACAGAGACCAAATACATGTTCATTTGTATTATAAGCCAAAGCAAAGACATGTGCCTTAAGAGCAGATTTAAACGACTCTAGAGAGCTCTGATATGCAGGGGGAAACTGTTCCACTGTTATAGCACTATTAGCTTAATGATGCTCAACATATTAAAACAAATAACACAACAAATTACAATTCTATTCTCGTTCAATCCAAAGCCAGAAATGAGGCACGAGATACTAATTATGCCATCTACTGTACCCTATAGACTGTGCGCTTTGGAATGATCAGGCCATTACATTTGGAGTTCATGTGTGTGATAACTGCCTGTCCCCAGCTGCTGTGTGTGTGCAGGATAAAGAGACGACCATCGCTGCTTTCTGCTCCATATGTGGCCACTAACAGCTGAGACCAACAAAGCCAAAAACACAGGTCAGCATATCCAACCAGTTCTCTACAGGAGCCAGGACATGTCTAATGTGGTATGCTCTGCGGGTTTGCAAACAACAACAAACACATAGTATGTACTTTAAACCAAAATGCAAAAGGTTACACAGGGCACCATTAAGGCTGTGTCTGTTATAGGTTTGTTGTATGAGCTTGTTTACAAGTTAACATTTGACATTTGATTTATTGTACAACTTATTAAATAAATGAAATACATTTCAGTAGTGGGTGACATCATAAATTCACTTAGCAACTAGGAATGCACCAGTCTAGCATTTCTGATACTGATTTCTACAGCTTATCTGTCGATACCAGTGCAGACTGGAATCAGCATTTATTTCCTTTAATAATAATAATAATAATAATAATAATAATAATAAAGCTACAGAACAACTTTGTATAACTAAAAATTCAAACATTATGAGACTTCCAGGGCCAGCTACAACGAGAAAATTACATCTATTCATATGTCCAATCAGGATATCGGCTGAACCGTTATCTGGAAGCCAAAATACGATCCAGAAAATTTTTCAGTAGCAGTGCCAATATCCGATACTTGTGTTATGGAAAATTATGTATCTCTCGAAGATAAATAATTATCCATTTGCGAAGCTTGGTGAATTGATGAAATACAGAAAAAGGGTTATTATTTGTTACAGCAGATAAGGCAGGGCTTACGCCTGACAGTCTCTCTCCAGTTTCTTCCCCGAGTCTCCTTTCCAGAGTCCCCCACTCCCCCAACATATCAAAGCAGCCCCGAGTTAATCAACTTTTACACCTAAAGAAAGGTAAAACAACACTTGTATTGTATCAGTGCATTCCTATTAGCAACACCTAGCATCATTTATCATCATTTAACAGAACAATTGTTCTTTTGCCTAAATAAACATGACATACTAAAATAGCAATGTTTGTTATATTGTAATGTAGCAGTTTGAAAAACGAAATTCACACTTTTTTTTTGCATATAATGTCATAAATAATAATTTTACTGAGACCTTATAACCACAGTTTGTTATGTGTAGTCATTACTGTCTGCTGAAAAACAGCCTGCTATGAGCTGAGACTGTTTACCTTGGCATTATCTGAAATCTCCTGGACACCTTTACTAGCAGCATCTTTAATGATAGGAGTGATGAGGCCTCGCTCTGTCGCCACGGCGATAGAGATGTGGACTGTGTCGAGTGCGTGTGGTCCGTCCCCCGCCCACGTCACATTCACTTCGGGCATTTCCTAATGGAGAAAACAACATTAAGACAGCTTTAGTTCTGTTAAGTGCTCATTTCACTTGAAGTGTTTAAAAGTCTTTGATGAAACTAAACAAAACCCTGCCTGTCTTTGTGTTTACTGAACTTGACAAAGCTTACATCATACAAGACATTAATGCTTCTCTTGAACTGTAAAACTTAAAAGCACATTTACGCTGTGCATTCCTCATGTAATTCACTTGCCTCACTATAACGCATGCAAGAACATCTGATCTGACATTGTGTACTCAGTATGGGATTTCTACTGACAGACAACCTCTGTGGTATATGGCAGTTACTGTCATGTTTATTATACATTTTTATTTTTTGATCGCAGAGACCGGTCTTAAGTGTTTTGGAGTATTGTACATGTTTTATTTGAATATACACTACTATTACTATTATTTATTGAATACTGTGTGCAGCATCCACAGATATTTAGTATGTCAGTGTTTGGGGTTCACAACAGGTCTCAAACAGGACATGACCAGGAACCACTGGTACACAATATGAACAGAAGCTATCCGATGAAAAAGGTTTACTATTTTATATGAAACAAAAACACATTTCACAAATTCACATATAAAGGAGGATTGTGTGAAAATTAATTAAATTTGACTTACTTTGAGTGTAACAGCCGCTGCCTTGATAATGAAGTCATTAACAGAGACTTTTATTTGTTCTGGAGAGACAAAAAGCATTAATGAGAACATCTGCTGGTCTAATTTATTTCACCACATTGCAGATTTTTTAAACAAGCAGACATGACATGAACAATCAACTAAACCACCCAATGGGCACTTGTCATTTGCCAGTGCTTGCTGTACTACACTGGTGGGCCAGTAGGCCTGGGCCTGGCATGGCTGCCAACTCCAGTCCACAGAGCTGTACCAGACTGTTATGAGTGCCGTGAGCAGGATGATTAATGAGCTAACCGTGAAATCTCTGTGCCCCGGAACAAAGAGGCTCCAGAAAAACAACCGCCACAATCCCCAAGAACACACACGCGCTAATAGGTCTGGAATGAGCCGACCCGTCCTCATGGAACAGACATTTAATGTTTGTTTAATAGATGTGCATGTTTGAGACTGGCTGACTAGGTGATAAGAGTCTGATAATGAACAACCGTCAAATAAGCTTTAAAAGAGGGCACATTTTCAGAAGGAAAAACTTTCGAAAAGGTCAACAATCTCTCCTATCTTAATTGATGCATCCACTGGACAATAAATATAATAGCAAAGATTAAGGTTAAGCTCAAGCAACACTTTATTGTCTCAACAGGAAAATGTGCTCTCTGCTTTTGACCTGTTGTGTAATGCTTCTAGTGCTTTGCTGAAGATTAGCCCATTGAGAACATGTTAAATGGTGCACTATGTAACTAATCTGGTGGAGGATCTGCACTTGCTTGACTCCATGGAGAGGTTATTACTTTGTCTGGAATGGTCCAGCATGGCATTAAGCAAATCTGTCTCTCTAGAGAAAAGCTGGTAATGCCACCAGACCAAGGACATTTGAAAAGGCGAGGCCGCTCACAGCCAGATTGCACATTTTTCAAGCTATTTTTGAGTAATAAAAACACCTGTAATTGTATAAATAGAAGATAGATTTGTTTAATAGTATACTGCGGAACATTCCAGTCAAAGCAATAACACCTCCCTGCCAAAATTAAAAAGTTACATAGGGCACCATAAGACTTGTCATCTTTGTTAGTATACAAGTTAACACTTTGATTTACTGTGCAGAAATTCACTTAGCGATACCTAGCATTATTTAACAGTATAATTGTTTATTAAAGTTGAGGGGCAAAGGACATCTGACCTAGTCCCATAGTAAGTGGCCATTTTAAAATAACAGTTGTGACATCAAGATACCCTTCCTGTTTCTGGTATATTCCATCAAGCCACTCACCCAAACTATTGTGGGAAGTGTGGTTAGAAACAGTATCTAAGGAAGTAAAGAGGCAATCTGTGTTTGTATAAGTAACACTCAAGATACACAAGAGCCCAGTCATGTTTTCAGTCAGATGTCCAACTTGCACACGCGCTTTTCACAAAGGCTCTACCTTCTCCATCCATCACACAACATGCATACTTCTTAAGGCTCGAGTCGGGGAATTCACTGCACACACTGGTAACTGTGATGAAACGATTACCCACAACAGTACACTGTGTTCAAAACCACTGCATGGTCAAACAAGGCTGTAAGTGCGAAGCTTGAGAATATGGGCATTGAACAAGTCCTGTCATTCATAGTTTTACAGTTTTATAAAATTATGAATGATGATGGTTCGTAGTTTGAAGTGGTTTCTGAAGACCTAAAATGCCATTCATCATTGATGGGTTATGGGATTTGGTAGCTTGTTCACCAGGCTGCAATCATTAAATCGACAAATTGTGAGTAAAAAAAACATGTTTTGATAAATATTATTATGTGGACTATACAGACTATGACTATACATTACATACATTAATAAGTTTTTATAACAAAGACAGCTACATTATTAAAATAAAAGTAACAAACTTATTATTATTATATGATTTTTCCATAATAATACACTATTTGTAAATATCTAGCTAGATATAAGATTATATGTTTGTCTTCAGCCTCCATATCGCAGCTATTGTGTTTGAAAGGTCTCACTGTACAATAGAAATAATGATTTGACTGGACGGCTCATAGGTCAAATATGCCAGTTGCTGCTATCAAATCTTTTTTGTGTACCTTGTTGCATGTCTAATTTGCAGTACTAAATTACAATGGAAATTACAATGTTTAGAACTCAAGCGAATTTTCATAATTCATGAAAAATAAAAACTACAATAAGTAAGGACATTCTCTTCATACACTCACAGGATGGCACCTCTGTATACCATCGTGTGTGGTGTGGTGCTGGTGAGGAAACTGTATTTACATAGTTCTTTTTTACCTTTGGCTAAATCTTTGCGCAGTTGCATGACAGCGGCCATGTCGCAGTCCACAGTGGCGTATGCATGGGGGATGGTGGTCTTCGACTGCGTTAGCCTCTGAGCGATCACACGACGCACATTTGTAGCTGGGATTTCTGTGAAAGTACCCTGAGGAAGAGCAGATTCAAGAATTATAAATATACTATTGAAAAAAAATATGTTTAAATCTGCAAATTATTAAAAAAAAAAATCAAATAATTACAAAATAATAATTGCATCACAAGTTCAACAGGCAATAATTGTTGAATCTGTCACATATAGAGCTGACATTGCAGGGCCTTTGGTAATTTTATATTGCAAGTTTTCAGACTGCAGACCTGTTTTGTGTCGCATCGTAATAGCCCCATGGCACATTTTTTGGATCCTCACGATCATTTCTTAACAAAACCGGATTTACACCAAGACGAGAAATGTCTACTTTGTATCCTGTTTGCAGACTATGAGAACATAATATTCAACAGTCTCTTAACAGCTTTTCAAACAAAGAACTACAGGTCTAGTAGAGTAAATCTCACAGCGTTAAACAACACTATCGCTGGTAAAGTGAGATAAGGTGTGGCAGCTCACCGGTGCTGCGGGCTTCCCTGGCACAGACAGAGGAGGGATGTTGGGTCGGCTGCCGGGGGGAGGTGGAGCAGCAGCTGGAGCTCGGGTGAGGGAAGGGGCTGGGGCGGGGGCTGCTGGACTTGGAACTGAGGGTGGAGGAGCAGCCACAGGTGGAATAAGTTTGGCACCAGGAGAAGCCTTCAAGAGATTTAGAGCATCTCTGAAAATAGAGAGAGAAAAAATACAAACAGTATTAAAAACAACAGAATTAAATGGGCGTGTTCAGAGTAAAGGCATACTTAACTGAGTGTTAAATTGCCTGTTGACTATAAATATTTTGTATATTGCTGAATGATTTGAGTGATTCCAACACTTTCTTTAAAAATATACTTAAAACAAATAAATCTGTGTTTTAGCAATTTCTTAATTTTGGCTGCACTGAAATGGACAAATTGCTTATTTCCCTGCATAGCTACACCAAAACAATGCATAATGTTGATAATATTATATTATATTGTAAAGATTGCTACATCTCTCTATTATTCTTTGGTTTACAGACACGATTTAAGATTCTGGGCCAACTTTGGTTCATTCATCCACTGAAACCATGTCAGCTCTCTCTCTCCTGGGAACACACAAACCCGCCAGGGCTGGTGTCGGGTGTCAATGAGGGCGCGTAACAACTTAGTTCACACTTTCACCTTATTATTCTCAAACAGGTATTGAATGCCTGGGGTGACATATTGACTTTCCTCTTACCAGCATAATACAAGTAACAGGCAAGACATTAAAAGCTTTGGGAGTATTTTATTGCAGGCTTATGATAAACTATAAAACTGTACTCATTTTGAACATTGCATGATATGCGGTGCCAAGGGAAGGTATCAGATGTGGCTGTCTGAAAGTTGCTAGTTTCAGTTGACTGCACCCAATTCAGCTGTCGTGTCCTGACCAGCTGCCCCTGCTCCTGCCCTTGTCCCTGCTCCTGCCCCTGTCCCTGCTCCTGCTATGTGAAACAGTCCAGGTGCTGTACATTTCATCACATTATTATACTGTATATATTTGTGGTCGAACATCTGGCCCGCTTGGAAATCCCCGTTAGTAAACCTGACACTTCCTTAACAACTGTCACTAAATACCTTGTGGTCTATGGCATTCTGCATGTGGAGGTTTCACTTTAAATGTGCAGTATATATGAGAGGTTTATATATATATTTTTTTTCTTGGACAGTTTTAACAATCAGTAAAAAAAATGTATATATAATAAAGATGTTGTCATAAAGTATATTTGTTAAATAATAACTTCTACCAAATTAGTTGAGTGTTGGCCCTTTATTACTCTACGATAACTAGGAAACATTTATGGAATTACCAGACTGCTGTAACATCTGCAGCCCATGTCCAGCCAATTATTACTCAAAAAATAGTACAAATAGGGGACACTAGGCAATCTGTTAATATAATATAATACTATCTGTTAATATTGTAACTATGTTTTAGTGAAATTTGTAGTTAAACCCCTCATATGAACTTTAAAACATATATATTTTTCAAAGTAGTCTGTGCCATGGTGTAATCCATGTTAAATACTGAATTGATCATATCCTAGTTTTATTGCTGGTTTAGTTTATCTTGGCATTAACACTATTTTATAACATACTTAATCTATCTTTTTTCCTGTAGGACAGTTTAGGAAGCAGGTTTTGTCTTCTTGTTCAGTACATTTTTCGTCCAGCTCACACACATTAGGCTCAAGATTGTTCATGTTCATTTTGTTTTTCTAAACCTCTGTCAGTTCTGATTTAGTATTTTGCTGTTTTGTTATATCAAGACAGGTCCACTTTGAATTGGATTGCCTTTTTTAATATGAAAATCTTGTCATTTGCAGCTCTTTTCTCATTGCCCAGGAAAGTGTAGTGAAGGCCAAGCCAAAGGAAGTGACAAGAATCCTAACGAACAGAAGCTGTAGTCATCACATGCACATGGGTGTGTGCTAAACCAGCAGCACTTTACAAAGGCAGCCATTAATAAAGTGGCTTGTGCTGCCACCTAGGACCGACTGTGGCACTCCAAGATGAATACACATGAGCTTTGCCATTAGAGAAATAGATTAACACGCCTTGCTTTACATCTTGTTTAGTGAGGCTGCAGTTAATAAGGATGCCCAATGGTGAACAGTTTGTGAAGAAAGGAAAACATAAAATAACCTAATACAAGGATTGAAATGAGAATATAATGTGAAATTTTGCCTTAATATTGAATATAACTTTAATTTAGGTAAAGGTAAAATCTCCTGGTTACAGTAGCAGTACCATCATAGTACAATCAGTAGAGGTTGGTAGGTGAGTAGTTTCTAAATTTTGAATACTTTTTGTCCCATTGCATTTTTGTTGTTGACAATGAAGCTGTTTTGAGCGCTTCCTGTGGGTTACGTAACACGCCATGATCTCATCCATAGGTTGCGTGACCCATGTTATTCATGCCCAATAAAGCCAGGCCCCACTGCAAAGAGCAGAGGGAGGGTCCCCTGCTCCAGTGTGGCCCACAACAAAAGGAAGGAAACCAAGTCTAATCTCGTCTTTTCTCAAGAAGCTCAACCTATGTGAAACCATTAGGAGCATAAGTTTACAATGTAGAGTAATATTATCCAGACAGGCTACCAACAAACAAAACTTAGAAGAGCGTTTGATCATTTGATCATACGATCATACATACATACATACATACATACATACATACATAACATAAATACATACATACATGCATACATGTTTGAAAACATATAGCGAAAAGTGGTGTATGTCACTTTGAAAAATATGTTATTCAATAATAGATTAGAATAATCTAAAATTAACAAAAATATATTGAGTTCTGCAGAAAAGTAAAAGAGTCCAATATCTCCACAACACTTAAATCCTAGACCATCCATGGCCTTTGAGCAAGAATTCTACTTAAATTTAATTGAAGTCATTGTCCACCATAGACAAGAGATGTTAAATTGCATTACCTTCTCTTTTGTTGCAGCACTCACGCAGTAATGAGTAGTTACAGAATATAACACTTTAAAAAAAGATTAAATTAAGGATTTAAGTAAAAAGGGGCACTTCATAAGCCACACTGAGTATCTCTCTCTTCTCCCTGCGGTACAAGGTCTGTTACTATGGACACCAGTGGGTCCTGGAGACTGGGTTGCCATGGAGACTGAAGTTGCCTAATGAGATTCCCCAGCAGGGTGTGAGCTGGGTAACGAGAGCATTCAATCAGCTCTCTCCTGACAGCAGGTAGCTCTGTGAGTGTGTGCGCAGTTAACAGCTTCTTCAGTGTGAACTCATGATATAACAAGATTAAAGTGTCTAACTGCTAACACACTCTTTCACTTACCCAAACCCTTCTGCCATTTCTGTGCCTGTCTGTGCCAATCATCACAGATACACTGCAGCGACAGCTCTGTGAGTGTGTGAGTGTGTGTGTGTGTGTGTGTGTGTGTGTGCGCCAACAGGTACCTCCTGCAGATAGGCTAATGTCCTGTTTGTGTAAACAAATTACAGAGGACTGCAGAGGACGATTCATTATAATCAAGAGCCGGTCCCACACAGCATTTTATGTATAATGTGTTCATTTTGATTTTCTGGCACATAAATCATTAATTAAATTGAGTTGTGGGTGTTAATTCTGTTCCTCATAATCTGGAGCAAAGCCACTTCCTTAATTGACGGTGGCTTTTAAATAATGAATCGCAATACATCACTAATACAGGGTAATAAATATTTCTCTACAGGTTAACTTTTGACATTTTATAAATAATTGTGATTTCAATTACTCACTTATAAATATAATTATAATAGTATAATTCAGAAGCACAAAAAAAAACAACAAAAAAAAACAACAACATAATTGTCCCTTTAAAATTCTGCATTCGTGTAAAGCACTTGTTGTTTTTAAAGCGTCTATACACAAAGCTGCATTGGATTGATCCTTGAAACATATACAACTCTAATGGAGCAAAGCAAAGCACTGCTCCAAGAATGACATTTGCAGATTTGATGAACATGCAGTACAGCTCTAATGTCATTATTACATGATGCAACATAAACAGAGATTATTTGCTTTGATTGGGAGCTCATGTCACACAGTGTTCTTTAGGGTATGATCATAACAGCCTGGAGGTAGCCACACAGCATGATACAAGTAAAGACATCACTGACATCACCACCACAAGGGCTTTAACCCACCAGGGGTTAACTACACTCAATGCTGGTCCGCTGTGGTAGACAAGCAAGCTGTGTGAAGTGCTATGTCAATCCTATGTCTCATGTTGTTTTTGTCAATGATATTCCCATGATTCATTTACACTCTGTACAAAGACAAACTTAAACATGTGTGAGTGTGAGTGTAGAGCCTTACTCTTTGGTAATGAGTCCTCTTGGTCCAGAGGCTGTTGCCAGTTTTGGGTCGAGCCCATGGGAGTCCAGGATGTGTCTTGCTGCCGGACTGAGACGCAAGCTACAGAACACAACACTTTTGAAATGATAACAGTCTAGTATTTGTGAATGCATAACAAATGGGCAAAACATTACCAGAAATATTTAAATACTACTAAGGTCCTTTATTACTATATTATATGTTCTGAGATTTAAGACGTTATAATGTTGTTACCTCGTCAAAAACATACCCAGAGTTGTGTTTTGTTTTATCCACAAGTGTTTGAGTAACCCTTTATTATTTGTCTGTCTACATCTCCAAAGCACAAAATGCTCTGTTCCACCTTGTGATGTCATGTAGTGGTAGTTTTCAAGTTAACAGCTACCTTTTGTTTGGTGTTCAGTAGAGATTTCAGGGCTGAAATGATCCAAATGATTCTAGTGAGTTTAAAAACACAGTGGAGCACTTCCTGTATTGCCACATGACATCACAAGGTGGAACAGAGTGTTTTCCTTTTGAGAGCCTAAATATACAGGGTTTGTGTGTTTAACATGTGAATGAAACAAAACACAACCCCTGGTATATTTGTGATGAGGAAACAACGTTATAAACCCTGCTCTCCATATGAAACTGCCATTAAATTCTAAAATATTGTGACTCAAACTTATATGTGCTAATCAACATAATTGCTTTTTCTTCTGCTGAACTGATCTTGCACCAAAAATGACAAAAAAAGGACACTTTCTCCGTTTTTGTTTGTTGAGATTGACAGATAGTGACGCACATTCTATGGCTGTCACGTTTAATTGTTTCTGATGTGATGCATGTCGTGTTTACCACAGGGCACACGATCAATGTAAATGTCAGAGCGTGTATTGACGTGCTGCTCAGGCTCATTCCCTGTGTGTAATCTCCCATAACTCAGGCCTGCTTCTCTACCTCATGTGTCAGGAAGATGAAGCCACGAAAGAAACCTCAAGAAGTCTGGACTCAGCACTAAATATTTGCATAACAAACAGGTCATGTTTGGAACAGAATTCTCTTCACCTTTGCATTTATTGTGTCAATAAAGAATAGCACCATATAAACCTGACATGGCAAAACGTGATGTAGTCATAGCTGCCGCGTTCCAAATAGAAGTGAACATGGGGGAAGCTTCTGGCTCCATCGACACTGGCTCCAATTGACTTTACTTGAAAAATTGTCACCCCTCCCTGTTGCTTTGCTTTGCTCTTAAAATGTTTGTATTAACCCATTCTACATGATCCTGGTGCTTTTATTTCGCTATTTTGTACATAAATAAATTCCTATTCCTAATATGAAACTCGGCTCCAAGTTCGCTCCTATGACTGCTAGCCTCATGAGCTTCATTTGACTGGAGCCAAACACTACGGGTGACGTCACACTCCCTTAGTCCACATATTTTATTTATACAGTATATGGTTGTAGTACGAAGCTGACAAAAATGTATCAATAAAATTTAGAATATCCTGCTTATATTATAATTAGCTAACAGCATCATTTATTTTCCTACATGCTGTCAGTTTTAACAATGGTTCTTTAGCATGCAGCCTGTGTATTCATTTTGACATTTATGGTACAATATTTTTGCTATTTGGCAGCCATTAATCTTTGGGTCAATGGTGCATTTCATGGTCCAATTTTTTTCACCCAACAGACTGCAGCTGTAGATCCATCTGCCAACCTGCTGTCAATACGTTTAGATTTTAAAAAGTAAATTACACAAAATATTACATGAAAGAAAAAACATACAATGATGATAAACACACAGTAGTACAGTAGATTTATAATATCTATGGTGACTGTAACTTACGGTCCAGATGTGTGTTTTGGAGTGGGGGGTTGTGTTGATGTGGTTGCCGTGGTTTCTGGGGCAGGGGCAGCTTCAGATGGAGCAGCAGCTTCAGGAGGGGGCATCTCCACCTGTTTCCAGTCCTGACCCTCCTCCACCATGAGGGCGATCAGAGTGCCCAGTCTCACGCCCCGACTGCCCTCCTCCATCTGAGAGAAACAAGGCACAAAGATGATTTAGGAAGTAACTTAAAACAAACACTTAAAATGTACTATAATACGCTATACTACGCTTCTGATCTACATTATAATGTTGTTTCCTCATCAAAAACATATCAGGAGTTCTGTTTAGCTTCATTCAAACATGTTTAATACACAAACCCTGCATATTTAGGCTGCATTCTTCTCTCGAACAGACAAACACTCTGTTCCACCTTGTGAAGTCGTGTATTTTTAAACTCCACCTTCACTAGAATAATTTTGCTGATTTCAGGCGTGCAGTTGCCAATCTCTACTAAAGAAAAGGTAGAAGGTGGTATTTTTATTTTGCTATTTTGTCTGTAAATAAATTCCTATTTCTAATATGGAACACTGCTCCAAATTTGCCTTTATAACTTTATTTTCATTTGATTGGAGCCGAACACTATGGATGACATCACACTCCCTTGGTTCACTTCTTTATATCGTCTATGCTTCAGCAGCACCAAAACATGAGTAGGGACAAAACCACTATTTGCTTCAGGTACTTTCTTTATAGCCACTCTTGCCATTACATTTTATTACACTGCTCAACCTGTAGGACCACAATGCTCTTAAAGTCCACATTTTTCAAACACTAAAAAGGCTCCATTAATCTTAAGGGACTCTAAACCCATTCTATTTCCATCACTTCATTACAAACCCTATTGCCCTGGTCCCTGACAAACCAGGCAAAAGCACAACTGTGAAGGTGGAGGGCTCCTGGAGTACGCTGGATGTATTTTCATCCTGTTGATAGCTGTCAGCCATTGATTCACTATCTAGTTACGTTGGAAAGCCAAATCCACTGCCAGCGCTCCCATTTCCCAGAGCAAGGTGTTGTTCCTCACTCAGTATTGATCAGAGTAAATGAAAGGCCAGTCTCTGTGCACTGGGACGGTTCGCTTAACTTCATCTCTTATGAAAAGGGATTGACTCAGAGCTACTTCTCAAAAAGGTCTTGGCTACACGAGAAATTTGAAAATGAAAAACAAATCACAAGAGAAGATAGAAGGTGGAGCAACAGCTAAAAATCAATAATTTTCAACCGCTGGCATTTGGTTTCACAATATACTGAAACAAGTTTGTAGTTTTGGTCCAGGCTGGAATTAAATATTGAATTGGCAATTATAAGTTTTAGTGTTGTAAAAGGTAAAAAATGTATTTCAAATCCCAATTGGTTATGGCATTTTCCACAAAATCACATTACTGAATTGTTCTACTATATGTCTTTTAAAATAAATTATTACAAAAGTCAACATAAAAAAAAACAGATCATGCTAATTATCGGCACACAAGATGCAAGTCCCATGAAACAGTAAACTATGCACCAATAAGCATTTATATTAACTAGATTGGAAACAAGAGCGGGACTAGAAAACCTGTGCTCACCACTATGAGAACCACTATTAGCAAGTAACATATAGTAGGTTTGTCAAAAGTATTGAAAATCAGATACTAATCAATACTAAAAAAGTCACACTCTATCAGAACTTTAACACTTAGATGTGATACAGACTTAACATAAATGTACCAGACCTTATTAAAAGGTGTGGGGCTCTGTCAAACCTATGTCAAATGCAACACTTTAAACAATATACGGTACTTAATTATCCTGTAGTCTGTGGTCCTTTGCTCAGTATATGTTTAAATATGTGGCTCTTGGTGAAAAAAGTTTACAAAGATCTTGAGCTGTATCAGAACAATAACCGTATAAGGCCACAGCCTACACCCCCATGGAACACTATAGACCCTACCTGGATAACTGAGGGATTACACAAATAGAACACCGCATGGTAAATACTATGATTTAATGTTGAAAATCACATTCTGTTGCCTAGATAAACTGTTTTTTCTCATCATTGCGTTATCAAAATCAGTATCGAGTATCGAGTCTATTCCTTATTACTGAAATCAAGTTTGAAATTTTAGTCGTGACAACACTAACCTACAGCTGCATGCTTACAGCGATAGGTGCCTATTCTTGTGCTTCTAGTTCATTTCTTGCTCGTTTTCCAAGAGGTGATGAATGAGAGTTGAAATAATACTTAATTAGAATTACAACAGCTTTATGAGAAAAGCAACTCTGATGTAATGTGATGTACCATTATGCAATACGGCTAATTTAAAAGGAGCTATGAAAGGTCTCATTTATAAAACTCTCCTGGAAAAATAGACCTCCTGCTCTGACATTTAAAGCACTAGACCTTTACAAAAATAAGAGTTTACTTTTTTATCTTTTTGATGATAAATATTAATATGGCATATTGGGAAACATATTTTTCAGTGTTATTTAAGACCCCTCAGCTTCAAAAATGGTAAACACATGTAAATGACTAGACTCATTGCATATGCCATATTTTACTAGAGATATGCAAATGACTTGTTTATTTACAGATGTGTTGGGCATGAATAGAACGCACTGTGGATGAACGCCTTTGAGAGACGAGCTCAACACTGCCATCAAATGGTCATGGGACACAATCAATGAACCGGAGCGCAAATCCTAAATGTATACTTCAGAAATAGAAATAAAAGGGTTACCACCACTGGCTGCAACTAACAATAATTTTATTTAGTAGTCAAACAGTTATTTCTATTCTCCAGGGACTTCCTAAGTAGAGAAGATTTACAGATAAAGTGTATCTGTGCTTGATTCTTTTCTTTTTTGACATTTAAGATCCTATATTACACAAAATTGATTCTTTTGCACATTAAGCCATGTTATAATGTTGATGCCTCCTTAAAAACATACCTGAAGTTGTGTTTTGTTTCATTCACACATGTTTGAGAAATTCTGCATTATAGTCTGTCTACATCTCCAAAGCTCTAAACGCTCTGTACCACCTTGTGATGTCATGTACTGATAGTTTTCATGCAATCTTTTACCTTTAGTTCAGTAGAGATTGTCAATTCCAGGGCTGCGATCATCAAAATGATTCAAGTGAAGGTGTATGGAGTTTAACAACACAGTGGAGCATTTCCTGTATTACCACATGACATCACAAGGTAGAACAGAGTGTTTTCTGTTTGAGAGAAGAACTCAGTCTAAATATTCTGGCTTTGTGTGTCATTTGTGAATTAAATAATATCAGCCATCTAAAACAACTATTGCAGCATTTACCCTGATACCCTAATTTGTTTTACATCCATGGACATCATAAGGACTGCGCTGATTGGAGGCTGACAGTGGTGAGGTTCTGTTCTACATCAATGAGCTGGCGTTTAAGAATGAACATGTGCAGTGAACTGTGATGGATATTCCCACATTCATACACAGTTTTCTGATGATATAAATAGACAGGAGCCGTGCCTGCCAGACCCACACATTTAATAGTTTTATTGCATCAGTGAGAAACAGGCTGATGTGCTGAAAATGTCTCTTAAGGGACGCCGTTAAACGCTAATGATACAACAAAGGCCTTTTATACATTTCAAGTGAATTGTTGACAGTATTAAGGTATTTATGAAGAGCTCTCTGGGATCACTTACATTGAATGTGCTTTTCAACACTGGCATTTGCTCCTGGATTCACATTAGTAGAGGTTATGCTTGATGTGTAGAAAAAACATTTAATATTGGAGGGCAAAAGATCACACACAGGCAGCAAACAGTGAAGGGCAGACAAATGTGCAGTTCGAGCCCAGAAATGCCCAAGTGTATGCTTTTAAGAGATACGAAAAATATTTATAAGAGGTCTGCGTTTTTTTCTCAATTTGGAAAGTTGGCCTAGTTAAAAAGTTATGTGCTCCAACCAGATTTAAAAACAATCAACCGAAAATAAAGGGGCATACCAGGTGCAGTTGTGATTGTTTTTAAATCTGGTCTGGGCTGAGACATTTGCTGGATCGGATATTGGTTTCCTGATTGAGCCTACCAATTGATGTAATAAAACTATTTCTGGTCGTAGTGGGCCCAGAAAGTCTCACAATGAACTTTCATTTAGAGTAATTCTGTAGTTACTTGAGGGATAAAGAACTACATAAATATAAAAATACTACCTACATAGCTACACAATACATTCAAACAGTTTCTTATTTTTGTTTAAATAAATGCTATTTTCAGTCTCTGTTGATGGTTGTTATCAGGTACTGGTCGCAGTAGTATCAAAAATTGGTATTGGAACTGAAAAAGATGGATCGTGCATCCCTAATCCTGAGGACATATTACATACTCAATAGTTTTTGGGGGTTTTTTAATCACAGGATTTGGCAACACAAAAACAAAGCTCATGTGTCTTCTGTCTAGATTTTTGACTTGAGAGCAAAACATTGCATCATCATATACTGAGCGAATATGAACAAATTAACAAAGTTATCAATTATCATTAAAAATTAACATTTGTTTCAACACGTTAACATGTCATCAGGGGAGACACTATGAAAAATTAAACATACTACAAATTCCCATACAAGCACACATCCATTAGAAAGACAGATGGCTGCTAAAATTGACTGCAGAGGTGAAAGGAGGTGAAGAAAGAAGGTGAACTCAAAAAGATGAATGTCTTTGTTATTTCCAGCTTAGTTTCACTCAAATACCATTCCACCATGCTGCGATGTATTTAAAAATATATGTTTTTTCATGCTTTTGTGGGTTCAGTTTCGTCTATGCTCAACCAACCAATGAGAAGAGCTGTTTATGAATGCCTGCCTTGCACTTTCCTATATGGGGTTTGATTGATTACATCCAGGGCAGATTTTCAGATTGGCGCCCACAGGGTCATGGCAGAGCACAGCGGTAAGGCTATGATGAGATACAGTAATCTGCTCGTTGGGGTCTCAACCCCCCAACTCAACATCTCAATATAGGCACAATCCATACGCACTGCCCACCCAACACCCGAGAGCTGTGCTTTCAAATTGGAGGAGGGCCATTGTGGCAGTTGACCCCCATAAATATTGTCTACAGAGCGCGGTATATGCCAGTTTTGCCGTAGGCTGTCCACAAGCAAGTAATTATCTCAAAATTAAAAACATGTTTGGAAAGCTGTGCTACGCTTTGATAAGCTGATGAACTTTGACCCATAGAGTGTGGATGCTTTATTAGTCATAATGCCATCCTCCAGCCAACTAAATGTTGTTTTTCTTAATAACTCTGCTTTCCATGAATAAGAAGAGGAGAGTGCTTAGGGGGCTTATCTAATACAGACCATCTTTCTTTGCCAAGCTCCAACCACAGAAGACCCTACCCCCAGTTCTTGGGCGGTTGTCATGGAAACTGCCTCGTGCTCATAGTAGCCAAGACCAGTATGGAGTAAGGGAATGTAAATGAGTGGAAAGGGATGGAAATTAGATAAGTAACCGCACAAAACGATACAAGCAACTGATGATTTTTATGAATTCATTTTTTAAATATATTTTTGGTCAATTAAATACAGTAACAATACATCTAACATTGATGCTTGATGCCTGCAACAAACATTCATACTGCTATTGTGCTCTTGAGCAAGATGATAACTAATATTGATAACCAAGCTGCAGCATCAGCTTTAATTCAGACTGAATTTAAAATAACATGTTTTTTCTATAGTGCCAGCGTGCTCAGACCTGGACTCAAACCTGGAGATCTGTTGGTTTATGGTCAAGTGATCTTCATATTGGCCACAAGTATTAAGTTTTTTCTAATGTGAATTTAGTACAAGTTGGAATTGGAATCTGTGGCCCTCTCTTTATTTTTCATATATTTATTTATTTATTTATTTATTTCGAGGAAATAATTGACACAAGTACTAAGTATACATATATCCAGTACACTTAACATACATTTATACATTTTACATATATTTTTTAATTAATTTAAGATGGAAAAGGAGTTGGAAGAAGAAAACTTATTATTAAATCCCATCCCTAGCTCCCATTAGAAGTTAAATGCTTTGTTTAATCTTCCTTGTCAGTCTTACAATTTTAGATATTTTAAGATACAGTATTATATTATCATCGCCAACTTAATTTCCTGGCCCATTACTGACCAGAATATTTTGACAAATTCCAATTATTAAGTTTTTTAATTATTTGCTGCTAAACACATGACAAGAACAAATCCCAGCTGCCACAAATACGAGTAAATAATGCACCACTCCTCAGGCTTTACTTGGTGGATGAGAATTTCCCTGAGATCAATAAACAATGATGAAAGAATGTTATTGCTTTCCTTTCGGTGGTTGAACGTGCAGAGCCAAGGAGAGGTAACGAATTGTGGTATCTTTGACAGGCCATTAAAAATTCAAAGCACAAACAGAACAATGGGGGATGGAGTGTGAGGAGTGGAGTCACTGCTGGACACTTCTGTCACATTACACAGGGAGGAGATGAAACAGGCAGAGCCAATTAGCACAGAGAATGGGACAGCCGGCATTACACAATCAAGGAACAAGGAGTCTAAAGGCAGAACTTATGAAAATGTGGCTTGTGTTTGGATTATTTTTATGGCTGTTTTTGTATGCATGATTGTGAACATAATTCTCTAAAATAAAACAAAAATAATTTGATAAAAATAAATAATGGAAATGTGTCAATATGCATAACATATGATAAAATATATGGTATTACAAGTTGCATTTGAGATTTTAACCAGGAATGCACCGATCCAATACTGGTATCAGATATTATTACATCACATTTACACTGATGTAATAAGACAAAGCTGTTCTGCAGTTACTTGTGCAATAAATAACAGCTCCATTACACATTTCAGAACAGTTTTGTAATATGTTAATCTTCTTTTAAATAAATAAATGCTGTTGTCAGTCTCTGTTTTGGTAGAATCGGTATCAGAATTGAAAAAGCTGGATCAATGCATCCCTATTTTTAATAATTAAATATTACAATAAACCCCACATCAAGTAAGTATAATGTAATATTGCAAAAACGGGTTAAAAATCAAACGCGTTTAGTGCAGTTTACAAAAAAATCATGTTTATAAATGGAGTTTCTGCTATGGGAGAGCAATTCCTGAATGAAGTAGTTTTAGGCAACAGAGCAAAAAGCAGCAGTTTATTTGAAATGGACTAAAAAGGGACTATTTTGTCCGTGTTTTTACTGTGTGTCATTAACTGAACCTTTGTCAATCATTTTCATGACCAAGTGAATCACTGAATAACCACCACCATCTGTACAATACAATAAAACAAGAGACATCCATAACATAAGTCCAAAACAAACACGGCTCTTGTTTGTTTACTCACCAATATCTTCGCCAATACACCATCGTCATTGGATTCCATGGTAACCACCGCTTTATCTGTTTCTATTTCACAAAGGGCATCGCCTGCTGCTACTGCTTCACCTGCAAAAGTAGAAAACACACACACAAACTCAATATATGAGATCCACCAGGGTTTCTTGAACTTATCTGTCACTGAACAAATTTAACGTAATTTAGGGATAAAATGAAAACCAAGGAGGCTTTTGACTTGAGCTGTGTTTTTCAAATGCCTAATCAAGATTTCATGGGAAAGAATGTGCAATATGGAAATGTAGCGTATCTGATAGGAGCTTGGATCTCTGCCTACTTCTGAACCACAGATTCCCAAAGGTCCAACACAGGAGAGACCGAATATATTAACGGTTTCTCACTGGATGGAAATTAGCATGCGCTGGCTTATTTCCTCGTTTTTTATTTTAGTTTTCAGCTTGGGTAGTTTGAGCAATCTTTGGAGCACTGCATTGACAAAAGGATGTTATTAACCACAAATACAAAGAAAGAGTAGCCGTGTCAGCTTCAAGGGTCATTTGTAACGGAAATGCATGTTCCAAATCAATAGTGTCTTGTAACAAATTCAAATATTTCAAATCATTTTTCTCGAGGATCAATAGTTTGTCTAAGACTAAGAGGCGAATGACACTTTGGACATTTTCTGTAGAGTTGCAATGATTAACTGGAATAATTGTGACTAGTCCAGTATTAAAATAATCAGAACCATCATTTGATAATTAGAATTTCTTCCCCTCTGCCGCTGTATTCATGAACACTCTACAGCACACTATAATACCTAGGCCGGTCCCGATAAATAATATATCGACTTATTGTTCAAATACATTAATTTTTGGGAGTTAATATTTATCATGGGTACATTTTCTTTGTACTAGTGGGATTTTTCTTTTTTTAATTTATAATTCTGCTTTATGGTTTGGTTTCAGTATTATTGTTTAACATGGATATTTACTTTAGCCTGTCACTTTATAGCAGCAGTCACTGTCGCTTTAAACAACTATATTTAACCTACTTGCATTGATTTATTTTTGCACTGTTGTTCTGCCCATATTGCATATTTTGCATTATATGAAGCTCAACAGTGACTGCCTCACTCCCGGTTCCAAAAGTGAATTTCCCATAGACTTTCAGGAAATAATTAATATTAAAAGTTTGCAATCTTTCTCAGGGCTAATCAGCTACGTGGCAACTAATGGCCACAACACCTATAATTTTATTTAAAACCTGTTTCTGAAACTTTATAAACCACCAAGCTATTAAAGCACTTAAATCTTTTTGGACTGAAAACAGCCGCTTTATGGATATTAGTTACCATGTAGCTGGTTAGACTCCGTGATCTCTTTGAACTCTTAATATTTAAATTTTTCAAAAAGTCTAAGGAAAAAAATGAATGGAAAATTTATGGTCACTGTTGAGCTTCATAACGTAGTATATTTTTCACCTTATCCATGCCATTATTTTTATTTTATTTTATTTGTTTTATGTTGCACCATAATAACGAAGCAAGTTCCTACCTTGTGAATTTTGTCCACTGGTAATAAAACTGATTCTGATTCTGATAATTATTTTCTGGACTATACAGACTCTAAAACACGTACTAAATGACATTTTATTAGAAGCACAGAGTTATTATTACGTCAAAATGACAAAAAGAGTACACTTTACTCATAAATATAACTAGAATCCCTCAGTCATCATATTTAACCTTTATTCAGTTTTAAAATGTCAGTGTACAAAATCATTTATTGTTTGACTAATTGATTAAAATAATAATCGTTATTTTCCGTCATAATTTCCCGGTAAACTCTACACTGCAAATTGTAGTCTTTTGATTGAATGCATTGTGTAGCATTTGAAGAACTACCTGGGCAGAGGAAGAGAAGTGGTTTAAATGAAAAGGGTGGAAAAGGTTAGCGGAGGCTGTAACAGAATGTGCAGGGGTGAAGGGAGTATTGATGTTGGAGACCCCTGAGAATATAGAGTAGAGGAGTCCAGATTGGATTTGTATGAGGCATTAACACGGGATGACCCCTGGGGTTAGCCGCACTGTGTACTATTGAACATTAAATAGATGCCCCACAAGCCACTGTAATAACTTTTATGTAGTTATGTGGTGGATATTGCACTTAAAAATAAAAGGAAAGCAGGGTAACAGTTAAATGACATGTATTACAAGATGGTTTACTGTACTATATTAACGTAAGGATGCCAACGAAAATGTAAAGAACACAGTAAAAATATCATTGCATTAACTTTTCTCATTTACTCATTGTGGGGTAGCTGCTTATTATAAAAGTACTGGTTGGTTAATTCTGCTTTTTATTTGTTGCAATTCATGTCTTTTAATGATGCTGTGTATATTTAAAAGTAGTTTACATGGGTTATCCTGCTTTAGTGTTATTGTATCTGTGGCATAAATTAGTTTCAAATATTGTTTATTGTCCATATTTTCTTCAACAATATATCACAATGTTTTATTTTTACCACGATTGTTACTTACTCTGGTTTGTAGAGCATACATTTTCATCAAAAAATTAACCAAAAGAATTTAGTCAAAAACCGATTAAGCTAAAAAATTGGCGTTAGAAGAAGCCTGTTTACATGAGTGAGTGAGCCCTGTTTGATTCATCCATTCATCTGCGCTGTGGTGTTTTTACTGACACAGCGGCACATGGCAACACAGCACAGCGGCCAATCAGAATCCCACTTGCTGCCTCATGATAAATGAGAGTGAGGTTGCGGTGCCTGGCTGAGCGGAGTTGCTAAGCAGTGATGAATAGTGACAGCGGCGGTTTCTTTGAGCCAATTAGCACCAAGGGGCCTGTGGGTGCTCCCGGCTCCGAGCCCTCTGCCCTACACAGCCAACTGATGTAATCCAGGGAACTATTACTGCCCCTGCTGAAGCTGCTGCTGCGTGTTTAAGGCATAAACATAGCTAAAGGAAACAATTCACCAGCATGTGTATGGTTATAGACCAGATATATATTGTTTTGTGACTGGAATATTTGATAGAATATAATGTATATAGAGCAACTCAGAACAGCTTTAGTCTCCAGCCCATTATTTGAGATTTTGGCATAAATAAAATATATTTAAAAAGGTGCAATATGTTGTGTTCTGTTAATCAATTAATTTTACAGGAATGCAAGTGAAGTAAACGAGGTAGACTTAAACACACAACTGTACAGAGTTTGCAAGATACAAAGCAAGTACCATCTTAAAAGTTGACAGGAGACATTTTAAGTAATAATACACTGTGAATCGTACCTTCTTTCTTGAGCCATTTGACTATGTTTCCCTCCTCCATCGTTGGGGACAGAGCGGGCATCTGCACCTTGAGTGGGGCGACCCCTGCAGGTGGCAGAGACAAATACAAGCATTAACAACAACAAACTGTTCACTTCAGCTGCCAATCTCTCTTCAAATATACATTATACTGCTGCCATTTTCCCCATGAAAATGAATTGAATAACGAGAAGGGAGTCTGGTTATCTGAGGACAAAAGAAACACTGCCATGTTTTAACAGTACAGCCAAAACCAAGATGCATAAGAAATTAAAGTTTGCAGAGGAGCAGAAAAAGAACCAATGAAAGAGCCACCGTGGCAAGTCGGTTATTTAACTGATGTTGCAAACACCAGAGCTTACGGAGGTGCTGGAGCTAGTACTGTCTCTGAAGGCAACATCACACCAGCAGCTGTAGGAGGTCAGAGGTCACCGGGACAATGGGCTCAGAGCCACAAGAGACAGACAACTTAGAACTCTGGCAATCACTGATTTGATTTGCATTGTTTGCTGAAAAATAAGACAAGTCTAGATTATTTAAGTATTATTATCCCAAATCATATTATACAGTTTAAAGAGCATTCTAAAGCCACCTGCTGCTTGTGGGAGTTGAGAATTTACTGGAAATGCTAAATTCCAGCTGTCAGTCACTTACAGAATGATCAAAGCTGACCAATAGGAGGAGTGGGTGGATAAAAAGGTGTGCGTTTGAGCACAGAGTTGCATGAAACAAAAAAAGCACTAAATTCAGGGTATTATTTTAGTTTACTTTAGGTCATGAAGTGGAAAGAGGTTGTGGCATAAACATTAATCTGGGTCCTTGGTGCTGCTGTGCGTTGCTGCCATCTGCTGGACACTGTCAAAGTGGTACAAAGCCCCATTACTCAATTAAGTAACGCATTACACAATAAAGAAATGCAGTTTACTCCTTTATAATATTACAAACCAGACAAGCTGATTCTGTGGTATCAGGTGCAGATATGAGGAAATTGTGAGACTTCTCCCAGAAGATTGGTGGGTAAAATGGCTTGCTGAGGAATACTAACACACAGGTATGTCACTCATTTTAGTGGAGAAAAATCTTTGACCTGTGATCATCTATGAAACTGTAGAAAAGGTCCAGAAAACAAGGGTCAGGCTTTGTTTTCTTGTTTTATGGTGAAAACAGCTACAGCCTGTTTGATCAAAAACACACACTATGACACTACTGTGGCCCGCGAGGTGTGTTTTTGTTTATTTCCTTTTACACTTATGTTCCCAAATGATTTGACACCCACTTTTCCCACTGAGAATACATTAATAGCTTAGTTAAAATTTAGAAAAGCTTGTAATGGCCTAAAGGTGACAATCTGGTCTCAGAAACGTCTTTGGATGACCCATGTCTGCTTCTGTAGGTGCATGTATAATCACTTTTTACCAAAACTATGAGTTGTTGTTTATAAATATCACAAACCATCGCATAAATCAAATGATCAACACACATTATGAAACAAGATCACGAAGAGGGACAGATACCCAGCAAAGAGACACAGCACTGCTTTAAAACTGCAATGACAATACTTACCAAGACAATAAGCGGACTGAAATAAATGTCTTGCGCGTTCCTGCCATGACTGCAAACCCCAGACACATTTATTAAACTGGTTTAATTTATGTCCAAATAATATCCCCTGACGACCCAGGCGCAAGGAGGCCGCCATGTTGTCGTCCTCCGCCGGTGTGAGGTGCCCAAGCACGTGCCTGACGCAAAAGGAGATTATTTACACATGAGAGCATTTTGTCTCCAAATGTCTGAAAATGAAACCAGCACAAATCTGTTCCAAAATAAAAGTTGTGGTGCATGATAGGGCGTGGTTGTCAGGTTGTTGAGGCAAAAACAGAAATAAAAATGGTCCTAAAGTGGCATCGTCAGTCGGAACTTTGCCTCCCTCTGCTGGACGGAAAATAAAACTACATACAACTTAATGAAATCTCATATTTGTTGATGTTTTATTTTCTTTCTTTATGTAAATTTAGACTGTTCCAAATTGTAATAGCATGAATTTAGAAACTGGATCTCTCTGAAATGACCACAGACTCCTTCAGTTCTAAATATTTATCTTTAGATTATTAATATTGTCTGTGTGTTATGAATGAAATGATGGTATTATGTCTATATGCATATGGTAGTTTGGACACAGTATTAACTGTTAATCTGTTAATATCCGACATTGTTACGGTTGAAAGAGAATGGGAAATGGGAAAATGTTAATAATATGCTATGCTGTGTGTGTGTTTGTGTTTGTGTTTGTGTGTGTTTGTGTTTGTGTGTGTGTGTTTTGTCAGATGCACAATGACAGTGACTGACTCATTTTATTGCCTCTGGAAAGTACGGATGGAAATAATTGTCCAAAAAGTTACTGGCAATAACTAACTAAGACTGTGAGCAGGAAGCTGGCAGCGAAAATGATGTAGAATCAGATTGGCATATTTGGAAATATTCTTCCTTTTGCCTCTCTGAAGGTGTATGTTGTTCATTACAACTAAAAATGGCTTCAAAATTATACATACTACACATATAATTTATTATAGCTAAGCAGCCATAAAAGTAGTATACCATTCCTTTTCTACCGTGTTTTGAGGCAGATGCCAGTCGTCCCTCACTACAAACAAAGTGTTCTTCAAAATCATTGTGTTGTAATATTTTAAACTTGCAAGCTCACAAACATATGATTTTGAACAATGGTGCATTAAACCTACAGATGATTCTAGCTTTACTTCTGCCAACCACGATCTGATCAAATTATCTCCTCTTTTTTCATAACAAAGGCCTGTTCATGAGACTTTCAAAGCCATAGCATGAACAATAATGTCAATTGTGTATGAACTAAGCCAACACCTGCAGCTGCTCTGTAAACATGAGGTAGATTCTTCCTAGACAGACATTTCCACTGGTGCCAAACATTTTGCCCACTGACTGGAACCGCCGACATACTGGTAGTACAGGTTTAACGATACCTTTCCAATTTAATTATCAGTTCCTTTTCATGCTGCATTTTTATCAAAGAATCTTTCAGCCAAGTAAAGAGTCAGGAAGAAAACCTTTTTTCTTATAACTTGTACGTGGGATGATTGAAATTAGCTGATACAAAGACAAGCTGATAGTAAGTTTGCATCAGTCTATCAAACCAGTTCTTACCTCTGTGAGGGGATTAGTGGTGTCAATTTGCCTAAGTTTCCATCACACGGGTGGTTATGTCCCAGCCGCTCCTGTCTGTGCTAATCAGACACGAACACAGACCCATTATGTGTTGATGTATAAATGACAATGAAGCTTTGCCTTGTAATGCTTTTCATATCTGATCACGCTGTGTGGCCTTCTGATGCTGAGTTTGTGTGTTCAACTGATAAACTTTTATGTCAACATAAAACTAGGTTTCAATACAATTTTCAGAATGATTCAGTAATTAAAGTACACTTTATTGATGAGTATATAAATGTGTCATCTGCATTTGACCCATTTTCAGTGGGGATAGGGCAAACTGTGACCCACTTACTGCCTGTGCTGAAGGCTTTGATCTATAATTTATTTTGAGAAAAAAAATAAATAAATAAATAAACCGTTCACTATTTGTCAGGGAATGGGTCAAATTATGTAGCCTTTATTCACTGACAAGCTGAATCTTTCTATTGAATTCTGACCTGCTCTCCATCTCCATTTTAAACTTTTGGATCTATTGGCACAGGAACTCAAAATTGAACTAAAGTAAAGTAAAGCTTGATATGGTTCACTACATTACTGTATCCTATAGTTGTTAAGTGTGTAGGCATAATAACCATCTAAGTGGAAAACGGCTGAAACACTTGAACTGAAATTGCACTGGCCACTTGTTTTATGAAATAGAACAATATACTAATGTACACCAATCAGTGTCTATTATTCTCCTGCCATCAGAGGCAATCTCTACATTTAATCATGTTTTTTTTTTCTTTTTCATCAGTGAAGTAATTGAAGGCCCCTTTTAATCACAGCTCAGCCCAAAGAGGTTCTGGTAATTGTATGCACATTGGTGGTACACCCAAATGTTATAAGTATTCAACAACATTAAGTATTCTCTATATCTCTTATATTTGAATAGCATAAGATAGATTTTATTTTTTAAAACTGCGGAGGTTCATCCTGTTCCAGCACGTCTTCTTCTCAAACTAGAAGCCAAAAAATGCAAGTTTAAGAGTATCTTTGTTCACACGAGTGCACTGGTGTCCTAATATAATAGGTCATGAATTCATCACTGGCTGCATTGTCCTTGTTTGCCCTAATCAAACAATGCTGATTTTGCTCAGTGTAAGATGTCACTTGGTAAACCTGTTTGGCATGAGACTTTAATTATACAGTATAACAAAAGGAAACCACCATAATCTTTAGTGTAGCTTTTAGAGTTGTAGGCTCTATGGCACAGCAGTTAACAAGTTATATAATATTTTAAATCTATTGTCAGTATTGATCTAAAGTAACTGAAGAAAATTTCAAAAAGAATTTGACACATTATTTTGCATGCCTTTATTTTATCAAAGATCATATCATATTCATTGTTTTATGTTATACCATACCACCAAAAGCAAATTCCTAGTTGTGAATTTTGTCATAAAGATGGCCAGGCTCATATTTGTTTGTGGACACAGCACTATAGAGAAATCTTTCTGAACTATGCAAAAATGATCAAATGGCATCTGCATATCATAGTTTGGCAGTTATTGTTCCTCATCGACATACCTCAGTGATTTGGTAACTACTGACTGCCAGTAGTGTAACTGCCAACATACTTGACTTGCTAAACAGCTTGTGCTACTTATGCCAGTGTGGACTTTATGGCATTCCATGGAAAAATAATTAACTGTGAAAGTCCCAGCCTGTTACTTTGTAAAATCCCAGTCTACTCATATAGGCACCAGGATCATGAAATCAAGAAGGATCAGTGGATATTTACAAAAACTTTATTATTTCACACATCAAAACTATGTACATTTTGTATTTCTATTTTACAGTCAGTGTTTATTGTTTTATGAACATGCAACAGTAAACAGATCTGTAATTTAAGTAACTTTTAGTTGTCAAATGCAATTTCAAACGTCACTTTTTCGAATGACAAATCACAACGCAAAAACATGTGAATGATTTGTGATAGTAAAAAGTATCACAAAACTTGCTATGATTTATGACTATGACTAAGAGGCTGGTGGGTCAATTCCAGCTTTGACTAGTGCATATTTGTCCTTGGGCAAAACACTTCAACCAACTTACCTGTGTGATTGCTGGCTGTTATAGAGGGAATCGGACCATATTCCTTAGAAAAGCATGCATCCAAGTCTTTAAATATTGATAGAGAGCAGATGCCGTGTGATTGGATTAAATACAGTGGATTTCCTGATGTGAGGCAGTTATCACCACTATCACTCTTCACAGCGTAGACACTTCACAGCATACTAGTACATTCAAGTCTAATGCACTTTCCTCTGGGAAGCATCTTAAAAGAAAACACACACACTGTTTTGATAATGACAAAAGCGTCTCTTGTAAACAGGTTTACAGACTATTCAGGGTGCATTATGAGGATTTTTCAGTGCAATGTCACATCACAAATAACATTCAAAGAAGAGCAACATTAAAGCAAACGTGTGTAAACAGTTTAAGTATGCATTATCAGAACAAGCTGAAAGTTCTACAAAAAATACATAAATTACACTCTGAAACAGTCACTTTTCCACTTCTCTCCATCCTTTTGCGTTACGCCCAAACTTGTAAACCAACCGGCGTCCATCAACTCGCTCCAGGATTTCCCTTTTGTAGTAGTATCTGAAAGACATACACATATTTTTTTTTTATTAAAGGTGCACTATGTAACTTCTAATGTGGAGGGCTGGCTGCTTCCTTGTCTCTATGGAGATGTTATTTCTCTGGAAGGCTCCACAATATGGCATTAAACTTATCTGCCTTAAATGTATTCAATTACAGGTGTTTTATAGCTCAAAAATACCTTGAATTCTTACTATGTGCACTTGCTTCTCCATAGATCTGACCAATCACAACATTCAAGGCAAACGGAATTACATCTCCATGGAGACAAGCAGGTGGCAGACCCTTCACCAGAAAAGTTACACAGTGAACCTTTAATGATCAAAAGGACTAGGTCAAAAAGTTTATATTTTCTAGCCCTTATTCCAGGGTTTAGATCTTAGCTGCTATGCGTGCTATGTCTGTAGAATTTTATTACAAATTAGAATAAGATAATATAAAGAAATTAAAGCTCACCGCAATGATTTGAATAGACTTAATAGTTTGGATGACAATAGCTTTGGGCAATGCTAGCACTTAACTCTACAATTACCAGTGACCTCATTAATCTACGCCATTTGATTATAAAATACAACTATACCTTTACAAAGGGTTTTCAAGAAAGGAGAGGTCAAAAAGTAACCCAGGGTCTACACATCGAGCTGTACCTCATAGCTCGACTTAATTTCTCATAAGTCATGCTGCTGTTGTTCTTCTTCTTGCCCCAGAGCTGAGCCACTGCTTCAGACTTGAGGAACCTGAAGACCCCCTGTGTCCGGTCCTCCCACTTTATAAGACCTGGGTTACGTTCTGGGTGAATGAGGATGTCTCGGATGAACTCCCATAGATGACTGCCTCTTGGGTCTGTGAAGTGGTGAAAGGGGACATATGTCAAATTGAGTAAAGGTGCACTGAGTAGATTTTCTAGTGGAGGGTCCGCCACTTGCTCGTCTCCAAGGAATTATAATTGCTTTGTCTAGAATGTTCCACAGTACACCTATTCATTGCGAGTTAGCAGGTTACAGCACTATGTTACATTACAAATCAGATCTGTGCAGAGCCGCCTCTATTCACAGAAGAAATAATCGTAATTTTGAGCAATTGAAACACCCGTAATGAATAAATGCTACACAAATATGTTTAAAGTCACTCCATGGAACATTCCTGGCAAGGCAATAACATCTCCATGGAGTTGTATTTTGGTGATTTGTGGCTTCAGTTCTAAGAAAATTGCTGTTTTCTTCTAAACCCTATCTCCGCCTAATTCTCTGTAATTACTTGTGATTATACCATAAATTCAGACTCAATAGCATGAGCAATAGCAATATTTCAACAAACTTTACTGCTTCATACAGTGTTTTCTGTAGTTTTGAACAGGAAATCACACAAATTTTAAATCAATATTACAGTTTACAATGAATAAAATGAAAAATAAAGGTCAATGTATGTAAATGTTTTTTAAATCTTTGTTGAAAACTCATTTGTATGCACTGTGAAAGCATGAATGTTACTAGGCAGGGTAACCTTCACCTGTTCGCACCTACGCTATATTTAAAAGAATGTGTTGTAACCAGTACTTCTACTCTTTTCACCTCTGTTACATTTGGCTCACAAGGAAGTCAACAAAACTCCATATATGTAACACACTCTGGTTATTTTTTCCTCTCCAACATATATAAAAACCGGGCTTGCGCTCACTTGATGTAATGCATGAACTGGACAACTACTTCCGCTTGTAAATCCCTTATATCTGATCAGATAAAAGTACTTCTTTTACGACTCTACCTGGTCTATTGTCTCTTACTTTTTCCATCACGACTTCACACTGGCTTTTAACACAAGCTGAACATGGGACATTTGGATTCTATTGATTTATTGTGTTTTTGTATGTATTAGATTGCCCTTTATATTGCCTTTGAGCAGCTATGGTTGTTTGACTTGACTTGAAAAAGGATAACATATCCTCTGAAATATGACACGTTGCAACATATAAAATACAACATATAAGATACTCACTTTGCTTCTTGACTTGGCATGGGTGGCTACATGTTTTAATTTCTGTTGAATATAAAAGTGAAAGCGTCACCTCACATCAGTTGATGATGGCTAATAAAACGTAGTGAATCAATGCCTGAGTCACGTCTCACCTGGACTGGAAGGTGTGTGGGAGGATACAGGTAGGATGGGGTGCAAAGAAGGTTCACATATTTCTATCAGAACAAACAAGCACTTAACACTACTTGGATTCTCAATATCTATATAGTTTTATGTTTTAATGTGGGTACCTGTGGAGGGATAGCTGGGATCGGGAAACGGATATGTGTCAACTGTAAATTAGAAAAACGGGTTAGTTAGTTATTCAAACAAACAGTGCACTGTATGTATAATGAACCTTGCCTTCTTGTTTGATATCAAGTGCTCCTATATCCATTTGATTTTGGCCTGTGTAAAAATACAGAACAAAAATGATTCCCAAATATAACATTCAAGCCTCATGCATGTACAAAAAGGCCCATATTACGTTATAATGTTGTTTCTTCATCACAAATATACCTAGAGTTGTGTTTTGTTTCATTTACACTTGTTTAATCCACATATCCTGCATATTTAGGCTAAGATTTCTCTGAAACAGAAAACACTCAGTTCCACCTTTTGACAGGAAGCGCTCCACTGTGTTTTTAAACTCCACACACCTTCATCAGCATCATTTGGATGATTTCGAACCCCAGATTTGCCTATCTTTACTGAACAGAAGGTAAAAGATAGCTGTTTACTTGAAAACTACCGCTTCATGACATCACAAGGTGGAAGAGGTACACAGTCTATTAAACCAGATTTACCCAAACATGTGTAAATGAAACACAACTCCAGGTATGTTTTTGAGGAGGTAACATTATAACATAAAAGATTTTTGTGTTATATATGACCTTTAAATGTGTTTTAATTGGAGCCACCATTGTTTTAGCTGTATTCAAACTTGATTATACCAATGACACACTTTTATTAGTCATTTATGTAGCAATGCCCCTGCAGCAACAATATGTTCATTGTGAGTCTTCGCAGCACAGTTTGACTGAATGAATGCCCTGTCACGTTGCATATTATTCTTATGAAAATGTCATGGAACTTTTGGCATCAGGTTTTTTTTTTTTTTTTTTCCCCTCCATCTCCTTGCGAGTTTTTGTACCCCTTAAAACTCAAGTCTTTCAATCAGCCTTAATTACCAACAGTGGATAAGCCAGCACTAAGCTAGAGCCTTAGCTTCCAACTCCCTGTGTGCTTTGTTACAAGAGTTGTTTTCTCCAAGTGCAAACAACAGATCCATCATCTCTGCTGCTTACAGTGGAGTTTTGGCCCTCCACAGCGGCGCGACCCCTGACCGGCTCGCCAACTCCTTCTAAGCAACACTTCATCAAGACAATTCTTTTGGAATCTCACTCCTACCAGAGAAAAATCCTCTTTCTTCTCTACTGCATCTAATGCCTCAGCTGGCTCTTCACTTTGTACTTTGTTCTGTTTTATTTTTTCCACATTTCATGTAACTAACTAAAAGTAACGTTTTATATAGAGAAAGTATTTGCAACATTCTCTGTTTTGCATATGTATTGGATTTGATGTCTGATGACTTCCTCTTCTGGCCACACTGGGGAATGAAACATTCTTTTTCTCAATATTGCCTGACAAGTTCTGAGTAAGGAGTGTAAATCATTGTTAATGATTCCATTACATCACTAAGGGTATTGAGCACAGTCCTGCTACTATAACAACTGACAATAGTATTCATTAAATTATGTATATTCTATTTTGTCTTCTTATTCAGTATAGTTGTATTCAAGTATAGTATAGTCAAATAAGGTCAACATTTCTTTAAGCAACCAAATCTAGTATTGTGAATGAGCCATCAGAAATGGGAGTATTTAAGCATTTGTGGATGGAACTAAAACTAATCCAGGCATAGTTTTTGCTGTGCAAAAAATCCAGTTAAGAGCCAAAAAAGTCCATTTAGAATAATATGTCTTTAAAACACACCGTTCCACTTGAGCGCTGAGAGGCTGTGGAAAAGGATGGGTCCCACGCTGCCGGCCGCTAAGAGGAAGTCCTGATAGCTGAGGCTACACAGCTGATGGCCATCCATGTCAAAGTTCTGCAGTGGGATGGTAGAGGCGTCGATCTGGTGTATGTCCATGATCTGCTGCAGCCAGTCCCAGACCTGGAACTTACTCCAGAACTGAGGCTGGGACTCATGTGGCAACAGCTGACCAGAGTATCCAAATATTAGTGTATGGACTGCAATCAGAGAGAACAGACTCCATCAACTTTGAGAACAATAAACTGACTTGTGCAGACTTTCCCTGAAACTATATGCCAGAGGTTACATCAGATTAGACCACTGCATAAAGTTGCAAGTGATGGCCAAACAAATATTTCTTTTTTTTCTTCTGGGGAAAACTATTATCTTTTCTCTTATGATTTAAGCATGCAATAGCTGCTAACTATAATGGCAAAAACATAAATTAATGTTTACAGCAAGAATGCTTTTCATTTTAACATTGACAAAGTTACATTAAGAAAGGTGAAATGGGTTAATCATAATTGTTATAATTAAGTCATTTGCATATCTATTTTCTGAATGACTAGTTTCATATCTGTGTTACAAACCTCAGGTCACAGGAGGTGAACATCACTCACTAATTACTTATTTGTCATTGTGCATTCATAACACAGCCTGATTATTCAATAGAGCAGAATCAGGATACCCCTCTGGATCTTTATATTTTCCCATAGCATTTATTTATTTATATTTCACTGAAGACTCAATAAATATTTAAATGTTTGAATACTACATAAATGAAATATGTCTTTATGTCATACGCATACATGAACCCATAATAAGAAACGTACAGTCAGGGTAGGGGTTGGAGGGTTCCCAGGAGGAGGTCAGGTGGCTCTCCAGTGGGCTGCTGGACATTATGCTCATTGTGATATCTGAACTCTGATGTTTCATAGCCCAGATGCTGTAAGGCAAAGAATACACATACCACTGAATACGTTAGCACATACACAAACACATACCTGTTAAGCTGCTACAGACTGGTAACATGGCTTACATTTTATAGGCTTTACAATGATTTTAGTGTAGTGCATTATTTTTGCAACACTTATTTTTTTCAATGTTTTTACCACAGGAAAATGAAGAGTGAAAGGACAAAGTTCATAGTGTAAGGACAATATTTGGAATAAGGCCAAAACAGTCCTTTGTTGACTTTGTGACATTGTGAAAATGCTGCATATCGTTTCATTACTTGCTCTCTAAGATCCCATTTGATTTCTTGTGTGTGATTCACTATAGAACTGAAACATAAGAGCTGAGGTCTCATTTTAAAGCATGTATACGTACAAAAATGTTACATCGCTGTGTGAAGGAGAGGTTTCGCAGGTCTTTCCTTCCTGCTGCTGTCAGACTGTACAATGAACACTGTTAACACTGAACATGTGTCATTCAACTCTATCTATGTGCAATACTGAAGACCTCTGGTACAATTCACTCATGTCACTTTACTGATATTTATCCTGTCTGTACATAAACATAGTCATTACTGTAAATAACATAATATACTGAAGTCACTTTACTGAGATTTACTCTGTTCATATGCTGCACTGTTACTTTTATTGTACATAATAGTATTTTTTGGTATTTTATATTTTGTATTTTATATTTTTGCTCCACCAAAACAAAATTAGAGTCTATCTTTAAGTCTATTTCTAAATTATTCTTTTTTTAGCCATTATCTATTATCTTGTTTTATTGCATGTTCCATTTTCCTGCTGTTCTTGAACTGTGCGTTGCAACACTGGAATTTCCCCACTGTGGGACTAATAAAGGCATATCTTATCTTATCTTATACGACTTTCCATGTTAAGTCTGTTATCTGTATAAAGACAACATGAGTGGTCTGGTCCAGAAATTCTGAATTTTGTGCATTTGGGATTTCAGATATGAGGCAGAAGGCAATCTACATCAAGTTTATGTAAGTTTTTATTTTGTCAGTACCTAGACTTTTCATAAATGAGATCCTTGGTCATGAGGGAATAAGTACCAGATGCTGCATAACATCAGACATGAACATGTTTAGTACCACTGGAAATGGCACCAACAGCTGTTGCATTTGTTAAGGCCATTTGATACTTTCTTTGCTTGTTTTATGCACACCAGCTCCATCATGCATTATAACCACCTTTCTACCACACTAAACATCTAACATTGATCACAAGCGCCTTTACATTTGCATCACATGCAAATAAACCTCCCAATGGTTTCAGTAGGAGGAAGTAATGTATTCAATCTACGTAACACATATCACTCTAATATAGTCACACTTTATCCATCCATCATAATTTCAAATCTTTGAGCCAGCGATTACATATGTCATCTATAAGAGTTCAATACACAACACATCATCTATTCATTGGAGACTCCCAGTACACATCAACTTTATGCAAATCCTTTGACACATTTATGTTATTTATCCATGCTTAAACATCTGTGTGACGTACACTGACAACAGATCTGCGCTAAAGATCCTGCAAATCTCTTCTCAAACAGGCTAAGTCGAGATCTCCCAATAAGATTTCCCAAGAGATACGTGCCACATGCCATAATTCCACAGAAGATCCAGTCTCTGCTTTGACAGCCTGCCAAGTGTGCTCAAATGCTTGACGTTGTATGCGTGCTAACCGCGGTACACCACAGCTTAAGCAGGTATCATCTGCTACAAGCCTGAGTGAAAAGAAGCAGAGAGCTGGGGGGAGATTGCTGTAAATATACTTGTGGATCAATAGCCCGTATGCTGTAGTTAATAAAATCATTCTTTGGCATATGACTTGTGAAGTGTGGTAATCCTAAACTGCCAGCATATCTTGTCTCATAGCACTTGAAAAAAATACCTGAAAACACTTAACGATAACTGCATTTTAATTACACTTAATAAAGCATGAAGAAAGACTTGAAGGTCATATATTACGCAACAGTTGATTCTTGTCAGCTTTATGCCATTTTATAATGCTGTTACCTGGAGTAGTGTTTTGTTTCATTCACACATGTTTGAGTAACCCTTTAATTATTAGTCTCCAAACTACATTTCAAAAGCTCAAAATGCTCTGTTCCACCTTGTGATGTCATTTAGAGGTAGTTAACAGAGACCTTTTACTCTTTATTCAGTAAAGACAGGCAGAATAATTCTAAATAATGAATTAATCAAGTCTTTGTTCATGCTTTAATAAGGCTAATTACAGCGTAGTTATTGTAAAGTGGTACCAATCATGTTTTTACGATTTTCTTCACAAGTTCATTTTTTTACTCTGACAATACTCAAAATTATGATTAGGTCAACTGGAATTTGTGATGTCTTGATGGGGTTTAAAAGCATAATTTCTAGTTATATTATATTATTTAAAAAAAAAAAAAAAGTGGTTACTTTTTAAGGGGCTCATCCCAAACATACCTGAAGTTGTGTTTTGTTTCATTCACACATTTAACACACAAACCCTGCATATTTAGAGTTCTTCTCTCAAACTTTTGGAGCATTAGAGAGTAGCAGACTAATAATACAGGATTACTCAGACATGTGTGTATGAAACCAAACACAACTCCAGGTATGTTTTTGAGGACGTAACAGCATTATAACATGTCTCAAAGCTCACAAGATTGAAAGTGTTAAAACAGTCCGTTTTGTGTAATATAGCATCTTTAATCTGACTACAAATATGGACATTACAAACATTTCTTTTGACACTTCATAAATAGTGCCACAAACTGATCTAATCAATTTACAAAAGCAAGGAAACTAAACAAGCTCAAATATTTCCTTTCCTTGTCCCAGTATTGTACAAGTTTTCTCACCTCTGTCTGGCTTGTCTAGTGTGTGCATCATGGCAGCTTACCAGAGCAGTTGAATGAGATCCCACCAGAGCTGTAATGAGGACACAGGCACTTCCAAACAGCGTGCTGTGAACAGGTGTTTACAGTGCTCCTCTGGACTTCCCTAATGGTTTGAATGAGCAGACAAAAGCATACACACAACATAAGTAGGTGCTGCCCCACTCACAATAGCTGTTTATGCCAAACTTCCTTATTCTCCTCCAATTGGAAGCCATAGGTAAATTTTTGTGCACCCACACAGACCTTTGCCCCGCCCCCTCTCACCACACGTTTCATACCTGACTGGTAATGTCTGATCTCAAATTCTTATTCAGAGAAAAATACCTTGAAGTCATTGAGCAACTAAAGGTATTCTTCCTTCTGGAGATTTAGCAATATTTGTTTTCTAGTGTTAACAGTTTATGTAAGAAGAATCCACACATGTTTGCCAGTGGATAGCAGGAAATACATGATGTGTGAAAAGAGCTGAGACAGGGCATGGTGGGTACACATTAACAAAAAGTGAGTGATGCCATTGTGTAAGCCCTACCAAGGAATTTGGTTTGTTTATAGCTGTGAGCATGTAAAAGAAGTTAGATTTCCATTGTGAAAGGCAGTTAAGTTCTTACTTTATTGGTTATTTATGTTTATTTATAATTGTTTAGAGATTGTGTACTTCTACAAATAAACTGTAATTTAAAAAATAATAAATAAATAAATAACTGACTGGGTAGTTGTGCGCTTCCTTAAAGATCAGTCACACGGGAAGAGCTGGGAGTAGAGCCACTGCTCATCTGTGTCGAGAGGAGCATCGGATATCTGAGGCTTGGATATCTGATTCTGATGCCTCCTGGACCCTTTTCTGGAGAGGTGTTCATGTCCCACCCAGTGTTAATTTCGTTGACGAAAACTATGACGAAATTATTTCGTCAACGAAGGTTTTTTGTGGACGAAAACGAGACGAAAACTAAATAAAAATTACTTTTAAATGACTAAAACGATGACGAAATAGACGGACATTTTCGTCAACAAATAAAAGACGAAACGAAAATATAACCTGTGACGAATAATAGATCCATGGTGACGAATAAGTGTCAGGACTCCTCAGGAGAAGAGAGAGAGGAACGAGCGGCCGCTGCGCTAAAGAGCCAATCACAGCGCGCATTTTGACAGTTATTGATGTGTTATACACTGGTGTCATAACGACAGACAGCAATAATTTATACTGTCTTTGTGCTTTGTTTGCTACTGCTTTTCCATTTAAACATTGAAACACATTTTCAATAAAAACAGTTGTGTTTAAATATAAAGTGTGAAATGTTTGCATATTAATATCCCAATTTCAAGAAAGTATAGTTTTATGTTCAATGTAAAAGGTAAAAATTGATACGTGTGAAAAGCTTTTAGTCGACTAAATCTACTGTAATTTTAGTCGACTAAATCTATTGTAATTTTAGTCGACTAAATCTATTTTCATTTTAGTCGACTAAAACTAGACTAAAACTAAAACAAATCTGATGACTAAAACTAGACTAAAATTAAAAGTAATTTTAGTCAAAAGACTAAGACTAAAACTAAATTAAAATTCCTTGTCAAAATTAACACTGGTCCCACCGGGAGGAGGCCATGGGGAAGACCCAGGACACACCAGAGAAACTACAGTATGTCTCTCCTTTGGCCTGGGAATGCCTTGGGGTCTCCTGGAGGAGCTGGAGGAAGCGCCTGGGGTGAGGGTGCTTAAACTGCTGCCGCCATGACCCTGCCCCACGTAAGCAGAAGAAAATGGATGGTCATAGACTAAGGGTCATAAGAGTGAGCAGAGTGAAGAGGTTTGATCGTACTACCACACCATTATTCAGGCTGAGGACTATATGCTGAATCTGTTTTACACTAATATGTAATTGATTATATTTTATGTATTTTATGTATTTTATGATTATATTTTATGTATTATTTGTTTTGGTAAGAAGTGCCAATGGTAATCTGGGCACACAAGAAAAAAAAAAAAATGACACACAATCAAAACTAAATCTATTATAGTATAACTAGCCGACTAGCCTATACTGTATGCCCAGCTGCATCTCCTCTTTTTAGCTGCTAGTCCTTTTGGATGTTTGCCTACGCTGAAACTCATGCAGTACTTAGCTGCAGCGTGCCATGAAAATTATATTTACATTATATTTACCTCATTCTTTGATAGGATAGTTGACAAACCAGTCTAAATATAGCTTCCAGTAACAACATGCTCTGGTATTTTCTGAAAAAGTCCATCTATATTTCTAGTTACACTGATTAAAAGATTGGTGTCAAAGACTTCCTTGTAGCTTTGGATACAGCAAATGATTAGCTGAGGTATGAGTGCAATGTTACATAAATACAATCATTAAATCACTTTTCCACATGTGTGTCAGTCTCCAGCTCTCTGCCACACGATCCAGACAGAGAAGGCACAAAGAAGGTCTATTTTTGCTTGACGCCAATTAGGATTTGGGCAAAAAGTGTCACCCATTTGATGATAGATCTGAACGTGACAGATCTGTAACGCAGCCTGCACTAGTACAATACCTCACGGTGTTAACTATACAATATGCAGTGTGAAAAGGTGAACCGACGAGGAACAAAGAATGTAAGACAAACTGTAAAGGATTGTTTTGAGTTTACATTGACTAACCAAGCATTAGACTCGAGAACTTGTCTCAAATACACAAAACAAAATTAAAAAAAATCAGTCTGTTTACATTTTAAAGGTCATATATTACGTAAAATTTACTCTTGTGAGCTTTAATCCATGTTATAATGTCATTACTGCATCAAAAACACTGGAGTTGTGTTTTGTTTCATTCACACGTTTGACTAATTCTTTATTATTAGTAGTCTGTCTACATCTCCAAAGCTCCAAAATACTCTGATCCAACTTGTGATGTCATGTAGTGGTAGTTTTCAAGTCAACAGCTACCTTTTACCTTTAGCTCAGTAAAGATTGGCAAATCCAGGGCTGAAATCATCCAAATGATTCTAGAGAAAGAAAAAAAAAGAATGAAAAAATATGGACCTTTTAAATATAATCTTAAAACCAATCCCTAATCCTAACCATAACCCTACAACCCAACAGATATGAGAGAGCTCTAGGATCATACAGACCTGACCTTGTTTTGGCCTTTTTATTGTTTTTCTTCTGTTTCCCTGGCTATCATTCTTTTTTAATTTACTTTTTCCTCCCCTCCGCCATGTCACACCAGACTTATATTTGGCATTTCATTTCACGGATCTTCATTCTGTCTTTTCAGGGTGGATGTAGGTCGCCATATGCACAAGTCCACAGAGGGAACAGCAGAAAAGTGAAGCCCGAGAATGGGACGAGATCAAAGTATGTCATATCAAGTGCGTCCTGTGTGAGTCAGCCTACTTCCACGAAAATGTCATCAAAACACTGGTATTATAGATAAACAGCCAGTCGAGTCAAGGCTTATGTCACTCGCTCAATAATAGTGATGTCGATCCATTCATAGAGAGGCCTAATGGCTTGTTTTGGTTGTGCCACACAATATTAAAGTGCATATTTGACAGGCTTTGCCAATTCTCTAATTTCTACTTAAAGGTGCATTGAGTAACATATTTGGTAGAGGGTCCACCGCCTGCTTGACTCCATGTAGATTTTATTGTTATTTCCTGGAATGTTCCACAGTATAACTATCTCCATAGTGACAAGCAGGCCACATCACCAGGCCAAATTACAGGTCAAATCTGTGGAGAAGAGGGCCCGCTCATGATAACAGTGCGTGTTTTTCAGGTAGTTTTGAGGAGTAAAAACATCTGTTGTTGAATAAATACAAGAAATATTTGTTTAATGACATCAGCATGTAGAAAAGTTACACAGTGCACCTTTAAGTTGGTGGAATAATACTTGTTAATATAAATGATAGTTTTACACCAATCAAGAAGCAATTTGCAAAAAATGAAAAGCTGAAAAATATGTTGCAGTTGTATAGTAAAGAGTTATATTTTAGAAAGTTGATGACATCATACTAGGGAAAATCCAAAAGTTGGGCACAAGAAACAATTTTTTTGTTACTTTAAACATTATTTCAACAAAATAAAGGCATCTTATATTTTTATTGTACATTTTTGGAGTTTTGGCCTATTGTACAGTATGATTTCAGACCAGGAAATTGGAAATCTAAAAAAATGGTCAAAGTGGAGAATTTTTATTTGTATTTTTTTTTTAAGTTTTTAGTAAAATTTTAAATATAATAATCTGTGTTTTAGTCACATGAGTAGGTCAACCTGTCATAGGCATTTTAAGGCTTTATTTGAATATATGATCAAAAGTTTGCCATTTGATGTGAGGGGTGTGTATCTTACTTGGCCAACCAGAACCACAAGCTTTGAAAAAACTTTACAAAAATGACTGGATCTGGAGCTGTATTGTTCATCTCAAAAACAAACATGGCTGCTTACAGGTAAAGGAAAAAACTACATAAAGGACTGACAAACTGCAGATTTTACAGAATTAACAATCTAAGCACCAAACTATTACTTATTTCAGGTAAAAGAAGTTATACGTATGTTAACAAGAATTTTGGAGGAGACGTCTTTGGCATTTGAGAGACATGTGCTACAAATGAAACACTCTGGTTGAATCGTCTCAAGTTTGGACAGTTTTTCCACAATCTATTGTCCTTCTGGATTCAAACAGAATGTAGAAGAGACTGGCTGGTCAGGCAAGAGAGGAGGGGGGCACGCTCGGATGACCAGAAACATATTAGCTGAAGTGTGTCGATGGCTGTCCCACATGACGCCCCCTCTTTCATTAGCTCCTTATCTCGCCCGTTGTGTCATCTTTAATACTTCAAATGTTGATTAGCATGTGTTCACTGGGAAGAAAAAATGTATTCGCGTCAATTATGGCTACAAATGACGAGCTCTCAACAGTGTCTAAAACGTAATTTGACTTATCCACTCTATCAATAAGTAATACATGTGTAATTACAGCTACTATAACATGGAAACAAACTATTATATGTGTTCTATCTGATTTTGTCTGGGCAAAGAGGGCAAATGTTTTTAGCTAAATGGTGCACTTTCAAAGCATCAAACATCAACATCTAGGATCCACTCAGTCACACAGGGTACGCACTAGGGGTGAGGTGGGATAAGTGTCTTGCCCAAGGACACAAGAACAGTCTTATGTGGCATCTGTGGGAGCTGGAATGGAACTGCCAACCTTCGGATCAGTGCACAAATGCTCCACCAACTGAGCTACTGTGACCCACGTACAAGCAAACAAGACATTTGCATAGGGAATAAATATATATATTCTGCTCTGAATATCGGAAATATCTTTGTAAATATGGAAATTACAGTATATTTGTGAAATTATCTGTTACACAACATCAATTCAATATCTCTTCTATCTCTCTCTATTCTTTAAGCTTGTATCGTGGGTGTCTAATGATGCCCAGAGTGGATTCTTTTATGCTGTCTAAAATTTTACTTAAAGCATTATTTTCTGGGGGTGGCTCATTATAGAGGTAGAGTCAAACCATACTTTGGAACATTATCTGTGGAAATAGGTACATTGTATGCTATAATGTGGAAGATTACTGCCAAAGGAACAACATTTCTGTGGAGGCAAGCAGGAAGTTCACAGCAAGGACAAATATTTTTACATACATCTACATCTTTGAATCTTTGTATTGCAAAAGAAAACAGCTAATCCTCTAATATGGATAATTACAGCATGTAGCTTCTTTTTTTGGCACCTTCTTTTCAGGTTGTAATTATTAAGTTAACACAAAGATAGTAAATCAGATGGCATTTTTGTGTCATGTGTGCATTTAAACATTGCATACTACAATTGGGCCTGTAGGTGTCACTGTTGCCACACTTACTAAAGCAGCCTTTCTCTCAGGTTACACGTTGCGGGATCTTAGAGCGCGTAGGCTACGGAACATGCCGCCTGACAGTTATTGACAGAAGCTGTGCAGTCATAAGGGCTACAGTAACCTACATACATTATCAAAGCTGTTACAAATATACACCGAAAACAGCAGGACCAGAAGCAATAAGGAAGAGGAGGAAAGAAGGAGGAAAGAAGGAGGGAAATAGGAGGAAAGAGGGAGGAAAGAAGAAGGAAAGGAGGATGAAAGTAGGAAGAAAGGAGGAAAACAAGAGCAAAGAAGGAAGAAAAGTGGAGGAAAGAAGGAAGAAAGCAGGTGAAAGAAGAAGGAAAAGAGGGAGGAACAGGAGGAAAGAAAGAAAAAAGGAGAAAAAAAAAGAAGGAAAGCTGGAGGGGAAAAAGGAGGAAAGCGGGTGGAAAGAAGGAGAAAAGAATGAAGAAAGAAGATGGAAAGAAGCAGGAAAAGGAGTAAAGCAAGAGGAAAACAGGAGGAAAGAGGAGGAAAGCAGGAGGAAAGAAGGTGGAGCAAAGGAGGAAAGATGGAGGAAAGCAAAAGGAAAGAAGGAGTAAAGCAGGAGAAAAGCAGGAAGAAAAGAGAGAGCAAAAATAGATCAAGGAGACAGGGCTGGCACTCGACTATGAATATAAGAACATCAGGGGCACAATGAGCTTGTTTAACACTCAGCAAGTGTTACACCTGTGATTGTAACCATGGAGTTATATTTGCTTTTCTTTCCTATTTCCATGTTTAACTAATGAGTCGCTTATATGTATATATTATGCAAGCCAGCCGTGATGTGTGTGTATGTGTGTGTGTGTGTATATATATATATATATATATATATATATATATATATATATATATATATATATATATATATATATATATATATAAAATGTGTTCCTCACCTTCCACGGTGGTTGGTCTCTCTCACCCTCATCCAGCTCGGGCCCTCTACCAGAGGCCTGGGAGCTTGAGAGTTCTGCGCAGTATCTTTGCTGTTCCTAGTACTGCACTTTTCTGGACTGAGATGTCTGATGTTTTTCCTGGGATCTGCTGGAGCCACTCCTCCAGTTTGGGGGTTACAGCCCCGAGTGCTCCGATCACCACGGGCACCACTGATGCCTTCACATTCCAGGCCTTCTCCAGCTCTTGCTTGAGCCCCTGGTATTTCTCTAGTTTCTCGTGTTCCTTTTTTCTGATGTTACCATCGCTTGGTATTGCAATGTCCACCACCACGGCTTTGTTCTGTTGCTTATCCACCACCACTATGTCTGGTTGGTTCGCCATCACCATTCTGTCAGTCTGTATCTGGAAGTCCCACAGGATCTTGGCTTGATCATTCTCCGCAACCTTCGGGGGTGTTTCCCACCTTGACCTTGGGATCTCAAGCCTGTACCCTGCACAGATGTTTCTGTACACTATGCCCGCCACTTGGTTGTGTCGCTCCATGTATGCTTTCCCAGCCAGCATCTTACACCCTGCAGTTATGTGCTGGACTGTCTCAGGATATATATATATATATATATATATATATATATATATATATATATATATATATATATATAGTGACCAATAAGCACAAGACCTATAATTTTTATAAACTGCTAGTTATTAACGCTTAAAACAACAGTGTGGATGTTAGTTACCATGTAGCTGGTCAATGTACATGAAATGAATGGAAAATTTACCTCTGAAACCGGAGTGAACAGTCACTGTTGAGCTCCATTAAGGCTAATTAAAGTGAAGTTATTATAAGAGTTACTGAAGACTCTTATGTAGTTCAATGATATGAAAACGTAAATAATTCTTTTCCGATACACTTCTTTACTATTTATACACTGATGTGTTGAATCAACAATTTCTACAGAAAGATTTCATTTTATATAGCCCAATAACTTAACTGCGGTTAAGTTAATCAAAAGATTATTGGTTTGATCAAACAGATGGGTTTGAAATTTGGAGAATGAAACAGAAATCACACATCAACCAATGACAAAGACAAGAGAATGAACAAATGTTAAACAGTGAAAAAGCACTGTTCCAACGTTCCACTCACCCTGAGACCCAACTTCTTGGAGATAAAGAACAATTCAGTCAAAGGCTTGGCCAACTTTGACTCAAATGATCTCTGTGTATATAGCTGTTTTAAGGTCTATTCACACTTGCACATACACCACATCAAAACTGGTACCAAATTGGCAACTAATCCTGGACTAACCCAACACTTAATCAGAACTAAACAGGACTAAACCGAGCCTACATTTGGACTAAATTAGGCTCAAACCATATATGGTAGCAAATGTGGCAGAAGACCTTCCAGAGGAAATACTTTGAGGGAATGGACTATTTCATCACCAACTGAAACACCAGAGTGGAGTGAGAATGAGGCCTTTCCTGTTGTGTTCAACTGGCTCCCCCTGGAGGCTGCTGTGATGCTGCAGGACACAGAGGAGGGACACTTGGCTTTTCCTCTCCTCAAACTGCCCTGACACAGACTTGCTGACCCTACCTGACCAGTCCTCCTGATAAATTGGACTGAGACCTTTGACTGAGACACAAAGACAACTGAGAACTACAGTGTAAATGTTGCTGCAGCTAAACTTGATTTCCCTCGGGATCAATAAAGTATCTCTGTTTAAGTGAGGCAGAGTTCTCTTAAACAGAAAACACACACTGTTCTACCTTGTGACGTCATGTGGTAAAACAGGAAGTGCCCCTCTGTGTTTTTAACCTCTATACACCTTCACTAGAATAATTTGTATGATTTCCCTGGAATTGCCCATCTCTACTGAGCAAAAAGTAAAAGTTCACTGTTAACTTGAAAAAAGAAAAACTATCGCTTCATGACATCACAAGGTGGAACAGAGCATTTTGATCTTTGGAGATGTAGACAGACTAATAATAAAGGATTACTCAAACATGTGTGAATGAAACTAAACATAACTCCAGGTATGTTTTTGATGAGGTAACAACATTATAATAGGCTCACAAAAGTCAGTTTTGTGTACTATATGCCCTTTAAAATGTACTTGAGATCACACCTGCATATTACAATCATATAGAAGATTCAGACGAAAAACCCGAATCAGATCCATTTGTAGACCACAGAGTGAAGAGGGATCTGCTGGTGCCTTCAGCTGCTGTCTACATTCATTCTGTTATCTGCAGCTTTATTTTTACACTTAAATAGCTGCACTATCATTTCCTGCAAAGGCTTTCAACAGACCAATCGACTAAGTGGATACAAAGGGACATGTTGAGAATGCGTTTGGTGAGAGCACTGCCACTGTTTACTTTGAACTGTTTTTGTAAAAGAATCATCATTACTAAAACACAAAGCACCATTTATACTTGAACAAATAGCTTTTTTAATTGGGAAAAACAACAACAACAACAACAACAACAACAAAAAACCTCATTATTAAGAATGTATTTTAATGGGCCATGACTTATAAATGTGCAGTATGGGATCCAATAAAACAATCAATCTGGAAAAGTCAATATACATGCTAGGCTAATAAGGTTCATTTAGCCTGCTTTATTCTCCAATAAATCATGTTCTATACACAATCACAATTCAAATAGCATTTCTCACAGCCAATAATTTAGTTTTGTTTAGAACAGTGGATTTGTTGACATCTTTCTACTTCCAGAGAAACTTTACTGTCTGTTAAGATAGTAAGTAATATTAATATATATCAGATATTATATAGACCAAAATCAATAGAAAATCCCAGGAACGTTTGGTGAAGCTGTGGTTCTGGCTGATAACTCGTAATCACTGGTTGATATGTGACTGTGCTGATGAAGAATACAAAAAAGATAAAATGGGACATCCTGTTTTCATACCGAGCTTGCTGTTTTTTGTTATTTTTATATAGATATTTTTATATGATATAGACCTGTGTGGTGTTGGATGAAGGAAGAAGCAAATACAATATTATATGATTGAGTGTTGCTTCTATCCGCCATATTGTTACATCGTAGACTTTATAAAGAAGTGGACTAAGGGAGTGTGACCTCACCCATAACTTGGCTCCAGTCAAATGAAGCTCACAAGGCTAGCAATTATAGGAGCGCATCTGGAGCCGAGTTCCATATTAGGAATAGGAATTTATTTACCAGGATCATGTAGAGCAGGTTAAGTTGAATATTTTAAGACCAAAATGAGGAGTCTGGCAGCAGCTTTTACAGAGACAAGGGAGACGTTTTTCACAAAGTGAGTTGGAGCCAGAGTTGATGGAGCCAGAAGTCCCCATACTCACTTCCTGTTTGGAAAGTGGTGGCTGTCAGGTTAAGTCCATACAGCCTATGCGTTACACCTGCAAGTCATGTGTTCAAGTGCATTATTCGTATGTCAAAGACTAGAGGAGAATTTTTTTTATTAATTTGTCTGATTAACCTTTATTTCCACTAGTATGAAATGAATGAAATAGAATGCATTACTTGATTATGATATTAGTCAGATTAACAATAATTAAAAGGGTAAGCACCAGCCAAAAACCCTAACTGAAACATCTCCTTAAAACAACATTATAAAAAGAGAATTGTGTTCTTTATAATGAACAGAACTAAAAGGCCCCACTCCTATTGAAAACTCCATTCTAGACTATATTCCATCTCCAGTGGCCGGTGTGAATAGAACAAGTCAAGGTGGCCATATGTGAAGACATTAAAAAGTAATGCAATTGTAACACAAGGGTCTGAATGTGACCTCTCACATCTGGCAAAAATGAACCCACAAAATAGAATGTATAAGAATATATGAAAGGAACATAAGGCAAATTTTCACATCCTCTGAATAGCATGACCAACAGGGAGGGACCACAGTTTATAATATGTTGTATGTGACTGTGGTATAGAAATGCAATGTTAAAAGGCTAATATTGCACTATTTTCAATGTTATTATATTGTTTCCTCATCAAAAACATACCTGGAATTGTGTTTTGTTTCATTCACACATGTTTGAGTAACCCTTTATTATTAGTCTGTGAACATCTCCACAGCTCAAAATACTCTGTTCCACCTTGTGATGTCATGAAGCGATAGTTAACTGTTACCTTTACCTTTAGTTCAATACAGATTGCAGTGTTTTAACTGTCTGTAAATAATGCAACTTTTGTCCTGTGTTTGCTGTTACTGATGTTTCTTAGCTGCATGTTTTCATGTTGCTTGTATTTACACTGCTTCTTAAACTTCTTAACAGTGCCCATGCTTCACTGTGCTGCTCTGTCAGGACTTTTAACATATTTGTCTCTGTCGGGATTGCCTGCTTTGCTGCTGCTGCTCAAAATTACCTAAATTTTAAGTATTTTATCTCACTGAAATCCCTCTTCTAAGGTGCCTTCTCCACATCTGACAATGGACTGCAGATGGAAACTAACCTCTTGGCTAACTCTGGCATACAGTATTTGTACTGTTGGTCAATATGCACTGTCATTGTGGAACACTTCCTGTATTTCCACATGACATCACAAGAGTGTTTTCAATTTGAGAGAAGAACTCAGCCTAAATATGTAGGATTTGTGTGAATGAAACAAAACCCAACTCAGGTAATTTTGTGACGAGGAAACAACATTAGAACATAGATCAGAAAATAGTGTAATATCGGCCCTTTAACCTATATTAACCCATATCACATTAAGCCATGCCGTTGATCTAATATTACCTGTTTTTTTTTTATATCCTCATAAAGAAACAGATCCCCATAAAGTGATTTCTGTCTCCACAGTGTAATAAACACCAGCCCACTCTCCCTCTCACACATATTCATCAGGCTAGTATTATTTTCATTCTGATTCACAAGAGCAACTCAGATTTGTTTACGTTAAGTGAATAAATAAGTACATGCACAGAATGTACTTTTAGCTAGCAATGCAAATCAGAATAAAAAGTACAGCGGCGGAGCAAGCTTTTGTGCTTTCGGGTGAAATTTGTGATGACGAGATGACATAAGTCAAAGTGGCATGCTGTACGCGGCCTGTCTGATTTTTGTAATTAGTATCGTTTAGCCCGTTGCCATAGAAACACGCACCAGGTTTCTTATAAAATAGCGCACGCACACACTCTCTCCCTCTCTTTCCCACAGGTTGTCTCCAATCAGCAGCAGAATGGAATGTGATGAGAGAAACTAAAAGCCTTCCAGCAGTTCCAAAAAGGTCCTGACGCCGGTGTCAGCTGACCACCTGTATCAGCGGGAGGTTTAGCCAGCGTTGTTCTCACTAAATTAGCTTCCGTGTGCTATCTCAGGGCTGTCAAAATGACTCCCAAATGTCTGAATACCCCCTGGTGCGGCCATATGATTCACAGACTATGATCTTTTCTGTACAGCCTCACAAAAGCAGGACTTTTTGACTCCTCCCCACTGAGTTAAACCTCCCAGGATCATATTTTCACTTAAATTATTTTCTTAGCTGTTATTTAATGTATTCATTTATTTATATTTATAGACGTGACACACTGGGGCATATAGACACACTGAAGGTGCACTATGTAACTTTTCTGGTGAAGGGTCCTCCACATGCTTGTATCCATGGAGATGTTATTGCTTTGCCTGGAATGTTAAAGGTCCAACATTACACAGAACTGACTTGTTAGAATGTTGTTACCTCATCAAAAACATACCTGGAAAAAAACAAAAAAAACAAAAGCAAACTACTGAAATCCTGAAAACTTGTACTCTTGGACAAAATGTACTGTATGAATGTGTAACCCGACTTTTTATTTATTTCTTTTTATTTTGTTATGCATCTTTACATCTTTACATTGTCATTAATTTTATGTGTGAAAAAAAAACAAAACTGTGCATATATACTGTGACTTATGTGGAGAAGAAAAAGTACTGAATATATTGCAAAGGAGGTGTTGCATGCTATTGGGAAAAATGCCCACAGCTCGATCGGAATGAGCTTTTGGTATAATAAAGTACATCTGAAAACTACATAGGAACCAAATTTAAAATGCCCGATTTGCACACAGGAAGTGAACTTTGGCCCAATTTGTACAAGAACTATTTCATGGCTACAATGCTTGAAAAAGCTAACTTTTTTACATGTTTCCGGATTTCAAAATAAACAAATCTTATTTCTGTGATTTCAGGATGACCTTCGGCTCATTTTGGTACCAAATGCATATCCACAGACCCAATATTATCAAAGTTATGAAAGATTTATTCAAGAACTTAATGATGTTTTGCAACTTTTTTGTAAAAAAGTCAATTTGTTTTCATTGATTTCAGTAGGTTCCCATGCTTGCCCACCTAAAATTTTTTCCACAAAGTTGCGTGATATAGTGTTGTATAAACCATAAAAATTTCATAAAAATTTGAGACCGGTAACAGTGATCCGGAGATCCATACATCGCAAGAAGTGCCATTCATCAAAATTAGAAAATCTTGTATTTGTCCAATACTGGAGATTAGGTTCAGTTTTTGTCACAAAAATAGTTAAATGCTCTTTAATGCAAAATATATTGACCTAAATCATACTCTAATGCCTTATTAATTGTGCGGATGTATTCTGGATCATATTCTGGATCATGTCCAAAAATATTAATAAATTGAGTCATAATATAATTTGTGATTGTATATATGTTCACCGATCATCTTAAAGTGATAAAATACATGCATTTATGGCCTCACTTTTTTCATCAAAGGCCTTCAGGATCATTGTGGATTTTTTGGTGTCATATTTGAAATGGACATTATAACGTATAAGAATGCAAAAACATGGCACTTTTTAGATTTAAAGAATGATACAATCATACTAACCACACATTATTTTTATAAGCTATAAATAGAATTTTTACACTTCAGCGATTGCAAATCACCAAATGGACACCAATTAGAATGATTTTCTATTTAGAATGATATGTTAAACACATTATATACACCCTATATTGATACGTGTGTATATTAGAAGATAACATAATGTTTGAAAATGTAACATGCATATATCTTTCACCCTGAAGAGATAACACACGTTGACCCTTAATGGTGAAGTACATAGCTGTGGCGACGTTACGCTTGAGTGACTTCAACAGAGCTGAGTTGGGTCAAGCATGAGTGACTCTTTACTCACATCAAGATACCGTAGGTGTACACGTTTACACAAGTAAAGTATCTTTACATTGACCAAGAAGTGTCTTGATTATATCAAAGCATTTGACTCGGATAGCTATTGCATTTAGAAAATGACTGACAAGTGTATTATTGATAGTTGTAAGGTTAGATTTAAGGATAGTTCTAAGTTAAGTAAGGATGCTAGGTTAGTTGGATCTCCAAAAGGATGGCTTCATGAGATGCTGTCAAAGGATGGGCTGAAAATCACTGCGGGTGATAAATTATGTCAGAAATGTTACAGGTCTCTATTGCGTAAACGTCCTCGTGGAGACACTGATGTGTTTAACGAGGATGATAACGACGATGAACTATCTGCAGAGCAAAGTTTTCTTGACAATGTAGTTAAAGATGAAGAGACAATTAGCAAACAAAATGTTGTACCATCATGTCTAACTGTGGATGATTTGATGTATGCATCGTCATCTCATCGAAAATGTTCCATATGCAGAGCCTATAATGACCAATGTGTTGTTTTACCCAAACAAGCTCGCCTGTCACTCATAGTAGATCATAAGCTCTGGTGTCCAAAAGATGCACGAGTATGTCCATCACATTTGATAGGAAAATATATTCATCACGATTGTACTGTCCTTGATTCCAACGATAGGATACCGCTAAGAGACAAACTTGATGATGTAATCTCATCTCAAGTTATCAATGATCTCTTAGAAGTAATTGACCAACTTTCATCCAACAACACTAACCCTGGACTAAGGTATGAGGATCTTTCAGACAATGAATGCCATGCATGGACAGGTTGGACTCGAGAGCAATTTGATAAACTTCATGATTTGTGTAAAGACAATTTATCAAAGTGTGAGTCTTTGTCATCCAAAGATGTTCTGTTCTTCTTCTGGGTGAAACTCAAGACAAACCTATCCTGGAATCAATTAGTTGTACTTTCCAAAGTTACCCTAACAACATTGTCAAGACAATACCATACAGTTGTATTGGCTCTAAAGAACACTGTTGTTCCAAAATACCTTGGTCCGTCTCACATTACCCATGACAATGCCCTTGCACACAATACAATTTTAACAAAGGCCTTTTATGGTCACAATGTAACATTGATTTTGGATGGAACATATATCTATTTGAATAAAAGTTCGCATCACCAATTTCAACGGTCATCATATGGTGGCCAAAAAAAGACAAACTATCTCAAGTTTATGTCAATTGTATTCCCAGACGGTTACGTTTTGGACACAGTTGGGCCATACTATGGCAGTACAAATGACGCGTCAATTACAAAACTTATGCTTGACAACTTGGACTCTTTGAAGCTTTGGCTACAAGAGAATGATGTGTTGATCGTTGATCGTGGCTTTAGAGATGTTTTAGATGTACTAGCTTCAATGGGGTATGATGCCAAAATGCCATCATTCATGGCATCTGGCAGGTCACAGCTCTCAGAGGAACAGGCTAACGAGGATAGGTTATGTACAAAAACACGTTGGGTTGTAGAATCATATCACGGGCGTTTCAAGCAATGGCGCTTTTTCAAAGAAAGAATAATGTCCAATTATTATGTTCCTTTACTTGGAGATTTGATGAAGATCATAACAGCTTGCCTAAATGGCCTAAGGGGTCCAATCTATGTGCCAAATCAGGCTCGTGATGCCCGAGACACTATGATGGCACAACGCATGCTGGAAAGACGATCAAAATTGAACACATTGTCTAAACGTGTAGCCAAAGATCCTGACATGTCTCGTAAAGCCAAAAAAGAATGGGTGAAGCTTGAGGCATCAGAAATAGATTTCCCTAAGCTGAATCTAGAATATTTGGAAACATTGGCATGTGGGTCTTACCAAATCAAATTGTCACCAGGGTATATTGTGGAGCATCAAACAAGTGATGGGGACTACGAGATGTGGGTGTATCAGCATGACAATGATTTGGTGCGTGGCCAAATTCACTCACGCCACAAAAGTCAAACCAAATATAATGTTTGGATTCAGTATGACATGAACGATTCAGATGATCCTATAAGGGGATATTACTGCACATGTCCTGCAGGAAATAGAACAGCTGGCATGTGTGCACATGTCGCATCCATACTGTACTACATTGGGTATTACCAACACTTTCCTCATGATAAACCTTTACAGTCATATTCTCGGCAATATGCCACATCTATTGAAGCAAAATAAACAATAGTCAACTGTCCCCTTTGAAGAAAAATATTTAGAGAAACTATGTTAATACTTACATACATATTATAGATAGTGTTTTCAGTTTAGTGAATTTAGGACATGATAACATTTCTGAGTGGAATCCACAATGATCCTGAAGGCCTTTGATGAAAAAAGTGAGGCCATAAATGCATGTATTTTATCACTTTAAGATGATCGGTGAACATATATACAATCACAAATTATATTATGACTCAATTTATTAATATTTTTGGACATGATCCAGAATATGATCCAGAATACATCCGCACAATTAATAAGGCATTAGAGTATGATTTAGGTCAATATATTTTGCATTAAAGAGCATTTAACTATTTTTGTGACAAAAACTGAACCTAATCTCCAGTATTGGACAAATACAAGATTTTCTAATTTTGATGAATGGCACTTCTTGCGATGTATGGATCTCCGGATCACTGTTACCGGTCTCAAATTTTTATGAAATTTTTATGGTTTATACAACACTATATCACGCAACTTTGTGGAAAAAACTTTAGGTGGGCAAGCATGGGAACCTACTGAAATCAATGAAAACAAATTGACTTTTTTACAAAAAAGTTGCAAAACATCATTAAGTTCTTGAATAAATCTTTCATAACTTTGATAATATTGGGTCTGTGGATATGCATTTGGTACCAAAATGAGCCGAAGGTCATCCTGAAATCACAGAAATAAGATTTGTTTATTTTGAAATCCGGAAACATGTAAAAAAGTTAGCTTTTTCAAGCATTGTAGCCATGAAATAGTTCTTGTACAAATTGGGCCAAAGTTCACTTCCTGTATGCAAATCGGGCATTTTAAATTTGGTTCCTATGTAGTTTTCAGATGTACTTTATTATACCAAAAGCTCATTCCGATCGAGCTGTGGGCATTTTTCCCAATAGCGTGCAACACCTCCTTTAAAAAAAAAAAAAAAACATACCTGGAGCTGTATTTTGTTTCATTCACACTTTTTAAGTAACCCTTTATTTTTAGTCTGTCTACATCTCCAAAGCTCAAAATGCTCTTGTGATGTTGTGTAGTATTAGGTTTCAGGTTCACAGCTACCTTTTACCTTAGAGTAAAAGAGTTTGATTACTGTTTATCATCACTCCAGAGGCACTGGTTCAAGTCAAGTGAAGTTTTGTTATATGTGAGAATCCATTTTAGTCCATTTTTATGAAGAAAGACACAGAACATCTCCCTTTCAGATCTAGTGCCCCCTGACAGATCCATAAATCATCTTCAGAAAATGTGGGCTTGTTGTTTACATATTTTTCCATATGCAACAGTGGGTTTATTTAAGAGGTCTGGTAAACAATGTCTGACTATCTGTGGTAAATATTGAATCAATGTGTCTGAATTAATTTATAGCTGGTATGGACCATTTAGTATTCATTCCCAATATGATGTGAATACACTTGAGAGAAAAGTGAGTTTGCCACCAATATAATGTCATGTGGTAATACAGCAAGTGCCCCAATGTGTTTTTAAACTTCACTATAATCATTTGGATAATTCCAGTTTTCGAATTGCCAATCTCTACTGAACTAAAGGTAAAAGGTATTGGTTAACTTGAAAACTACCGCTTCATGACATCACAAGGTGGAACAGAGCAGTTTGAGCATTGGAGATGCAGACAGACTAATAATAAAAGAATTCCTCAAACATGAGTCAAACAAAACTATGCTCCAGATATGTTGATGAGGTAACAGGATTATAACAGGGCTTAAAGCTCACAAGAGTTTATTTCGTGTAATATGGATCTTTAATAGTCAGTGAGAGAGTAGAGAACACGAGCATGAGACCACAACAAGGGACATTACAGAGAATGTTCACGGTAGTTCAGTTACACTATCTACAAGTATATACTATACAAGTATACTAGTATATACTGTCTACAAGTAAAACATAAAACAGATCTTAAAGCTACCATTTTTAATTGCCTTGCCCTCTTGAACTGTCACATAACACTTCTAGATGCTATCTGGTGACAGGCACAGGTGAGCCTAAACAAAGGTGAGGGAAGAAAAGGTTTCTCATCTGTCATCTACTGGTAAAATAATAATAATAATAATAATAATAATAATAATAAAGAAAATGGTTAATGGAATTTAAGCCTTTTTTCTGAATCTCAAATCTGGAAACAGTGCCTCTTACAAATCAGCTGGAAAGAAAAAAGAAAATCAAGTTAATTTTGTGTGTAAAAGATTTAGCTATTTCCAGAAGATAGCAAACTTTTAACCAGCGATAGTTCCTTTGATTATTTACATTGAGTTATGACAAGAGAATACATTTGTTATGCTGGTTCAATAAAAAGACAGCAGACACATCGATTCTGTGTAAACATGCTGGGAGACAGAGAGAGATAAATGCACGTTATACAACCACAGCAGCCTAAAAAAACGTTCAAAGAAGTGATTGAAAGCCAGGGCTGCCGTGACATTCAGTTCAATGATGAGAGTGTAGTCCTATTCCCTCCATAATACAACCATCTGTCCCTGAGTTTAGGCCTCATCCGGACGACCACAGAAACACATCACAATCCATTAAAAATCAGTTTGCGTAGATGCGAGGGCACCAGGAAAGATGACAGGCTAGATTTTGGTATGTCTTCAATTACAGGCGTTTTTTTATTCAATTACAGAAGTTTTTATTGCTCAAAGAAAGAAAGAAGAAAGAAAGGTAGATACATTTCAAGGGCCCATATTATGTTATTTTATGATCTATCAAAAACATACCTGGAATTGAGTTTTGTTTCATTTTACACATGTTTAACGCACAAATCCTGCATATCTAGGCTGAGTTCTTCACTCAAGTTCCAACTTGTGATGTCATATGGTCATACAGGAAGTGCGCCACCGTCTTTTTAAACTCCATACACCTTCACTAGAATCATATGGATAATTTTAGCCCTGGAATTACGAATCTCTATTGAACAAATGATAAAGTGTAGCTGTTAATTTGAAAACTACCACTACATGACATCACAAAGTGGAACAAAGCATTTTGAGCTTTGGAGATATAGACATACTAATTATAAAGGATTACTCAAGCATGTGTCAAAGAAACAAAACACAACTCCAAGTATGTTTTTGATGAGGTACCAAAATTATAACATGAATCGAATCCATTTTGTGTAATACAAGATCTTTAAAGCCATTCTGTGGGACATTTTGGGCAAACAATAACATCTCCGAAACAAGCAGGTGTACCTTCTATCTGAAGAAGTTACATAGTGCTAAGTGGATGCACAAGTTGTTAGTATCTCTTTCTTTTAATCAAAAAAATGTCTGAAAAGATCACAATCTCACCTGGAGAAGTCTTAATAAATAATAAACTGAAGAAATAATAATTGCTTTTCTCTGCTTCTTATTCAAACAATGCTGTCACTGCTCATGTGGTACACTTTCAAAAAAGTTTTATTGTTGTTTGAAATAAAACAAACAAACAAAACAGTAAAATTTGAATTACCATCACAGTGAATTTTGTCTAATGTACACAAGACACAATGTAATGAGTAAACATGTAAAAAACTTGACAGAAGGACATATTTCTAAGCATCATTAAAGCCTGTCATTCCAAGCCCCTGTCGCTGCCTCACTTCATCTCCATTTGAAAGTTAATAGGCTCTCAGTGGGAAAATTTAAACTGTAATTTGAAAGCCTTTCTGAGCAACTTTGACAGTCTAAAAGTGGCACACACTTTGCCACCTGCCGAGAGCACAAGTCAAAAACAGTGCCGAGCTGGATGTGGAATAAGTGTATGGAAAAAGGGAGGAGAACAACAATTAGAATTCCTGAGGCTACATGTGAAACTAATTGGGTGTGTGTTTGTGACGCTGGAGAGGGCTGTAGATGGGGGTAATGGGGTCCCTGCTGCTTAATGAACATGTTGGCAGCTTTGGTGTGAGCCCAGGCCAACAGACAGAGCTCAATGTCCACTATCCAGCAGACAGTGAGCAGAGGCTAATCGTACGCCATGTTCTTTATGTGTATCATGGTCCACATCAGACCATTGATCATGACGACTAAAGAGCTGTGTACATTTGACATTTATCCACTATGAGGCCATCTTCCACTTTTGAAAGATGTGCGTTATGAATCTACAGCTATGATTAGACTGGACTCAAAAAAGTTGACGATTTGTGCCACAATGATATCTCTATACTTTTATTTTCAGTGGGATGTCACCACTTCCTCCGTCGTGCCTCAAGCCAGAGTCATACAGTACTGGCAATCAGATTTGTTTATTGCACTGACTAATGGACAAGCTCAGTGGTCACCCATCATATTGAACAACATTTTTCTCACCTCAGAGTTTAGTGCTTCACCCACTGATTTCACAGAAATAAGCAATGCTTTTCAGTCCCCTGTGATATTTTTTTCTTGTACTCTTTTTTTTTTTTGTAACCAGTGACTAAAAACTCACATCATCGTAAAGTACTGGAGAAGTGTGTATTTGAGATCCCAGGCAACCAGAATACTGTACGTAAAAGTAGTTTTGTTCTTTGTTCAAGACACTCAAAGCACTTTACATTACATTATTCACTCACTCCACACTCAGTGGTGGTAAGCTACTATAGTTGCCATAGCTGCCCTGGGAAGAACTGACAGAAGTGAGCCTGACAATTTGCGCTATTGGCGCCTCCAACCACCACCATCACTCATGCACATGCCACATAGAGACTAGGCAAGGTGGGTGAAGTGTCTTGCCTAAGGACACAATGACAGTTTTGTAACTGATGCCTGATATTCCCGGTGGCCTCCAATTGAAGCACTTACCAGGCCCAGCCTTGATTAGCTTCTGAGATTGACGAGATCAGACTCATTTGGTATGGGCACAAACATAAAAAGTTCATTAAAATGTAACATAGAAGAAATGGTTTAAGGCTCTACACTCCACATTTTTATGCTAAAAAGAGGCTGATGCATAATGCAAAACAAGTTTTAGGGAATTTGTAACAGTTTTTTGTTGAATATAAATATTTATTTCCAAGTCTGCAGACACTTTTGGACTTCCAATCCATATAAATGATTGTTAATCAGTACTGTTGAGCAGGCCCCTTGCTGTCTTGTTCTAATCAATAGTGGTTGCAGTGTTTGCATGCACAAAAGCATTGTATAAAGCTGTGCAGTACTTTACTTTCATGAGGTCTCTCTGCTATATGTGGCAACAACACAATTCAGAAGCATATTCAACTAAGGAAGCAGTGTGTTGTTTGCATGTAAATCCTTTTTAGCAGAAATAATGTTTACCCTGAAGATGTTTTCTGTGGAAAATTCTAGGACAAAACAACTCTTTTGTGCTTTTAGTGGATGCTCCCTGCATTCTATATACAGAGATGATGGCGGTTCTTTTGAAGTACTAATGGAGACACATCTATTGCAAGGGCTATTTCAAACCTATGGAAGCCCTGGAGAAACAAGCAGCACATTCACAGGTATGTCTGCAGCACAGGGCTTTGCAGACTATTTAATCAAACACAAACAATTCAAAAATCAGTACTATCAAACAATGGCGCCACAAAATGAATAAAAGTCTCAGGGCATATCCTTGTCCTTATCTATGGTTCACCAGTCATGCAGGCCAGTGTCTCTTATTCAAATTGATTACTGCAACTCATAAGAAAATGAAATTACAAATTCGTCGAACAGCATATTGTATCTTGCTTACATAGTTGTAACCTACCTGTCTGTTATCAGTTTGAAAGGTAGCTGGATATTCATCAAAATAATAAAGTAAGACTCTTAAAACAGCCAATTGTTCAAACTATCACTCAGAGTAAATATGTTTTGCTTACTGACAGTGTTTGCGGATGGAATCATCTTTTGCAGTAATCAATCTCTTGACAGGCTGCGGTTTCCATATCACTCACCCAGTATAATGGATCTTACACTTCCCACCACTTATCTGCGAATGTGTCAGGGCTCAGACTATGACATATCAAATGGCTTGGATTTCATAAAAGTGCCGGAGACGGGTTTTGTCTTTAAAAGCAAGTCACTTCAAATGTCATGCCTATAAAGTTCGGGTAGAACCCAAGAGAAATCCCCATTCCCAGCTAATATATTTCCAAAAAGTTTGACAAGTGCTGCTATAGCGCAGAATTTAAATTTGTAGTTTGTAAGCATTGGTATTAGAATTGACAAATCAATCTGCTTACTGTAATTCTATATTGTCATTTTTTTCAATAAATTGTCTTCCTTTAATTAAAAGCACACTATGTAACTTTTCTGGTGGAGGGTGCACATGATTGCTTCATGAAGATTTTATTTTTTTGACTGGATTATTCCACAGTATTGCATAAAAATTAATTTTTATTTATTACATTACATGTGCTCAAAATGCCTTAAAACTGAGAGTGGACTTGCCTCTTCACTGATCTGACTTGTAACTTGGCCTCGTGGCTTCACCTGCTGGTCTCTGTAGATGGATGGGTTTAATGCCATAGGGTGAAGCATTTCAGATAAAACAATAACACCTCCATGGAAAGCAGAGAACAAACCCCAGAAAAGTTACATAGTGCTTTGTTAAAACTCCAAAAACCTCCAAAACATTTTTGAGGGCGTAAAATTTACTACAAATATTTAATTCAAATACTATTATACTCGTACTGTTTACTATTATTTTTTTTTCTCCTTCAAAGGTCCTATATTATTGGCTCACATGAGCTCACAAGCTTCAAACCATGTTAGAATGTTGTTACCTCATTAAAAAACATTTCATTCACACGTTTGCGTAAACCTTTATTCTTAGTCTGTCTACATCTCTAAAGCTCAAGATGCTCTGTTCCCCCTTATGATGTCATGAAGTGGTCGTTTTAATGTTAACAGCTCCTTTTACCTGCGGTTCAGTAGAGCTAGGCCATTCCAAGGGTGAAATCATTCAAATGATTCTAGTGAAGGTGTATGGAGTTTAACAACACAGTGTAATATGGGCCCTTTAAAGCCTGAAATCATTCCAAGTAACCTATGCTTAGTGCGTGTTTACACCATGAGTTCCTGCACCACTGGTTGGGAAACACTGATGTAGACAAACTAAAACAAATAAAAGGCATGAAAGAGGAGTATTGGAGGGGACATTTTCAGAATCATCTCGGTCCTGTCTGTTGCTTTGTTTCTATTCATGCCCACACCTCCCCCTGCCCCCTCCTCTACCTCCCTCCATCGCCCTTCTGAACAGCTGAACAGTCTGCGATACATTATTGGAGTTAATCAGAGCCGAATGAGGAAAAGCGCTGAGGTGAGACAGCAGAAATTACCTGGCGCTGGGCGGCCTGCTCGCGTTCCCCTCTTTCAACCGGGCCCCCGCCTGTACTGTGTAATGCTGAGGGAGTGGATGTATAGAAAGAGGGGGATGGCCGCTGAAGGAGAAAGTGATAAGGATAAGGTACATCGTAATAAGAAGTGATGGTATGAGATAATTTAGGGTCAAATCTCTTATGTTTAAATGCGTCTTTTTTTTTTTTTAAATAACAATTTACACTTTCATATTCTTGTTAATGTTCTTTCTTGGATGAAGGAGAGAAAATGCTTCTACTTTAAGCATAATTAAATGAAGACGACTTATGTTATCTAAAGTTTGGGAGAAGGGCCACACCTCATGCTTGCCTTTTTCTGTCCCACTCTATTTATAGATGAATTATGTCTATGTATCCCTTCTTCTCATTTACATGCCTCTCCCTCCCTTTCTTTCAATCTTTCAAGTAAGTATAGAAATTCAAAGCCTGAGGAGCAGATTGCCTCTTGGAAACCCACAACCTTTTCATTACAACATTATCTTCTGTCAAGTTTTGCTGCCTTCAGTGGTCTCTGCAATTTCCAGTAGTTGATGACATCACACAGGGCTGCCCTGATCACAGCCAGATGTTTCTGAACACAAACACCTGGCTGCAGGGGCGGAGTTTGAAGTGTGGAGACCTGTTTGACCAATCACACTGTGAACCCACCCCTCCTTCTATCTCAATTTCTCCTTTAGTCCTCCAGGTATTACCAAGTGTGTGGTTGTGGGTGGAGTTGTGATGAATCCCACTTTAATAAACCCATATTTCGACAGGTAGTTGAATATTTAATTTGACAAGTATGAACGGAGCAGGAAATGGGGGAAAAAAGAAAAAAGAATCAGCTGGACTGAGTCACAATATAGCTTTACCAGTGGAGTTATAAGAGAGTGGAGACGAGTCAATTCTTATTCACCTTCATAGCTGTATTTAACTTGTTTTTATATATTGATACAGATTGAAACCATTTTCAAATCAAATGGGCATCTGTTCATTTATCTCCCTATTGTCAAACTTGAATCAGACAATTTTGTTAGCAATAGCAATTCAGTCATTTATTTAAAAATACATCCAGTAACAAGTCAATTCAGTTATTGCTAAAAATAGTACAAATAGGCCTCCTGAGCCATGTGCTTAAAGTTGTCTGTATTTATCAAAGCAGATTTTTTTCTTTTATATAAACATCACCAGGTACATTTCTGATTGTTGTAAAAAACAAACAAACAAACAAACTTCCTTTCTTAGCTTCTTTCCAGTTCTAAAATTACTCACACTTGTCATGCACATTTTTTTAAATGATAACTCTTAAGGGCATAATACAAAATAAAGAAAATAATAAAAAGAAAAATAACGATCTGTGAAGTGGTTAAATGCTTGCTCTTGTTGCTTGTGTCAAACATGGACAGTATTCCTTTTAATCAGAGCTGTCACATCTTTGAGAAAATAGCGCTCTCTTCTTCCTCTTCACAGATGTTTTTCCTCATTCCCTTAAGGTTGTGAGTTTGTTGCTGTCTTTCCCTTCCAAAAAGACACTTTATGATGCTGGGAGATTAATACGCAGAGTGGAGCAGAAGAAAACAGATAAAGGGTTGAACTCGGGGTCTAAAAGCTGATCGCAAATGCTGAGATTGAGGAAAAGTTTGCTAGTTTTGAAGTTTGGTGCTGGCAGACGGGTTCAAGAGGCTGTCTGAAAGGAAATGAAAAAGAGAAGCAACCAAAAAGTCCCATGTCATTCTTGGAAATTATTAGAAAAAGTGGTCAGAATAGTTTAGTACATACATACAGAAAGCAATCATATTGCCTTATAGCATGTGCATCGTTATATAAGACAAAACTGAGGTTGCGTCCTATACAATCTTAACTATACAATCTTATCTATCACAATATACCTTACCTTTTTATTACAGTTTTATTTATTGATATTTTTGCTCTTATTTGATTTTACTAGTTTTATTGGCTTAATTAGATGAGCTAAATTGAGCTTTATTTTATATTCCCATTGTATTGTTTTAATGTGGAAACAGTTTTCTTTATGAAATATGCTATATCAATAAAATGGATTGGACTGAATATGCTGTGAGTGTGTATTTGTATTGTATTAGATCTATACTGATGACACATGTATGGGTGGATACCAAGATTATTTTGGAAGTAATTTGAGATGCTACAGGATTTTTACACCATATGTGGCAGCAAACGTGGCAGAAGACCTTCCAGAGAAATACTTTGAGGGAATTAACCATTTTATCACCATCTGAAACACCAGAGCAGAGTAAGAACGAGGTCTTTCCTGTTGTATTCACCTGGCTCCCCCTGGAGGCTGCTGTGATGCTGCAGGACACAGAGGAGGGACATTTTTGGCTCTTCCTCTCCTCAAACTGCCCTGACACAGACCTGCTGACCCCACCTGACCAGTCCTCCTGTTAAACTGCACTGAGATCTTTGACTGAGACACAAAGGAGAAGTCCAGCTTAAATGCCGCTGCAGCAAAACTTGAATTTGCCTCAGGATCAGTAAAGTGTCTCTCTCTCTAATGCTTTGAAAATTAGCGGGAGTATACAAATTTATAATCTGCAACAAGTTTCACAAACTACAAGAATTTTGAAAACAGATTTTTTAACACATAGCCTGTACTCTTGGGTTTACAAAACAATTCAAGCCACATATTCAGTGAGGGGTGCAATAATTCTGTTGACTATTTTTGAGACAGGGGTCAGAGGTCAGGAGAATGGCCGAACTGTTTTGAGACTGTTCTGGGTGTGTTTGGCAGAAGAATCTGTGCTCTTGTGGGATGGTAATTTCATATTCTTCCAAATCAGATTTTAAAAATAATCTATTTACGTATTTAATTTAATTTATTTATTTTGTTCAAACCTGCATGTTTAACCTCTAAAACCCACTGGACTTATTTGGACAAGCTTCTGATACTCAGGGGAAATTAATAGACCACAAAATCTCACAAATACAATATACAAATGACTGAACTCAAATAATAGTAATAATAAAATGTGAAATTGAAAATGCATTATGCAGCGTTTTAGGTGGGCTGTCCGGGCTCAATGCCTGCATGCTCCATGGTATGGCATTAAACTTTCTTACATTTATTCAATTACATGTTTTTACTATATACAAACATTAAAAAAAAAAAAAAAAAAAAAAAACTTACATAGTGTGAGTCTGCCCGCTTCTCCACAGATCTGAATTTCCTGGTAGCACCACCTGCTTGTCTCCATGGAGATAGATGTGTTTAATGTCATATTGTGTAACATTTCAGACAAAGCAATAACATTTCCAAGGAGACAAGCAGGTGATGGACCCTCCATCAGAGAAGTTACATAGTGCAATAAAATATAAGTGAGTGTTGTGGGGAAAGTTAGTTGTGTGGCTTGTGACCACCAGGGGGCATAAGTAAGAATGCACAATGAGAGATGAGCTTTTATTAAAGACATTCAACTTTGTGTGTGTGTGTGTGTTTATGTGTGTGGTCCTGAAACATACCAACAGAGGGAAAAAATATAAATTATATTATACTCAAACACCTCAAATGCAAACAGTGATGTGGTTGCTGTACTGGACCTTTGTGGTGAAGAGGGAGCTGAGCCGAAAGGCAAAGCTCTCGATTTACCGTTCCTACCCTCACCTATGGTCATGAGTTTTGGGTAATGACCGAAAGGACAAGATCGCGGATACAAGCGGCCGAAATGAGTTTCCTCCGCAGAGTGGCTGGGTGCACCCTCAGAGATAGGGTGGGTGAGGAGCTCAGTCACACGGGAGGGGCTTGGAGTAGAGCCGCTGCTCCTCCACATCGAGAGGAGCCAGCTGAGGTGGCTCGGGCATCTGTTCCGGATACCTCCTGGACGTGTTCCTGGAGGTGTTCCGGGCATGTCCCACTGGGAGGAGACCCCGGGGAAGACCCAGGACACGTTGGAGGGACTATGTCTCCCGGCTGGCCTGGGAACGCCTTGGGGTCCCACCGGAGGAGCTGGAGGAAGTGTCTGAAGTGAAGGAAGTCTGGGAGTCCCTGCTTAGACTGTTGCCCCTGAGACCCGGCCCCGGATAAGCGGAAGAAAATGGATGGATGGATGGACCTCAGATGCAAACAGTAATAGCTTCGTAATAATAGCGGGCCATTAGCAGGTTATTAGCATCTGGCACATTTTCTATAATCTACTACTGCTAACAACATCAAAAACTACTAACTAAAGTCTAGCCATATGGGGGGTTATTTAAATATTTTTTTATTATGTTGGATTACAGTTTGTTTTATCATCATGAGTACAGTTTGGCCTATGCTTAAACCTTAAAACCCTGATGTGTCAGTTGGTTAGCCCAGGGGGAGGGGCTAAGGGGTATATAAGGGAGAGCTCTGCTCATTCTGTTGTCTGCCCTTGGCCTGACTATGTGGGTGCTGGCTTGCTGTGAGTGCGGCTGTAAATACTTTTTGGATTTTGTATTGCGGTTTCACTGTAAATATTGCACTTTGCACATTCGGCTGTGGTGTAAATAAAAAACCCACTTAAGTGAAGTTTTTTGACTGAGCCATCGTTTTTTCCCCTATTTAGTCCATACGAACCCGTAACAAAGATACTTAACCTATCTTGCACCCAGTGTCTGCGTTCACTGGTGTATGACCGGGTGAGTGGTTCCTTGATGTAGGAAAGGTGGAAAAAACTATAAAATGTCACAATTTCCTATCTAAAAATATATCCATGTTTGTATAGTGTATGTCAGATTTTAATCATGTTGTCTTGCATGTATCACTTGATCACCAGCTCTTCTGTAAAAGTGTATCTGCCTCTTCTCACTGTCCCCACAGGTCCCTCACTGTTCCCTTGCATTATCCTTTCATACATGCTGCTCCTAGCCTCTGGACTGGCACAAGGGCCTAAAAGGTTCACAACAATTTATTTTTGTTCATTTGCTGTACTCTGCCTATGGAGAGCGTTATGATGACTACACAGTAGGACTGACCCTCGGGTTCAAATGCTGCTAACAGACCATAAATTTAGACAAGACTTGCCATGACAGGCTCTAGCGTCATCTGTAGCTCACACCCGGGCTCCTGTAAATAGGTGTCTGGGGTGTCATTGTCTCCCAGGTCTGCCTTACAGGGAGCTGTAATAAAACCAAGCCTATAAACCTGAGCATAAGTGGCACAGGGTAGCCTCCAGTCACAGTCTTAACTTTGAAGCAAGTATTTGAAATGCGATGGAGAGGTGAGTGGGAAATATAGAAAGATATGACAAACATAAATCAACATTATTTCTGTTATTTTTCTTATCGATAGGTTCACCTGGTAAGAGCATGTTCTTTTGATTTTACTCATTTTATGGTTGCATGGTTCTGTGGCACATTTACATTATTTAAGTTTTGACTTGGGTTTCCAAGCAATACTTCAAATGTAATAAAGCTACTTGTAAAATGTGAAAGACTGATGTAAGGTAAGATTCTGTGACAGCTGCCTTCATCTCCTTTAGCTTGTCTGAGTTATTGCCCCATTGGCATTTGACGTACTTGGGCAACCTGTTTGGAACAAAGGGCCACTACAGTTCAGTGCCAGGGGACCCAACAATGCCCCCAGATCTATATATCAAACTAAAAACAGTGGGAGACAGTGACTCAGTTGTTAAGAGCGTTTGTCCACTTATCAGAACGTTGGCGGTTTGAATCCAGCTTGACATAAACATTATTGGTTGAGTGGTCACAGGTTGGCGGTGCGATTCCACAAATGAATGCTGTTGTTGTGTGCTTGAGCAAGACACTTAACCCACATTGCCCTGTATGTTTGTATACACTGGTGTATGACTGTATGTGTGACTGGGCGAGTGGTTCCTTGATGTAAAGCACTTTGAGTGCCTTGAAGGTGGAAAAGCGCTGTTTACAAGCAAGTTAAAGGTCAGAATCTGTGAAGAGGTGACTCTGCTCACAGTAAAATATCATGTTTTCAGAAGAAACACCCCTAGTTGAATCAGTGTAAGATAAATAAGTTAAATGCCATAGTGTGAAAATTCCAGGAAAAGCAACAAATTTCCACTGAAAACAACCACTGCCACGACCAAAGAAGTTACAGAGGCACTCCTGTTTATTTTTCTTAGAATGCAATCACAAAGTCAAAAGTCTTTCCTGTTACATTCCTTATATAAAAGGTTGTAGATGATGTAGGAAACAAACCTGATAAACCCACATTTAACAACTGACAACAACTGACTCTCTACGGTGTAGACTCCAGGGCAATTAGTAATTAGTCTTTTTTCCACCTTCTGTTTTTTTTAATCAAAGCCATTCTAAACATTTTACTTCCAACCACAACAGCAATGTACAGAACTCCTTATTGATCGCTATACCTGAGCATTTTTGTCATGAGTCTCAAACTACCGAGCGATGTCCCATCGGTTAACCAGGTTTTACGCTTGAGCTGCACCGCTAATAAAAATAATATTTTTTCCCCTTCACAGTGTAGAGGTGAGATGTTTCAACTTAAACCAACACTTTATTACATCTCAGTGCACCGAGAGTGAAAGAAAGCCCAAGTGACTCCCAGCCTCACCCGCAATATCAGCGCTGTCTGCTTTTATGCATATGTTGACATGTTTTTTTCATTACGTTGCTTCGTGTCGCGACCTCCGCATCCAGATGGAAGTATTCCAGTGGCTGGTTAAATAATAAATAAGAGGAAGTAGGGGGGCTGGTGGAGTAGGAGCAGGTCTCTTGTTGATTTATGAACACAATGCTACAAAAGGCAGTAGCGACTCACTTTAACGAGTTAGGTTCATATGCCATATCTGAATGAGTGATGTTGAGATTCTTCCCTTCCGATCTCTTGTCATTTTTGCGTAATAGCATTGGAACAAAATATACAGAGATCCACCAGCTCCTTTTTGACTCTAGCTAGAAATATTGCTAGCTACTGCACAGTATATGGCAGTATATGTATTGCTCTTTTGCCCTATCTTGGTAATGACCATCTTCATATAAAAGGGTCCCAGGGAGAGTCATTATGGCTGATCCGATAGTAGATGACAGGGAAACAGGAATGGAGTGGGATGGATGCGAGATGACAGGCTTTCTCATGTCCTCTCCTGAGCCTCAAGGGGGGAGGACTTGCGGAGCTCTGGTTCTTGCGACAAATCCGCAGAGCAACAAAAGTAATCGGGGCTTTTCAGCATCAAACTAGAAGAGATTACATGTTTTCAATTCTTTGGAAGAGAAATATTTGTACAATGAGGGCAGAATAGGCGAGAGATGGCATCCTCATGACCAGGGGCTTGTGAGGGGAGGAGTGGTTCTTTTGTTAGGCAGCTATAGCCATTATGATTCAAACACTGCACACAAGGCACAATCATGTATTTTGTGTGTCAGAATGTCTTTTCTTTAAAGGTGCACTGCGTAAATAGTGGAGGGTCCGCCACCTGCTTGTCTCCATGGAAATGTTATTGTTTTGTCTAGAATGTTCCACAGTATAGATTAAACCTAAATCAACAAGGGAGACAAGCAGGTTGCAGCACTAGGCGACATAACAGGAGATTTGTCCCTATACACAAAAGGAATTATTGTATTTTTGAGCAATAAAAAACACTTGTAATGAATAAATGCTAGATGTATATGTTTAAAGTCATACCATGGAACATTCCAGGCAAAGCAATAACATTTACATACACACAATAGGTAGCGGGCCCTCCACCAGAAAAGTTATACTGTGCACCTTTAATGAAAAATCTACAATACATAATAATAGTGTTGATATTGAACACTTTCAAGTACTCATAGGATGTGAGAATCAAGTAGAAAAGTAAGTGATATGGGTTGGTTTTGTCTCTTATTGACTGGCGGTATCGGCCTGGTGATTTAAACTAAATAAAAAAATATGACATTATATTTCTAAACTGTAAAACTACACTGTGTACTATAATCATGACTATTTGATCCTACCAGAGCAGCAGAACAGAGCAGACCGGATTTTGAATTGCGCTTAAAAGATTCAGGAGAAGTTGTACTATGATATTTATTTAACCTTTAGCTAACCTGATTTGTTCCAATGAGATTAAGAATCGTTTCAGGGAAGACTCCAGATGGGGCTATTTTGTGCAAAATTTTAGTGTCAGAGTAAAATGGAGCATCCAGAATCAAACACAGGACAGAGCAGTGAGGCTGAGGTGCTATGGCAACATGCATTTATAGAAAATAGAACAATCCATATGTTATTGATTATAAGGATTTCATAGTTGGATTCCGTGGTATTGAAAGTAGAAGATGTTGTTAATAATTCAAACATTATGTCTAACTGGGCCAGTAAACAATATACTAGTATTTCTGACATGAAGTATAGTGAATCTTATTATGTCAGTACAACATCAGGCTATGGGTCCATTAGTCCTCCTGTAGTATGCAAATTGAAATGTGGTCTAAAGGATGAAAACATAATGGGTCTATACACCAAAAAGTCAAGGAATATTTAGCATGCACTGTAGCAGACAGATGATTAAAGACACAATCTAAAAGGCATTTTGTATTCCAAAATTGTAAGCGGCTGCTGCAGACTAAATGCCAGAGTAAATGCACATGAGGAAATTGAGGAATTATGCTTCAATTGGGTTGCAGATGGAAACATTTGTGTTTGAATTATCTCCTCTGCTGTTTGTGTTTCCTGAGCAGAAGTGTCACCATGTCCTTGTTTGCTCGGGCTCTGCTGCAGGAGCTGTGTTTCCTTTCAGCCTGTGGTGTGCTGACTCTGAGCTTTGTCAAGAGGTTTCCGTATTTAAAGTGACTCTATACCCTGGTAATCTGCTACTTACTTATTATGCTTAGAGCTATACGCAGCGCAGCACTTTCACTTTATATGCTTTTCATTCAAAATTGAGTGGAAGTTACCTGTAAAATGTTATAGCTTCATTGTAATTTAAACTTAAAATTTCAGAATTGAAAGTCTTTAGTATGGTACGTGCGTTTATACAGTGAATACCCATCAGAATTACTTCAAAGTGCAAGTTTCTCTAGAGGTATTTATTATGCACTAACCTGACATACATACAGAGAAAACCTCTTAACTGAGCAATTCTGTCAAGATTTCTTAAAGAGGGGGTATTTTACTTCAATGGGATATTTGCTGAGTTGTTTTTGTATAATGCTCTTGTATATTTATGGAGAATTGTCATTTTTGAGCATGGATGGGTATATTACTGACTTTTCTTTATGCTTGTAACATCTATAACTTATTATTCGTGAATGTTGGTAAGGAACACCTGCAAGAATTTATTAGATATTATGACCAAGAAGCAATGTGCGGCTTTTAATAATGTACATAGCATACTCCAGTTACACTAGGAGAGGCATTCAGCTGCACTGGGCAATAAAACACAAATAGGTGTCTAGAGCTGTATTTATCAGGTGTGGATCAGTGAAGACGCAAATCATGGCATGTCCTTCAGTTTGACTTTTAACCTGATTGAAACAAGATGATCTGATCAGTTCTCTGGAGAAATCAGACTAGAAACGGACAGAAGGAGTAGAGTATGTTCTGCTTCCACCATCATCTGTGAGACTGCAGGACATACTCCCAAAACAGGCTAGAACACTTTAGGCAAATAATGAATTAAGCCCACATGCTGCTTTTAAATGTCCTATATTATGCAAAACTCTTGTGAGCTTTAAGCCATGTTAGAATGCTGTTTCCTGCAGTAATCTTGCATTATTAGTCTGTCTACATCTCCAAAGCTTAAAATGGTCTATTCCACCTTGTGATGTCACGTAGTGGCAGTTTTCAAATTAACAGCTACCACTTACCTTTTGTTCAGTAGGGACTGGAAATTCCAGGGCTGAAATTATCCAAATGATTCTAGTGAATCAATGAACCCAGCCCAAATATGCAGGGTTTGTATGTTAAACATGTGTGAATGAAACAAAACACAACTCCAGGTTTATGTCTGTGATGAGGAAACATTCTAACATAAATCAGAAATGTGTGTAGAATCCCTCAGTCGTCCAGGTAGAATCCATAGCAAAAGGAGAAATTTAATTTGTCAACTGGACAGAGTTTATTTGGAACTGAAGAAGCAGCTTGGATGAGCTGCGAAACGTATTCAACCAAATAAACTCTGTCCAGTTGACAAATTAAATTTCTCCTTTTGCTATAAATCAGAAAATAGTGTAATATGGGACCTTTAAGATTTCAACAAATTGTATTATAGTAAGGGTGCCTTATTATGCCTCATTATAGTAAGAGTGAGTCTTTATGTAAAAATATTATATAAGAATGTACTTATGAGATCAACATCAAATATTTATGGTACATCAGAAGATAAATCTTTGTTTACAAGTATATCGTATAATTATGTAAATTAAAAAACAGCATTGTGGTGCACGTGTTCCTTTCAGTGATCACTTCTTTCACCCACTGTCACTAATTATGCACTATATTTCATTGATTTTGTCATCAAAGGGATTTATCTGTTCACCAGGTTTGTCTTGTTATCCTGCCATTTTTCTCTCCGCTAATGGGAGCACTCAACCAGTTCTTTTATTGATTTTCCTGGGTTGTACAAATTTGTGCATGAAGCTCTCTATCAGAACAGCACAGTTTACGCTGTCATTTCTGTTTTGGTGCCAGTCTTTCTGAGCTGCAGGTCCAAACAGAGATTGTTATATTGTTGGAAGGAGATTTGAAACTCATAAAACAAATCCCTAAGAATTAATGGCATTATGTTGCTTTCTTTACACAGTGAATAGATGTTTACTTGTGGCCTACGTTTTAATGGGCTGGAAGCAATTATTGTGAAATTCTGAAGCGAATGTGGAATAATCGTTATTGAAATTTCACTAAATGCATTTTCGGGTGAGCGGACATTGGGATTTTTAAGTTGTTGTTTTTTTGTGATGTTGATAAAAAGAAAGAGGAGATGGAGTAGGCTGGGTGGAGAATGGACATCAAGACTCCAATAAAGTTCAACATGTTTAACAATTTCACCTAATTTTACTGTTAATGTAACTGCTGATCTGCATCGCCACCAAATGTTGAAGTATGGTAATATGTTATTTATTTTTTCTATTAATCCTATAGGCTTAAAGGGCCCATATTGCACTATTCTGATCTATGTTAAAATCTTGTTTCCTCATCAAAATACATACCTGGAGTTGTGTGTTGTTTCATTCACACATGTTTAACACACAAATCTCAAACAGAAAACACTCTGTTCTACTTTGTGATGTTAAGTGGTAATACAGGAAGTGCTCCATGGTGTTTTTAAACTCCATACACCTTCACTAGAATCATTTGGATACTTTCAGCCCATGAATTGCCATTCTCTACTGAACTAAAGGTAAAAGGGAGCTGTTAACCTGAAAACTACCGCTTCATGACATCACAAGGTGGCACAGAGCATTTTGAGCTTTGGAGATGTAGACAGACTAATAATAAAGGCTTACTCAAACATCTGTGAATGAAACAAAACACAACTTCAGGCATGTTTTTGAAGAGGTAACAACATTCCAACATGAATAAAAGCTCACATGAGTCAGTTTTGAGTTATATAGACTCTTTAAATTCTTTGCATCCGAGAAGTGAAGTGGAGTTGCAGTAAGTGACTATGGTTCATCTACTGCCTTTGCACAGGAGTCTTTTGCATTCATTGTCACGGTTATTAGGCAGACAGAGCTTTCTGCGGATGATTGGCTTACTCTGCTCATCAGCGTTTACAAAAACACTCTTCTTATCAGAGATGTCTCTATCAAAGCTGCCGATCGGGAGTTTTGCCCCGCGGAAAGCCGAATAAGATATGTGTGCTTAGTGGCATCTCGACAGATTAGGCGTCTGAATAAAGCCAAAAAACTAAGAGAGGAGATAGAGCAGGTGCAAGATAAAACAGCACCCTAGGGAACAGCTCCAGTAGGCCTTGACAACTATCAGCGGCATGCATGAGCCCTTCACGGAGATTGCCTTTGAATGCCATGACTACCAAAACACCTGCATGTGTATTCAGAAATGCATAAAAAAGACCTCGTGGCAACCAACCACACATGCGAGGTGCTGCGTGTTAACTGGTGTGGGAAATACAGGAGCAAAGGAAAAAAATTAACATGAGGCTAAATGACCTTGACATTGTAGGTTCACCTTCTGTTCACTTCCAAGTACAAATCAAGTATATATGCGCTGTGGTGAAATCTCAATCCGTCAGTGCCACAGAATTCTTGTAAATATTTCAATTTCGTGAAAGAATAAACAACACTGCTCTTGCTTAAGGTCATGATTCACTTGTACCTTGACATGACCTCAATTACATTAGGTAAATTGCTGATTCAAAAACAGACTAATATGTTGCCAGGCGATTAGCTGCACCAGTGATAACCCTGAGGGGCTTGTGCAAGAGATGTTGTGTTGTGACAAGTGAAACATGATTAAAACATGCATGCTTCTGTTGGTGCTGTCACGCTAATCATCAGTGTAGAATATTTCACTTTAATGAGTGTGAACAACCATGTGACTTGTATTCTGTTTGGAGACCATCCCTTCTTGTTTGTATACAGCATCGATGAAATTACAAAAAAAAAAAAAAAATCCTCATATGAATAATTCACCATTTTCAATTTCATAAAAGATAAAAATCACTTTCATTGTTAATTTTCTGACCATTAACAAAAACATCTTCTATTCATGCCATTTAACTAGGTCAAATTAGATCTTCTGAAGTCTGAACATGCTTTTAACAGGAAAAGCACTGAATGTGGATCTCTCAATTAAAAAACCCCAAGCTGATTATTGGTGATTTGAAACGCCTGAATCTTGATTAAAATATGATTAACTGAACAGATCTATCAAACAGTCATTTTGTCACGGTGGATATAAAATTGTATTGAATTTGAGAGATTCTGAATGTATCTGTTTCATTTATATACACCCCCTCAGTTTATACAGTTCAGTTTATATCAGTAGAGAGTTGCCCCTATTCACAGAAGGAATTATTCTATTTTTGAGCAATAGAAACACCTGTATATAATAAATGCGAGATGGATATGTTTATTGTCATACCGTGGAACATTCCAGAGAAAGCAATAACATCTCAATGGAGACAAGTAGAAAATTACACAGTGCACCTTTAAGAAAGCGAATAAATAAATAAATAAATAAATAATAATAAAATAATGTAGAGCATGTATGTATATGACAAATCCACTTTTCCAAGCTTTTATGTTACAACTAGGCATTTCCTTGTCATTGCTGGAAATGACAAAATGTGGAATTACTGTTGAAAATGTACAAAATTATTTCAAAAAGATTTTAATAATTATATGAACTGGAACCTGGAGGAGAGAGAATAATTTTTGGTCTCTAAATACAGTATTGCACAGTCTGCACCATTCTGGCAATGAACTGAAGTACATTTAATATTAAAGGTACCTCACACAACCCTGCTTTCATGTCTTATCGTACCCCTTAACTTTTAATCAATTATTAATCTTCTGCATCGTGACTTTTTAAACGCATACCTGGCAACCTCAACTGTAAGTACACCATTATGCCATATACATAGGAATGCTATAAAAGTGTCAGTTATTTATTAGCGTTGTCTCCTTATTGTGGCTGTGAAGACTGCAGGTATGTTTTTGAGGAGGTAACAGCACCATAACATGGCTTAAAGCTCACAAGTGTCTGTTTTGCCTAATATAGGACCTTTAAATATTATAGTTACTGATAAATTTGGAGGCGTTTGAGAGAAGAACTCAGCCTAAATATGCAGGGTTTGTGAGTTAAACGTGTGAATGAAACAAAACACAACCCTAGGTATGTTTCTGATGAGGAACCATTATAACAAACATCAGAAAATAGCATTATAGGCCCTTAAATTTTCTGCAACATGCCATTTTTAACGCGTACCTGGCAACGCCGACTGTAAGTACACCACTATGCCATATACACAGGAAGCATGTTTTGACAATGGCACAACATTACATATAAAAGGGTCAGTGATTTATTAGCTTTGTCTCCTCCTTATTGTGGCTTTGAAGACTGCATGATGTATTGCTTTTTATCCTCTCAGAGAATTCCATTGTGCTGTAATGCGGGCCATTGTGCACCAGGTCGTATACGGGATGGCTAAAGCTGTCCTTTATTTCACACATGGCTAGTCTGGACGCCTTCGGTATTACAGACATGATGCGAATGCTTTTTGGATGCATGATATATTATACTGCTGCAGATAAAGGAACAGCGCATTACTATTGGCTGTGCATGAAAGATGATTTACCTATTATGTTATCAAGAATAGGGACATGTGTGGAGTTTCATACCCCTCGTCTCTTGTCCGTGTTATGGGGAAATGCTCTGGTATAATATTTTATACGCTGGGGGTTGAGGTAATTGATTGCCTATTGCTGTCTCTCCGCCTGGGATACTACAATAAATACACATAACCTAATACAGGGTTACAGCAGCGTCAAAGTGGGTGACACAATACACGCAACATTAAGGTTTAATTCCTACAATAGAAAAAGGGCTTTGCTGTGAATGCAATACTTATATATTACTACATATTTAGACCGTTGAAAAGCTTGCCCACCATTGCTTGACATCATCTGGTGGCAATCCAAGTATGCTCCTCCATATTTTTAAAGTCTATTCACGTGTACATATTTCCAGTTACTTAGGATTTGAGTATTATTTTTTAATAATTTATTTACTTCAGTTATTATTATTATTAATATTATTTACCTTTTTAAAATGTCCATATTATGCCATTTTCTGATCTATGTTATATTGTTTCTTCATCAAAAACATTGTTTTGTTTTGTTTCATTTACATGTTTAACACACTGATGGTGCTTTCTCAACTGGTTCGCCATATTCATCCTCACATTTTACTATGTATAGTTTTATGTATTTTAGCATGTTAGTATGTTAGTATGTGTGTGAGTGTGTGAGTGTGTGTGTGTGCGCGTGTGTGTGTGTGTGAGCTACCGTTTGGGTTATTTGGTTGTGTGGGGTCAGGCAGGTGTGGGGGCTGGTTGGGTGGGTGGAAGGAAATGTGGGATTGTTCTAATCACTGTAAAGCACTTTGTGTTACAAGTTTTATTGACTGACTGATTGAAAGGAATTCTCTCAAACTGAAAACACTCTGATCCACCTTGTGATGTCACACAGGAAGTGCTTCACTGTGTTTTTAAACTCCATACATCTACACTAGAAATATTTGACAGATTTCAGCCCTGGAATTGTCAGTTTCGACTGCACAAAAGGTAAAAGGAGCTGTTAACTTGAAAAATACCACTACATGACATCACAAGGTGGAACAGAGCATTTTGAGCTTTAGAGATGTGGACTGAATAATAATAGGATTATTCAAAGGATTATTCAAACATGTGTGAATGAAACAAAACACAACTCCAGTATATTTTTGAGGAGGTAAGAGCCAATTTTGTACAATACAGGACCTTTAACTCCTATTTGAAAAATGTATTTTACAGCAACATCTTTTATTAGAGAAAACAGAACTGCCTTCTCTACCCATAGATCATTGTATTGTAGCTGTATTTGTAAACAAAAAGTGATTACCTGCTGTTCTGTGCTTATGTTCCCTTTGGAGGTCTTGGGGATTTTTTTGTCCTCCAGTTGGACAGTGTGTACGGCTGTGTTTTAGCTCAGGTGTGGGAATGGCAGCTGAACCCGGGCACCAGCACCAGGGGAGCGCAGGGGGCACAGAGGTTTAACGGGTCACAGTGGGCAGGGTGGTGGCTCTCAATCATCTCCATACCCCACGGGCACCTCCGAGCTACGCAGCTGTGAAAAGACTGTCATCTGGGGAAATGCAGACTATATAGAGAAAACACATTGTGATGGACCATGCACAGATCAGCACATACTTTATGCAGCCAGACACAAAATGGCATTTGCAAGCAGGAGTAATGAGCTGATTCTATTAACTTTGACCCTTCCACAAGAGACACAATCAAATAAGCTGTGTGAGAAGTTTGCTCCACTCAAGGTTAGACGGTCCAAACTAAAGAATGTATTTTTAGAAAGTAATAACTATGCATGTAGCTGTCGTAGTCTGTTATGTTATGTTATAAACTCATGACAGAATATAAGACAAAACTCAAGTCACAGTACAGTCTATTTAACTTATTTTTTTCCCTCTCTCTCTCTGTCTAGCAGCCACAGCAAATCATAACTGCCTCATAAACAGTCTGTTATTTTTGTATTTTAAGAAAGCCTCTTCCAGTCAAAAAGACACTCCATCTGGGTGGTCAAAGGGCTGAGGTGCAGGTGTTGGGGGTGTAACTAAACAATAAACTGCACTAGGGCAACAACATGGACACTGTTTACAGGAATTGCTCCATCTACTGCCAGCAGGGAGAATTACCATGGGTGAAAATATTAGCTAATTAAGATCATGTCCCTACAAACACTACAATGCAATTTGACAACAAAGAGGCTTAAAAAGTCTGGGGATGATTTATGGCCTTAAAAACTACTGGGCTTTTAACAGTGATGTAACAATCCTGGAAAAAAAAATGAAAAAAGTGTTTTGACTGCTCAGAGCAAACAGATATATTGCACAAAATTCATCAAATAAGCATAAATAAAGCATAATGTGTGTTCATTAACATCTGCTGGACAATCCTTAGATATACCAGTCTTACTGTGTTGTTTATTTATTTGTTTATTTTACCTTTATTTAACCAGGGGGTCCCACTGTGATTCAGAATCTCCTTTTCAAATGAGCAACATAATACAAACAGTAAAATCACAAATTTTCACATTATAAACCATTTGCATCTCTCAAGAAAAAAAAACACATGCACATGTCTCGATCACCACACTTTTTACAATTTAGTTAAACCTTTCAGGTGATACCATAGATTTCAATTTAAGATCTTTCTGTAAATTAAAATGTGGGGGAAGAGCTGGAGTATCTGTAGTTTCAAAGAGGAAGAAAATCAGAACTTTTCCTCCGTCTCTACATGTGCTTTGCTTGTCACCTGCACCAGCTTCTTCAGCAATGGATTCTTAATGTCACGCTGCTCCACTGAGACACAAAATTATTCCTTTCCTGTCACCATCAAACTCCTGAATTCTGGGCTGTTATCAACGCATGGTCATTTTTGCTTAGAGCTTGGATCAGGCCATGCACACTTTATCTTCTTTGGACATTTTGAACAGAGAGGAAAAAGAATACCCAAGTGGCATCGTTCAGTGCTCTGGGTCAACTGTCAATCATCTACGGAAAGGAAATGGGGCAGAGGAGTTTAAGTCAGCCATGGGCTAAGAATCAAAACTTTAAAGGTCCAGTATTACACAAAATTGACTCTTGTGAGCTTGAAGCCATGTTATAATGTTGTTACCTCATCAAAAACATACCTGGAGTTGTGTTTTGTTTCATTCACATATGTTTGAGTATTTGTGGTTTATTAGTCTGTCTACATGTCCAAAGCTCATAATGGTCTGTTCCACTTTGTGATGTCACACAGTGGTAGTTTTCAAATTAACAGCTAACGTTTACATTTACTGTAGCTCAGAAGATATTTCCAATTTCAGGCCTGAAATTATCCATATGATTCTATTGAAGGGGTATGGAGTTTAAAAACACAGTGGAGCACCTCTTGTATTATCACATGACATCACAAGGGGGATTCATTTGAAAGAAGAACTAAATATGCAGGGTTTGTGTATTAAACATGTGTGAGTGAAACAAACACAACTCTGGATATGTGTTTGATGAGGAAACAACATTATAACATACATCAGAAAATAATGTAATATTGGCCCTTCAATACTCATAATATTCAGTTCTTATAACTTGCTTATCACATGAGTTTACTACCTTATTTTACTAAGTTATACTGCATACTTTTCAGTTCTACTTAACTCAGAGTTGATTTCTACACTTCCCCTCTAACCTAACATGACTTGGCTCCTCATTCATTTTTTCCTGTGTAAGAACCCCCATCGTCGGACTGTGGTAGTAGCCAGCCCGTGCCATCCATTATTCTGAGGCAGGAGGGCATTAAAGATTCATCTGTGCAACTCAACCTCAAAGGAAAGACTATGACCCCTGGTATCGCTGCTGAATTATGGAGACCGCCAATAAAGTTGTTTTCCTTTGATCTCATATACCGAGCTCTCTCCTTCCTTGGTGAGTACAGACAGGTAGAACACACGGATGCAAACATGACATACTTGATGAGTATATGATAGATGAGTTTTCATCTATGCTTTACAATAATAATAATAATAATAATAATAATAATAATAATAATAATAATAATAATAATAATAATAATAATATAACATGTTTTTAGCAGGTCCATTACACACCTGTCTATCTTTTGATCATGTAAAGATCTTTTTCGTCACTTTTACATAGAATTATTCATTCACTCTCTGCACTTGGAGGTAGTAAGATACCTGGGGCTGACAGACATGTAGCTACCCAACTGTACTCCTATAATTTGATGCTTAAAAGTTACTGTCAGGATTAAGTTATGTATAGTTTATTGTGTTTATTGTGTATGGTGATTTGTTTTCTGCATTTGACCCATCCATCAAAGGTGCTGGGGCAAGATTTAGGGGCAGTATCTAAATCTTGAGTTAGGTTTGGTCAGGTCTGTCTTAGTTGGATAATTATACTTAAAGGACCTATATTACGCCATTTTCTCATACATGCATGTTTAACCTTCTGAACTCCTTGTGATGTCATGTCGTAACACAAGAAATGCTCCACTGTATCTTTAAACTCCATACACCTTCACTAGAATCCTTGAGTTCAGTTCGGTTTATTTGTCATTTGCAGTATAAAAATCACATTGGAAAATATGATATTCACAACAATTCAAACACATTACTTTTAATACAGTTGTTGTTGTTGTTTTTTTTCTTTCAAACTGTTCACTGCTAATAATATGGCGTACAAACATCTCAACTTTTTTGCTATTGAATTTGCCCTTGTGTTGGTAGTAATTCCATTTGCTTGTCACTTCTCTTCTTTGATCCATAGTAAACAACAAGGAACAATTATTTGAAAACTGTCTTGGCTGTCTTCTCTCTTGCATAGTAAGTGTCTGCCTGCCTACCATAAATCTCCCTTCTGCCATTAGGTGCAATCTCAGCCTCTCCCTTAAAAGCTCAGAGTAGTCGCCCCGAGCTTGGCGTAGGCACACATTTGCTCACACATGCACATTGTTTATATTTAATCGATGTCAACTTGAGGGTCCCTTTCCAAGATGGCCGTCATTTGTCAGGTATAAATAATTCACACACAGACAGGATCACACAACATAGAAGCAACCATGGGTGTTTTTTGTGCAATGGTGGCTCCTTACCTGGAGGTGAGCGCTCAGCCTGGCTTTCACACTGTTCCTGTTTTCCTGTCCCAACAGCAGCCCCGTTATTTACTGTGCTGTAGTCATGGCAGGATCAACACCAGGGAGTGTGAAGCTGCTACGAACAGGGACACCAGTGTTACATGTAGCCCACACATCGCCATCTTCTTAGTCCCAAGACCAAACATGCTAAATATTATATCGACTGAAAGGTGCATTGTGCAATGGAGACGTTATTGCTTTGTCTAGAATGTTCCATGGTATGACATTAAACACTTCTATATAGTATTTATTCATTACAGGTGTTCCTATTGCTCAAAAATACAATTCTTTTTTCTGTGAATACAGTTGCAGCTCCACAGATCTGACCTGTAATGTAGCCTATAGTTGTCTCCCTTGAGGTAGATAGGTTTAATCTCTACTGTGGAACATTCTGGACAAAGCAATAACATCTCCATGATGCAGGTGAAAGACCCTCCACTAGAAAAGTTGTGTAATGTACCTTTACTGTAATGTTCAATATATGAAAGCTGGAATATATTCTGAGAGATACAAGACTATAACCAGACCATACTCCATACAATTGTACAACAACTCACCCTAATGTAATACATCGCCCTATGTCATGTCAACCACTTTTTCATCTTTGCATTGTTTTCCTCTTATGACCTCTTGTCTGAGAGATATGTTTGCATTATTATCTTTCTATTTATTTATTTTTTTTACTTGTCCATATACATTTATATAAGTATGCCTTATTTGACTCCAGTTTGCTGCAGCTGGCTCCTGTGATGTGAAAATAAAAACATAACTGAACTTAATATGATCAAAGGTGATGCTACGTGATTTTTATTATTTTTTTTTTTTTTTTGTAGAACATATTCTAATTTTAAATGATTTGTAGTTTCTTTATTTTGAAGCTATTTCTGAACAGAAATAGAACAGAAAACGTTTTTTGCTTAGTGGCTTTTTTTTTTCCACTATTCATCTACGACTAGTACTACTACTACTGTTACTGCTACTTCTACTACTACTACTACTGCTACTAATACTACTACTGCTGCTGCTGCTGCTGCTGCTGCTACTGTTACTGCTACTAATACTAATACTAATACTAATACTAATACTAATACTAATACTAATACCACAAATAATACTAATACTTCTCTCAATCCTCAAGTTATTACCCATAGCAACTCTGTTGAAACCCTCATAATTTCACTATTGCATGAGCTACAGTATGTGCTTTACCTGTGCAATGATTCCTCCACTACCTCCTGTGGCGAGATAAACACTTGACCATTTCATTACCCCATACTGGGCGCTGCTCCTCCAGAATGTGGTGACACATAACACAGAGAAAAATATCTTGCAGCAGAAGGGGCTAATTTTCTCTGTAGGTGTCCTGTAGCATGGCCAATTCATAGCATGTGGAAGATACATGTTTTATGCTATACAACACCAGGTCCTCCACCGTGAAGCGGGCTGCACCTATCCCAGTTACTGTTTTTTAGTTTGTAGTCTGTTGCCATGACAGCAGAGAAAATAGTTTTGTTTTAGTAAAGGCAGATGAAAATGTGAAAACTCATATGCAGGAAAATGTTGAAGTATTTTTAAATGTCAGTGAGACCTGTCATTATATGCACTATATCATAAAGAAGAAAGGTTAACTGTATGTACCTATTCATTTAAAGGTACTTTTGGTGGAGAGTCCGCTACTGCTCGTCTCTATGGAGATATTCTTGCTTTGCCTAGAATGTTACTGTATGGCTTTAAAAGTATCTATCAGGCATTTATTTAATTACTAATAAAGAAACTGCTTTAAAAAACTGCATTTTTACTGTAGCAGGTTTGCCTCTCTTCACGTCTAACCTGTAACTTGGGCTGGTAGCGTTACCTGGTTGGCTTCACAGAAATAAGACGTTCAGAAAGCTAAGTAATAAAATCTCCATGGATACAAGCAGATGGCAGACTCTCCACCAGAAAGTTATAATGCACCTTTAAATATGTGTTAAAGTAACTCATAAAAGAGTGTTAATAATGGGCTAAACCAATTACATATTTATTTGAGAAATTCTGCATTTGTATCTCTCAAACCATCACCACTCACACAGTCACGTAGACTCACAAAGATTACATGGAAGATAAGGTGTTTTCTGTAATAAAACACACATGGGTCATTTACTGTAGAAACCAGTTGAACCTGTTCCCCGGCTACGTTTTCTAGTCCATTGACAAGAGAACAAGCTGGACTCAATACCAGCCAATAGATCCAACTGACTGGACCACACCAGTTGCTGGCTGAAAGTCCATTAATCTAATCCTGTCCTTCTTTCTGAGGCTACATTGGTGCACAAGGATATATTTGTATTATTTAAAGGCGCTCTATGTAACTTTTCTGGTGGTGAGCCTGCTACCTGCTGGTCACCATGAAAATGTTACTGCTTTGCCTAGAATGCTTCACAGTTTGACATTAAACTTATCTATTTCCCTACCATAGAGACAAGCATGTGACACTACCAGGCCAAGTTACAGGTCACATCTGTGGAGATCCAAGCTTGTTCACAGTAAGAATGCTTTTAGACGGCCTCTATTATACTATTTTCTGATCTATGTTATAATGTTCCCTCATCAAATACATACATGGAGTTGTGTTTTGTTTCATTAACACACAAATCATGCATATTTAGGCTAAATTTATCTCTCAAACTGAAAATATTCCATCCCACCTTGTGATGTTATGTGATAATTCAGGAAGTGCTCCACTGTGGATGATTTCAGCCATGGAATTGCCAAATTCTTCTGAACACAGGGTAGGTAAAAAAAATCACTTTCTGACATCACAAGGTGGAACAGAGCATTTTGAGCTTTGGAGATGTAGACAGACTAATAATGAAGTTCCTCAAACATGTGTAAATGAAACAAAACACAACTCCAGGTATGTTTTTTGATTTGGCAACAGCATTATAACGTGGCTAAAGCTTGCAAGAGTCAATTTTGCATAATGTGGGACCTTTAAACACCAATAACACTGGCACTTGAGTAAATGCAAGACAGATCAGTTTAATGCCATACTGTGGAATATTTCAGACAGATTAATATTATGAATTCAAGTAATTTTAAACCACAAGCCCATATTTCTTTTCTGTAATATAAAGGGTCAAGAGTGACATCTAAGGACTTTGTAAGACAACACAGTTCATTGGTCAGACATGGTTATTAAGGCCTGCCAACAGAAACAAGGTTACCGAGCGGGAATTTGCCTTGAACTGCTGTTTGCCAACGCTCTGACACATGTGTTTGATCATGTTTATTGGTTTAAAGGCCACATAATAGCACATTAGTTTCCCTCATTAACAACTTCACATGGCAGCGACTCGGCCTTGAAAACCACAGCAGCATGAGAATAGGTGAAGGTAGGGTAGAGTCTTTCATAGGGGTGTCCCATTATCTATGTTCCCCGTGCCACCCTGGACCCAATTATAAATCTGGGCTGACCTGGACGCTTCAGAACAAGGACAGATACAAGGAAGCTGTGGTTAAATCAAGCTTGTCTCGTTTCGTACCAGACGGAGCGTTGATAGATACGAGGCTACTACAGATACAGATGTACAGTGGCAAAAAACAAGAATTCTTTGATTAATGAGGTGTGACCAAGCCTCAATGTTGTATTTTTTTGCAGTGCTTTTCCTCCCTGGATTTTGACAGATGAAAAAGAAGGGAAAAACATCACATCCCACACATCAATATCAAACAAGACCAAACATGCCAACAAGCCTGTCACAATAATCACTGTAACGACTTATATGGTTCAATATATGAAAGCTGTAACAATATTTTTTGAGATATACAGGACTACATTCATACCGTACTCCATACAACTTTACAACAATGGACGAACTGTTGTTAGATACGAGGCTACAACAGATATAGGTGTACAGTGGCAAAAAACACATTCCTTTGGAGTGCTTTTTTTTATTTTTTAAAGGGATGAAGAAAAATAAAAATAAAAAAGTGTATGTAGTCCTTACATCAACATCTTCTTAGACCCATGACCAAACATACCAAAAGGCCTATCACAATTATTATAGCGACTTATGGTTCAAAATATGAAAGGTGGAATAATACTGTTTGAGAGATACAGGACTACGTTCATACCATAGTCCATACAACTGTACAACAACTCACACTTATGTAGTAGATAATCTTCAATCATGTCAGTCACTATTTCATCTTTACACTGTTTTCTCCTTAGGACCTCTTGTATATAGCTGAGAGATATAGTTGTTTTAATATATTTCTATTTTTATTTTTACTTGTACAGATAGATGTACATATTTGTTTCGTACCAGATGGACCACTGATAGATACGAGGCTACAACAGATATAAGTGTAAAGTGGCAAAAACCAAGAATCCTTTGATTAATGAGGTGTGACCAAGCCTCAACGTTGTATTCTTTTGGAGTGCTTTTTCCCCTGGGATTTTGACAGCGATGGAAAAAAGGGAAAAAAGAAGACAGACACTCTTTGAGAAGAGTTAATTCCCAAAGGATGGAGCCTGGCAGCCTTGTGAAAGTGCACATACCGTCTGGAGACCACTAATGGCGCGTTGCTACCATGCAGAGGTGTTGCAATAGTGTTTTTAGACAGTCAAGAAAGCGTCTCTGATCTTGGATGGACTGTAAATCGTGAAGATGGATAAGTTTAAGGGCAGGTGTACTTGATGAAGGACGCCAGGTGCAAGAAGAGTTTTCAGAGTGATAAAAAAGAGGCTAAAATAGTCCAGTGAAAGGGGCCACAGAAAGGGTACAGCGAAAATGACTGCAACTAAGTAGGGTGAAGGTGGCAAAAGGAGTAGAGTTCTTCCAAGTGATAGAATATTGGCAGGCTGAGAGAATCATTTTCAAGATAGCTGAAAATGTGCAAAACAGGAATGGGTACACTCTTGTTGGATAATGTTGATGTATTTGAGAAGTGTGTTTGCAGTGAGACCTGTAATGCACTGTAGCTGATTTTAAAGGTTCTACATTACTCAAAACTGACTCTTGTGAGCTTTAAGCCATGTTAAAATGCTGCTACCTCATCAAAAACATATCTGGAGTTGTGTTTTGTTTCATTCACACATTTGAGTAATCCATTATTATTATTTTGTCTACATCTCCAAAGCTCAAAATGCTCTGTTCCACTTTGATGTTATGAAGTGGTAGTTTTCAAATTAACAACTACAGCTTTTTACCTTTTGTTCAGTAGAGATTGGCTATCCCAGGGCTGAAATTATCCAAATTATTCTAGTGAGGGTGTCTGGAGTTTAAAAACTCAGTGGAGAGCTTCCTGTATTACCACATTGCATTACAAGGTGGAACAGAGTGTTTTCAGAGTGAAAGAAGAACGTGGCTTAAATATGCAGGGTTTCTCCAGATATGTTTGTGATGAGGTAACAACATTATAACAGCTCAAAAAATAGAATAATATGGGCCCTTTAAAGGAAAAAGGTTGTATCATATGGACAACACGCACCTCTATTTCTCGTGGTCCAAAAATAGGGACATATTAACACCAATGACAAATTACAGCCATCTTGTGTGTGTATTAAAAAATCAACATGTCAGTCTTTTTTTTTTTTTTTTTTATAATAAATTAAATATTTCACATTTTATTTTATGTGCTAATTATGGATACATATATGCAAATAATTGTATTATTTATTCACAACCTCTTCTACAGTCATAAAAAGACACAGGGAATCTATACTCAAAACAACTGTATATCCCAACCCGACTACGGTTTAAAGACTGTTAGATATATTTACTGGCATATGGCACACACAAGCTATTCTCAAAATTGCAGTTTATAAACTTTTCTTTTTCTGTATTTTTTTCTCCAAGATGAGCCAGTAAGGACTTTCTGGGTTTAAAATATATTGCTCCTGTGAAATATCAGCTAAAATCACTTTAACAAAACACACAAAGCATTCTTGTGGACATAAGCACGTTTTGCCGCTTTCCCTTAAGCAGTGATCCCGATTCATGCTGTTTTATGATCTCCTCTAAACCATCCTATTTTCAATATTACACTGTTAATAAATCCAACCATCAAAGAGAGTCCAATTGCCCTTGTAATATTGACATGGGAATGGCTCACATTTGGCCATTTGGTAAGATCCTAATGTGCCATAAATGTGCAATCTCTGTTGGCGTTTATACCCTTAACTGCCATGATGAGCCTGAGAGCCTCCTCATGTTTAGAGTGCTGTCAGAGGAGTGTCACGCACTGCACTAACATGCTAACGCGCCACATAGCATCAGCCTGAGGCAAACCACCAGCACAGTTTGTATATTTTCCTTCTTGAACTAGTTTGTAGGTTTACTGCATTAAATCACATCTACACAGTACTGCATATTTTCTAATGTATTAAAAGAGCCAATGCAATATTATTAGAGAGAGCAAGTTTTGCATTGTGAAAGTGGGTCATCCGCAGCGCGAGTGTGGAGCTGCCTCGCCGGTGCAGAAATGAGGTATAAAATACAAACAGATGAGCTTGCAGTGCAATAAAGCCAGCATCTCCATGGCCCCTCCACATACACCCTTCACAAACATACACACAGAAACACATAAGCACACTCACATTTGAGCAGGTGCAAGATTACATCTCAGCATCTTAGTCAATCAAATCCTCCCCGGTCCCACCCCTGGTGCGATCTTTAAACCCCTATAGAGAGGGGGCAGGGCATGGGTGGAGGGAGGGGTAGGAGTCTAGTGTAACAGGTTTTGGGGCGGGAAAGGTACATAGAAGCTGACAAGAAAATAAAATGTCTATAATGTTTGGTGACATATACAAAGTTTCTGTGAATGTCAGTGGGAAGTCAGTCAAAGCTCCTATAATATACAAAATGGTCTCTTGTGACCTTTAAGCCATATTAAAATGTTGTTACCTCATAAAACATATCTGGAGTTATGTTTTGTTTCATTCACACGTTTAAATAATCCTTTATCATCTACATCTCCAAAGCTCAAAATGCTCTGTTCCGCCTTTGATGATGAATCAAGCTAGTTTTCAAGTTAACAGCTACCATTTACCTTATGGCCAATAGAGACGGGAAATTCCAGGGCTGAAATTATCCAAATTATTCTAGTGAATGTGTATGGAGTTTAAAAACACAGTGGAGCCCTTCCTGTATTACCACATGACATCACTAGGTAGAACAGAGTGTTTTCCGTTTGAGAAAAAAACTCAGTAACTAGATATACAGGATTTGTGTGTTAAACAAGTGTGAATGAAACAAAACACAACTCGAGGTACAGTATGTTTGTGATGAGGAAACAACATTATAACATACTAGTAGATCAGAAAATAGCGTAATATGGGCCCTTTAAGTATATACAAATTGTGGTTCCGATGGCCAGAAGCATAATCCAGTTGTGTTCCCGTTTTTAGCTATAAATAGTAAGGATGATAGGTATAAGTATAGCTCAATGATGCACAGACACACGCTTGGCAATGGGACACTTAACACAGCGCTGGAGAGTTCATTATGGAGTGACACCGACTCAGGCTGATTTGCTGAGACGAATCAGATTTCAAAATGAGACATATGCATTTTTTCTCCGTCTCTCCCCTCTGCTCTTTCACTCGCGTTCCCAGGCGTGCAATGAAATATTAACTCGTCCTGTATGGCAGCCCCTTAAATTGCATGCACCATTCGCACAAAGAGCCCAGCAAACGTGCCATTACCTCATTTTAATCTGAAGCCCGTGTCTGGGCTACTTGCTTGTGCCTACCAGAAGGACAGACAGGCAAAACGTACAGAGAGAAAATCCTTTTTGACAGTCTTTCACATCAATTTACACATATCTAAAGACTGATCAAAATTCTGTCCGAAAAAAAAAAAAAAAGATGAATGGGTATATTGAGCTAGTTCTGGGGTACGTGCACTTTTCATCATGGATCAAATGTGAGGTAGTCTGTCTATATCATAACTCTTGTGCTGATGCAATTTCAAACCATGTTCCAGAAACAGCCTACATACTGTTCATGGTTTACTATCACTTCAACTACATTGGAAATGGCACTTAATTCACTATGATGACTGACATGAGTCTTGATCTTTTGAATCTTTTTGAACTACTTTTTTCATTATTTTACTTCTGTTTTATTTAGATTAAAGGTGCATTGTGTAACTTTTCTGGTGGAGGGTGGTATGATGGTCACCTGCTTGTTTCTATGGCTATGTCATTGCTCTGCCTAGAATGTTCCATTTATTCAACAAACAGGTGGTTTTATAGTCATTCTGACTGTGAGCGGAGTCGCCTCTCCATAAATATGCTCTGTAACTTGGTCTGGTTTGGTCTCCATGAATATAGAAAGTTTAATACCATACTGTAAAACATTCCAGACAAAGCAATAGCATCTCAATGGAGAAAAGCATTTGACGGACCCTCCACCTGAAAAGTCACGCAATGCACCTTTAACTATTTTATTACAACACACACTCTGGTATCAATTGAATTTGGAATATAAGTAAAAAAAAACAAAAAACTTTTGCCTTTCCAGTCAAGAATACAAACATACAATGACCTGTGGACTTTTATTTCCCTCTGATCATATGGGGTGTGACTGAAAGGTGGATTAGCCAATCAGGGACATGTATGGTTCATCCATATAAAAAGGCTGCTTGCAAGGAAAAAAGGAAAAGGAAAGAAAATAACACAGTTGATAACACACGTAATGATGTTGATATGTGGTGAGATAAGTTTGAATTTGTTCTAAATGATTAATGATCATTGTATCCCAATTGTAACAAATGAAAAACAGGAGGTCTACCAGTGTCAGTGGTAGAAAGACGTCTAATCCATTATAATTGATGCCAATAAGCCTGAAAATCTCCCAATCCAACTTTATTGTATTCTTATTATCTTAACTCGGCTGCTCTCGCCACATCTCTGGTTCCCCTCCTAATGCTTCTCTCAGGGATTTGGTTGGGGCCTAATTAGCCATGTTGATGGATTGTATAGACTGTGTGCTATGCTCTTTACGCTGGGTGGTGGGCTGTGCTGGTCTCTAGGGTCTATGCTAACGCAGTCATTCCCCTTTTGGAGAGTGCTAGCCATTAGCAGCCTTCTCACCCGGCCAGCATAGGGGATTATGGGAATAAAGGATCGAGACTACATGACCTTGGCCTCAGCATATCTGCTGCTGAAAAAAAAGAAAATTTCACACGTTGAGTTGTGCAAGCTTGTCGAAATGTGTATGTTGAGAATGTTGTGATCTGTGATGGGAATGGAAAAATGTCCAAAGTTCGCACATAAACACTTCCTTCAAGGGTGCAGCTTACATCATGGACCACCTATTGACTCTGACCCCGTGAACTCTCTGGTAACAAGTCAAAGAATGAAGAAAAGAAGATCTGAAAATTATAAAGAAAGCTTGGCTCAGTGCACACAGGGAGAGACTGACATCCTCGTTGGGAAGAAAGCAGCCATTGTGAGAGGTAAAGAGACACATGCGAGCAGGGAACAGCAACCTCGGAGTACGCAGCGGGTAGTGTATTCTTTCTTTTGGGCTCTGTCTCGATCAACCTATCAATTAACATCAAAAAGCAGCCCACGAAAGCTGACAGCCCTGCAGGAGTGTGCTAAGAAAGAACCTTCAAAGGGTTTGCTGCAGTCTTACCTTGACAAAACACTCCCACAGAGGGCCTTGCTCTAGAAAAACTGACAATTTTTACCACTTAACCTGTCTCTGAGATCCTCTATGCCTGACGCAGATCACATGACACTGTTTAGCAGCCATTAAGGTTTCTGCTACGGGTGGAACATTTCATGGTATTTTTGTCACAAAGCATGTATGAGTAAAGCATGCATTTCTTCCATGCCACTACTGCAGAATGTGCAACTACTTTGGAATTGAATCACTAAACAACTCTCTAAATAGCACATTAATACATTAAACAGATGAAAAGAGAAGAGCTTAGCACAGTTCCATCTTACGATAACATGCAAATGTTTGCTAGTAAATGCTATATTTGCAATGAACAATTCTTAACTATTTATTAATCTGTTTCAATTTGAATACAACCAAAGATGACCAAAATTAATCAATGGCTTTAATATTTTTGTCCGGAAGACCAATGCAAATAATTTGACTTTTGCCAATGAAATGCTGCACTCTTTTTTGTAATCTGTAAAATTTACAATGTATAACTGTTACAAATGTTCATTAACATGCACTAAATAAAAATTGCATTTTTAATAATGAGAAATCTTATTATAGAAAAATGTTACTAGAAAAATAATTTCAATACAATAAACACCACATCTGTGATATTTTAAAGGGAAAACATTTCCAGTTAATTCCTAATTTACACTACATTCACCTCACAACTCTCCACTTGTCTGCGCACTTCCAAACCATTACAAAGTCTCCCTTTCTTCTTTTTCCCTTTTCTGTGCTGCTTCTTTTCACTGAGTTAACACATAACATGCAAATGCAGACTGCCCGGCTATCCACCGCATATAGTAGTTCCTCTGATGACCAGTAGAGGGAAATAGAGGGCTGTTATTTCAAGGCTACCATCATAATGGCTTCCCATAACCGTTTAGGCTCTTCCATGTTCATTATGGCATTTGTTTGTTTAAGCACCTCATACACAACTTCATCCAGATATGTAGTTCACTGGAAGTAGGTTAAGATAGACACATGTTTGAAAGTGACAATTACAATATTTAGGTAACTGGGGTCATATTTTATTTTCATTTAACAATATGCAAGGTCTAGTTTTATCCACAAACACAAATTTCATAAACAAGCTTCTTGTAACTCATTCTGTGGAGGGGACTGAACTGAGTTCTCCACATTTATCAATCTGCAACGGCTCTCACTAAAAGTGATCGGGAGAAGGAGGAATGCCACGACTAACATTTGGATCTGATTGGTTGAAGTGTCATAACACACACAAACGTCGGAACAAGCCGAAAAAAATCACAGACCTGTACAGACATCTTCCCTGATGAAGTACGTCTGGCGGCGTCATCATGTTTGTGCCTTCCACACAAACCTCAATGCTGTGATTGGTCACCCCGCTGCTGGGGGAATTTGAACCTCACAGCGGATCTCAAGATGGATTCTTGTGAGTTTGTGAATTAATATTATAATATATAATAATATAATATTCCTGTGCAAGGTTAACTCCAGTGTTGCCAAAAAGTAATTCCTATGTGTACCAGTTCACATATGGTGACATGTTACGCAGTGTTTACTGAAGAAAGTTGTACTTGACTGAGCCCCTCAGATTTCTATTACAAAATTGTAAAAAAATAAAAATATTATTCTATACCCACAAAATGACTCATAGATCAAGCAATGGATTATATATCAAAATATCCCCATAGAAAACCTTCAACATGTCAAGTGAAAGACCGAGATAATTGGGATCTTTTAAAACCACTGAAGGTGATAATTCTGTCTCAATTTTAGTATTCTTCTTTTGAAATGGCAGGAGTTTTATTCAGCTATATACTAGCGGAGTAGATGGAGGAGGGGGTATTTTTTTCCCATTGTCCTGTTATTATTCTACAATAAATGGCATCTCAAAGTGAAAGCCTGAGAAAGCACGGCAATTCCATCTCTTCATTTGGACAATGTTTCAGGCTGCTTGAGGAAAACAACCAGATCTTGGTAACAACCTTTATAATCCACATCTGCAAAGAAATCAATTGACACATGTCCATAATTTATGTTAAATGCAATAATGGGAAATGACCCATGGACGCCTCATCAGGGTCTGCCCCTCAACAGTATTAAATATTACTGGCCAATGGAATATTGTAATGTGATCAGTAACCCAACAATTGAACATATACAGAAAAAAATGTGGGATCATGCCAGCCTCATATCGGGCCCTCACCTAACCTCACCCCTGGCACGTGATGGAGCCAGGCCATCGGCACAAAGCAGGAGAGGACAAAATGTTGTGTTGTGGACATCATGTTGGCTTGGCTCTGGATTTTCTTCACCGTGTGACAGCTGGTCGTGGCGACTCCTGTGTAAACTAAGGCCCATGGCTTGTCTCCTGTTTCACTATGCCTCCCCTTCTTGTTTTTAATGTAACATGCTGGGGTCTCATTGTGGTTTAGTTTGGTCTCACCCTCCTTCAAGGAATGGACTACCTTGATAAAACCTGATGGTGCTGTTTATGAGGTTATTGAAGACGAATGAACTGTGATCTACTGCCCCACTGTTTAACAAGCTTGACTTAACTATAATAAATTATAAATCTTTTTCTAATCACTGTATCTGTCAAATATATTTGAGTGAACCTGTGGGCCTAGTCTAGAGCGGGGTACTTAATATTTATTTTTCCCTGCAGGGTGGTGTTGCTCCAAATAATAATTTATGTTACCATCTAGTCACACTTAGCTTCTAATTAATTATTATACAAACGTCCCCTTTTGCATTGTAAAACATTGTGTGACTAGTTTCAGACATCACAGCTGACCAGATGTGTGCTTGGGCCATACTTCCACAGGAGTGCCAATCGACCTCCTAATAAGTTACATGTTGGTCTAATTTGACCGGACAATAGTGTTCCAGTTCTTCACAATTTTGTTGTCTAAATGTTGTTCAGTAAATGTTTTAATAGTTGTCCCGCCCAGTTCCTGTTCTTTCTGATCTTTGGCTCTTGGACAACTGCTCTGATAATTGTTTTCTCTGCAACAAGGGTAACTGGGAATAGAACAACTATGTGAACAAGTTCAATAAATGTTTACTTGAACAACTGTGTCAGTGACTTTAAGTAAACATGGACATCCTATTGGGTGTAAATACAAAAGCTATAATGAGGAAAACTATAAATGAGAAGTGTTTAAGTTGATGCATTGCAAGAAATAATTAAATTCTGTCAACTGAAGAAAGATTTTGGAGAGAATATGTTTCATTCAAGAGGCTTCTTCACTTTCTTCACCATAGACTCTTTAAAGAAGTGGACTAAGTGAGTGTGGCGTCACCCACTAGGAATATCAATTTATTTACAGACAAAATAGTGAAATGAAAATACCAGGATCACGTAGAGCGGGTTAAACATTTTAAGACCAAAATCACAAGACTCACTGCAGCAGTTACAGAGAAAGGAACAGTTTTCAATGTAAAGTCGATTGGAAATGGTCAATGAAGCCGGAAGCGCGCCCATGCTCACTTCCTATATGGAACGTGGCGGCTAGCGGGTAACTATGTCCATTTATATATACAGTCTGTAGTTCTGACATGATACTGGTAAGTCATTGCCTTTTATCTGTGAGAGAAGAGGAGTATTTACCTTGCGAATCGGGATATTGTTCAAGTTCTCTTTCCTGTTTGGTATATTATGAACGGTGAAACTGGATGCCGTCACAGAAAATAGACTGCTTCTGTGTAATTCTGGCAACCAGCCGTACAGACCTGAAGCACACAAACACATATACAGAGAGGTTGTGATGCAGCAGAGTAGACCATTTTATAGCCAACAGTTATTCTGTGGTATTCATGTAGGCCAATGTAGTGCTTAATGCAAAGCAGAGGACTGATTTATTCATGAACACATTACCACAGAAGCAGAGATGATCAGCTTATATAGAGAAAACTCATTCGGCACTTGACTAAATATTCAACAGTACAGTACAATAGAATAAGTAACAATTTATTAGAGTTATCTGCACCATACGCTACCAATTTTATCATTATTACACATTTCCCTATTCAGCTAACAGCCAGCAGTCTACTTGTCAAGAACATTGTGTAAGGAAGCGTCATGACCCATAACCCCGATTTGTGCAGCGTACAGAGATAAGCTCTTCGTCTGGTGATAACTTTAAAGTGCAGACTACACATCATCCAAATACATTATTCATATAATCAAGTCGCTAATCATCTTTTTCAGAGCATCAGCTGGGGAATGGCTATTTTTACGTAGCTCATTTTGATGCCTTGTTTTTATTCATTTCCAGCTGAGCAGCAAGTGACAATAATAGCAATTAGGTTGATGCACTGAGCAGCGAGGGAGCAAAGTAAAAATATATTCTAAAAAGGAGTGCAAAAGAACATAGGAAGCCATGCTCTGAATCCATATACACTTTAATTGAATAATACCTGTTTTTCTCTGGTACATCTCCAATTCCAACTTCAGCAAAAACTACCATAAAAATAATTAAGTGGATTTTTGAGTTTTTCCTTGACCTACCAAAATGCAGACAGGTATAGGACTGGAATATCCAAATTTGTTGAGGAAATCTTTAAAGTTCCTATATTCTGTGATATTGACTCTTGTGAGTTTTAAACCATAAACCAAATAATGTTACCTATAAGTACCATTTATATTGGATCACATTTATGCTTTGATTTTTCCACAGATGCTTGTACACAGGTGTGATGAAGTGAAGTGAAGTAAACTGAACTGTGCAGTCCAATGAGGTTCATTAGTTCTTCTGATAATTTATTTTAATAGATTATTTTTTCAGACCAAGGTTTAGTTTGAGAGAACCACATCATGGACTGGGAAACAGCAAACATCACTGGGACAGGGATACGGAAACATGCTCACGGGACTATAAACCGGACTGAAGGAGCTTCTTTACTCTCACACACCTGAGATGGTGCTGCTGTCTTGTCTCCAGCAGGGATCTCCAAAGCCCATTTAACCAGCTGTCCAGACATGTCAAAGCAACATTCCACCATTCTGAGGAAGACTGTGTCAGGTATGAAAACAAACTAAACCTTGGTTTGAAAAAATAATCTATTAAAATTGATGTCAGTTGTCAGTGTTCATCAGTGAACATGCTGCTGCAATGAGCAACCGTGTCATGTTATGGTTTCTGTAGCACTGCAACTGACCGATCACACAGCTGACAGCTCAGAACGCCTCTATCAGCAGAAACTGTTTAGTCATGCTTCTGTCTGTGTGTCCATGAAACAGAACATAATCATGGTGAGAAACTGAGGGCTATATCAAACCAAATTTCTTATATAAAACCAGCAGTTGTCTCAATCTGACCTGTGGACCCTCCCCTCACAATCACTCTCACCTGCTCCACACTCTGTCCTGGATGAGCCACTCTCCACCTTTCTGTTTTAACCTTGCCTTTATCAACTTGTACTGTACCTGGAAATGACTTGTTCTCTACCTGGAAATGGATGCACATCAATTCTGGACACATCTGCAGCCTATCCGTACACGGGAGTAGAAACTTGATACTGTTTTCCCACATGGGTTTTGTGGACTTAGAGTTAGAGTAAGGTTAGAGTCAGTGTTAGTTTTAACAATTTTTGTTTTGGTTAAAGGTTGTATGGAGGTTTTGGGTTTTTTTTTTCTTTCAAATTGTCAATGATAGCATTATAGAGATGCAGCAGCCTTGTAATTATGATGACCAAAAAAAAAAAAAAAAAAAATTAAATCCATCAATTGTGGACGTGGTGGGATTACGGGGTTTACGAACGCCTCTCGCGCATTCCACAGACGCAAGACGCTGTTTACTCAACCAATGCAGCGGTTCTTAGCGGCCTTTTTCAACTGTAGCTTCCTCTCAGTTAGCACAAAGTTTGTTGTGATGGCAAACAAGAATCCACTACCAGTTAGCCGCAAAAGAAAGTCAGTTTTTGAGGTCGCTGAAAGAAGAAGAGAAGGGGAAAAGGAGTGAAGCTAAACTAAGGTGATACTCAGAGATTCCTTCCAGCGATGGCGTGCACTGAAGCAGAGGGTCTAAAGACTGACACATTGGTCGCTAAATTACTTCTGGACAGGTAAGTTCCTCTTATCATTTGAAAAAGTACAGTAAAGTTACAGCAGTAACAGCGATTCTGAATGCGCACCGGCTATAAAGAAGAAGCATAAGCGTAAGGAGGCGGCGGGAGCACGCATTTTTACTTAGGGACCTGGGGGGGGGGTCACGCATCTGCAACATTTGAAAAAGGACAAACAGTCGCTGGATTTCTCCTTCCTTGGAAAATCCTCTATACAACCTTTAAATTAACAATAAACCCTGAAACCATGTGAAACAGCTCCTGTATAAAGATATACACTATATTGCCAAAAGTATTCGCTCACCTGCCTTGACTTGCATTTGAACTTAAGTCACATCCCACTCTTAATCCATAGGGTTTAACATGACGTTGGTCCACCCTTTGCTGCTATAACAGCTTCAACTCTTCTGAGAAGGTTGTCCACAAAGTTTAGGAGTGTGTTTATGGGAATTTTTGACCACTTTTCCAGAAGTGCATTTGTGAGGTCACACAGTGATGTTGGACAAGAAGGCCTGGCTCTCAGTCTCTGCTCTAATTCATCCCAAAGGTGTTCTGTCGGGTTGAGGTCAGGACTCTGTGCAGGCCAGTGTAGTTCATCCACACCAAAGTTCATCCACACCAAACTCTTGGACCTTGCTTTGTTCATTGGTGCACAGTCATGTTGAAGAGGAAGAGCCATCTCCAAACTGTTCCCACAAAGTTGGGAGCATGGAATTGTCCAAAATCTCTTGGTACGCTGAAGCATTCAGAGTTCCTTTCACTGGAACTAAGGGGCCAAGCCCAGATCCTGAAAAACAACACCACACTATAATCTCCCCTCCACCAAACTTAACACTTGGCACAATGCAGTCAGACAAGTATCATTCTCCTGGCAACCGCCAAATCCAGACTCGTCCATCAGATTGCCAGATGGAGAAGTGCGATTCGTCACTCCAGAGAACGCATCTCCATTGCTCGAGAGTCCAGTGGCGACGTGCTTTACACCACTGCATCCAACACGTTGCATTGCACTTGGTGATGTATGGCTTGGATGCAGCTGCTCGGCCATGGAAACCCATTCCATGAAGCTCTCTATGCATTTTTCTTGAGCTAATCTGAAGGCCACATGAAGTCTGGAGGTCTGTAGCGATTGACTCTGCAGAAAGTTTGCGACCTCTGTGCACTGTGTGCCTCAGCATCTGCTAACCCCGTCCTGTCAGTTTATGTGGCCTATTATTTTGTATCTCTTGAGTTGCTGTCGTTCCCAGTCACTTCCACTTTGTTATAATACCACTGACAGTTGACTGTGAAATATTTAGGAGCGCGGAAATTTCACGATTGGACTTGTTGCACAGGTGGCATCCTATCATAGTACCACACTGGAACTCACTGAGCTCCTGAGAGCGACCCATTCTTTCACAAATGTTTGTAGAAACAGTCTGCAGGCCTGGGTGCTTGATTTTATACACCTGTGGCCATGGAAGTGACTGGAACACCTGATTTTGATTATTTGTATGGGTGAGTGAATACTTTTGGCAATATAGTGTATATTTAATTGGATCGTATATACTTAACTTCTAATATAAAGAACATAACCTAACACAGCATATGTGTAGAATCCCTCAGTCGTCCAGGTAGAATCCATAGCAAAAGGAGAAATTTAATTTGTTAACTGGACAGAGTTTATTTGGTCGAAAATAAACTCGACCAAATAAACTCTGTCCAGTTGACAAATTAAATTTCTCCTTTTGCTATGCTAACACAGCATACATGCTACAAAACTCAAATTCCAAAACTTAGGATACCACATCCAAAGACTGAAAGAATGATTTGCAAAACCCAATAACAAATTATTTACAAAAGAACATGCGTCAAAGAACAATGTGTGTCCATTTCACAATTTTATGAAAGCACACATTTTCATTGCAATCGCGGCAATAGATATCTTCAGGGACAGGATCGAACCCACTATTTTGTTGACACTGATGTAAGTGGTCCATTTTCTTAGCGAGAATACACAAGTGCATGCGAAGAAGCCTTATTTGGATCCAAAACAGCGTTGGCAGAGCACGATAAGTCAGATAGATTGTCTACTGGCAAAACTCTCTCTCTGATGTGAGTCTCTTTTATCACTTATTTCCAAATTGTTTTCCCCTCATTCCATTTGCGTCTCTGCCAGAAGGAGGAATACTCATTAAATCGCATTGATGGTGAAAATACAGGGTTCATGCTGGTTTGCATTTTCAACTCATTTGATGTTTTCATTCCTAGACACTTCCACCATTTTTCTCTTGCTCTCCTGCTGAAATTTTCTTACATGTGATATATGAAGGTCTGCCTGGTCGGAAAGCTTAAAACACACTCTGGGCATGACAGATAGCAGAAGGGAATTAAGAGCGATTTCATGGTGGCACCACGGTGACCAGCCAGGGCATAGGGAGAGAGGGAGGCTGGCTGCTGGGTACCCATGGCCTCAGAGACACTCTGTAATTGTGTGGTTGTGAAGAGCAGGTAGGTGTGCAAATTACCAAATGTGCCGTGTAAGCTCATTTCAGCTCGCTCAATCACTGTCAAGCCTTTCCAAGTTTTTTTTAAAGCAATTTTCAGTTTTAGTTTATTCCGAAATTTTACTTCCATGTGTTGTCAGTGAAGCAGAATTAGCCTATAGGTTTGGAAGTAGGGCAGAGATGATATATAAAATGTAGCACATGTAGCTCTAGTTCTCTTTAAATATGCACATATATTTTGATATCCTGTGGCAGCTAAGACATTTTATGTGGGCATTTACGGGGAGGGTTTTTGACCTTCTATGCCTGCAGTAATGTACCGTATACACAGCAGAGCAACTTTGAAAACCAGAGCACACAAGGAAAAGCAGTGTGGGCCACATTGACTATAAGAGTCTTTTATTTAGTCTCAAAAGTGGACTTTTGTAACTTTGATTGGGGGTCCGTTACCAGCTTGTTTCTATGAAGATGCCTGGAATGTTCAGCAGTATGACATACATGTTCTACCACACATGTATTCAATTGCAGCTCAAAAATAGCTAGAAAAACAGGCATTTTGACTGTGAGTGGGGTTGCCTCTCTGACCTGTAAGTTGGTCTGTCTTGGTCTACATGAAGATAAAAAGGTTTAATACTATACTGTGAACCATTCTATACAAAGGGATAACATCTCCATGGAGGAAAGCATTTGATGAACCGTCCACCAGAAAAGTTACACAATGCACCTTTAAGTTGTGATATTGCAAAGGCTTGTCAAATACTTTTTGCACACAATGTCTGGGAAGATGAATTAAAAAAAAAAAAGAAAAAAAAAAGTTAAACAGTTTATATGCTGTGATGGGAAGAATACTGTGAAAATGTATTTAGTTACAGAATACTGAATACCTGCATTAAAATGTATTTTGTAGCATATTCAGTTGCAGGGTCCACTGTATTCTGAATACTTAGAATACTTTTACTTAGACACAATATAGGATTAAAAACAACTTTATATTTGTTTCACTGTTTGTTTTGCATTTCCTATTACTGATTGTTGAGGGGAAAATTACACATGCACTCACCACAGAAGCAGTGTTTTCTATTTTTCTCACTTGTGATGGGCATTTTGAAGCCTAAATAGTGAGAATCAAGTACTGCAGTATACTCCTTTGTTTTGGGGAAAGTAACTGCATTCTGAATACTAACAAATGAAAAAGTAACAGTACCTGAATACATTTACTCACAATGTGTATTCTGAATTCATATTCACTCAATACGATACTCGATACATGTATTCATTTACTTCCCAACACTGTTTATGGGTGAGGTGAGCAACTTTGTTAGTTCCAGATAAACACATTTTTACACATGCATCCACAGAACCGTTGCTCATGTGGATTCATTTGTAAAAGTTGCTTCATTACAAGTTTATGTGATACTGTATTTTTATGGATGATCATTTCATTGTCATTGAATAAAAAAAATACTGTTACTAATCAGCTAAAAACAGTGCATTCATATTGGCATTTAAATTTACAAATAAATTATATAAACAACTTGTCAATAATGTAGCTGCAGTGATGCATTTAAGATTCCAAACTCACACAACAAAATTCATTGATTTGACCTGAGGTTTGGCAGAGATACAGTTTTTTCACCCCACAATGACTCACCCATCATTCTCTGTATTCTTACTGTATTGAATCGGATACATATCATAAATAATATTGCGCAATTTTGCTCCTGTTTTCCTTGGCATTTATGCCCAGTCTCCCCTTGCCTCTACACCATGTAATATTGTACTTGCCATTCTGTCCAATTTTTGGCAAAACCGATATTTCTTCCCTTGATGTATTGCCTTTATATAAAAAGGTGTCAAACCTCGGAGAAGGTGAAGAATTGCCGAGTTGCCTGGGAGCGCCGCGGGGTGGGCAGAAATACCAGCTGGTGTCACCCAGGTTTCCACTGTGGGAGCAGCAGTCTCTCTGGGTGGTATAGCCTTAGAAAAAAGTAAATGCTGACCCATAGGTGCTGAAGATGTGGTGGGGGTGGTGTGCGTGTTGCTAAAGCACAAGGTAGATTGTACTTGGCTCAGACTGGCACTGCGCTGTGTCATTTGGCTGATGGTGGGGGGCAAAAGGCACAAAACCAGGGCAGGGGTCTGTATGACCAGTCAGTAACAGGGTGAAAAAGGGTTAGTGGGGGCACTTAACTGGCTCTAAGAACTGGAACATTACCAAAAATGCCCTTTGAAAAGAAGTGCTTCAGACATTTTGTACTAAAGGTCCTATATCACACAAAATTGACTCTTGTGAGTTTTAAGCCATGTTATAATGTTGTTACCTCATCAAACCCGAAGTTGTGTTTTTCGTTCGGACATGTTAAAGTAATTTAAGTAATTCTTTATTATTAGCCTGTCTACATCTCCAAAGCTCAAAATGCTCTGTTCCACCTTGTGATGTCATGATGCTGTAGTTGTCATGTTAACAGCTACCTTTTACCTTTTGTTCAGTAGAGACTGACAATTCCAGGCCTGAAATTATCCAAATTATTCTAGTAAAAGTGTATTGAGTTTAAAACCACACCCTAAATACGCAGGCTTTGTGTGTTGAACTTGTGTGAATGAAACAAACACAACTCCAGGTTTTTGATGAGGAAACATTATAACAAAGATCAGAAAATAGTGTAATATGGACCCCTTAACTAAAAGATACAGGGAAAACTGTAATTAGTGACTACCTTAAATTACACAGTGTTTTTGCTGATGCACATTCCTGCCTATGCTGCTAATTTTGTACCTCTGATTAATTAATCTTTATTGGAAACAAAAAGGAAAGTATAACTCCCCTTGTTGTTTGGAGGTTAGACAAAGTTGGTGTGTGGACACAGACCTTTAATTTCTTAAGTTACTTGTTAATCTTCTCTACCGTCTCTCTTTTTGTCACCCTTTGAGTGTATCTTGTTCACCCTAATGCATAATTTCCATTGTCAGATACTCCTTCAGTTTTGGCTGTTTATGAATAATAGCATATTTTGAACTTAAAGGGCCCATATTACACTATTTCTTGTCGATGTTATCATGTTGCTTCCTCATCAGAAACATACCTGGAGTCGTGTTTTAGTTCATTCACACATGTTTAACACGCAAACAGAAAACCCTCTCTTCCACCTTATGATGTCATGCGGTAATGCAGGAAGTGCTCCACTGTGTTTTTAAACTTCAGACACCTTCACGAGAATCATTTGGATAATTTCAACCTGGGCAATTGCCAATCTCTACTGATCTAAAGATAAAAGGTAGCTGTAAATGTGAAAACTACCGCTACATGACATCACAAGGTGGAACAGAGCATTTTGAGCTTTGGAGACGTAGACAGACTAATAACGCAGGGTTACTCAAACATGTGTGAATGAAACAAAACACAACTCCAAGTATGTTTTTGATGAGGTAACACAAGAGTCAATTTTGTGTAATATAAAACATTTAAATCAACAGTAATAACATTAAACAAAATGGCACGAACAGAAATGTAAACAAAAGTTATATGGTATTGCTAAAATGGCAGGCATACCCTTCTTTAAAGGTTGATTTTCCTTGTTTCTTCTCTTTTTCCTCTTGTTGTCACATTGGAACATTACAATGGAATTCTAGTGTCAAGTCATGTTGCCTTGACGACTGCACAAATGGCAGGGTGCTAACAAGAGATTGGGACAAACACACACACACACACACTCTCTCTCTCTCTCTCTCTCTCTCATACACACACAAACATAAAAAGTATTACAAAAATGGAGATGGAGATGCTAAGTAATGCAAAACGGTAATAATATTGTATGTAGGGCTATATGTTTAATACAAGAATAAGAAACAGAGAATATTTAATTTCACACTGGGGAAAAGGGGTTAAGTTTATACTTCCACCCACTCCTTTTCAAACATGTATATTATTCCTTGTATACAAGGATTACGAATCCTTATTATTGGTTTATTTTCTTCTGCTTTTGTTATGTCTTGATGCAGTTTTTTTCGACGCGTGTTCAAAATAAACAATAACACACTCTCTCTCAGTAACATACACATATACACACTTACCTAGAAACCCGTATTCTACCTTGTTCTTCGTCTCCAAATGCCATTCAAGTGACACCCTTTTTGCACCGCTGCATGGAGCACCACTACCACCATCGGCTCTGACAAACTCACCTCAGCTGTAAAATTGGGCAGGCGTGCTGACCCCTTCTCCCTTTCCTCTGGTCCCAGCCTGCTCTGTATTCACCCAGTCAACCAGATCTGAGGCAACAACGTCTCTTCCACTCATCTCATAGCGAAGAGAGAGGGACCCTTCCTGGCCATCTCACTCAACGGTCCATGGGCTTTGCGATGATAAGACAGCCTGTTTATGTGCGCCACCTAACTCTATGTGTCATGCTCCAAAGTGTTTTTCATTCGCCGCTTGTCACTGTAGCCGGTGGCCCGTTGCTACACTCCATTGGGTGTGTGAGAGGACAGAGATACTAGTCGAGATGCTCTGATGTCGTCCAAAGAAAAATGAAAAGAAGGTGGAAAAAAAGTACAGATGTTAAGATTCAGTGCGTTGGGATGTGCCTGCAGAGAAGGATGCTCTATTTCTCATCATAACTATCAGCCCAGAGGTAAAAGGATGTTTTGTGGATCAGTGTATATAGGAAGTAGTCAAAAAGTTGTGGGGTGATCCTGGAAAAAAGTAAATGTCATTGCCCACAATCATCATGAGCTATAAGAAGATACTATAAGAAGAGGTAGGTGAGTACAGTGAATTTCACATCGGCATGGGAAGATTATGGTATAAGAAGTACTTTACATAGAATGTATACTGAGTGATTGGGAGTACTTCATCTGAGTTACACTGTTACCAACAAAAGAACAGTTGGATTTGCCTAGTGTTGACTATTTGGGCAAGATAATAAACCATATGTATAAGTCTTAGAGGGGTCATTCAGCCTCAGAGCAGGCACAAAATGCATTATGGGAAGTAGGATTTGCACAGACATACAAAATAAACAAAGCTAGAGCGTCTGGCATTTTTGGGGTATCAGAGGTGCAGACAGATATTGCTTGAAGAATGGGGATTTCTTCATACTTTCAACTCATTTTAGGGGATAGTATCAGCATACACAGAATATATGCAATTGACCAAAGTTGTAATAATAACATTTGGTATTTATCAAATGCAGCCTACTGTATACCTGCACTGAAAAAAATTATAACTGAAATCCACTGTCAACACAAATCCTCTTTTTATTTGCGGTGGGGCTTCATTTCTGATAGGCCTTAATAAAAACACAAACAAGAGGCAGCGGACATTTAGGGCTTTATCCTTCATCCGCAGAGAGATCTATTTCCAACCACGTCTTATCTAAATGTTGACATTTGAACCTGTGAGTAATATCATAGGGAATTATGTCTTAAGCTGTCCTTAATGGTGAGCTGCGATGGATCGAAATCAGCAGTCATCCTGTGCCCCTAGAAACAGTGAGAGGAATGGAGAGGCCTGATGAATAATATATTCATTCAGGGGAAAGGGGATATGACGGCAGGAAATTAAACACACTAATACTGGCAGCAGGCGACAGCACCAGAGCAGCTTAATTAAAGACTTAGAAGAATATGGTCCAACATCATGTTTTCATACTCACCTCTAAGTTAGACTGGTGGCATCATCAGCTTGTCTCCTCATACTCTCCATGCATATAAATAAGCTTAATGCTAGACTGTGGAACATTCTAGGAAAAGCAATAACATCTTTGTGGGAAAAAAGCTTGTGGTAGACCCTCAATCAGAAAAAGTTACATTATTCCCCTTTTAGAAGTTAATTTAATACAGATTATCCAAAAATGTACAAAATGACACACGCTGAGCTTCTACCTATGAAATGTCCATGATGTCACACCTCAAACAGTTTGTGTTGCTTTCAAAATTTCCAGTAGTATAACTTGAATAAACATTATGGGGAGTTCATGTGCAACTTCTGCTTAAATCAGTCCTGCAAAAAAAGTGTGACAAGTGCACAGTACATGACAAATAGCAGAATTCAGAATTTACTTGTACTATACAGGCAAAACCAGTGTTAGTTTAAGGACAGAGACTTGGCTGATCATAGAGCACAGTGGGGTATGTTTGGGCACCCTTCTGCCCTCTCATGACTCCCATAATGAGCTGCTATTTCTGCTACAGGATAATTATTAGCCTCTATGTTAACACCATGTAAGTCTGCAAAGAGACTTCTAATAATACACACATCTTTGGCAATGAGAGTTCACCTCATGTACAGCGCCATTGTTCAAACCTTAACACAAAGGGCACTGCTGTTTAATTACATGGGAGTTGCATCTGCTGCTAGGATGTGGACAATCACTCATAAAAATTAAATAAAATAAAATGCAGGTACCCAGCAGAAATGAAGAAAAAAGGGGCATAAAAAGTCCCTCAGCTTTTAAGAGCACCATCATACATCTCTCTCCGGGCCGGTGAAAAGGTGCCATGCTCCGCGATTCATCTTAGCTGACACATTTATTTTTATTTACACATTCTGTCCCTCAATATTGTGTGTCATTTCACTCTGCAACATGTGAGCATGTCCTTACACAGATGGTGTTTTAATAGTCTGACCACAACTAATGTCATTGAGAATTTTCTGCTCTATCAAGTCCAAGCAAGGCTGTTTGAATTTTAATATCAAGACGAGGTATTTAAGGACAATTAAAGGGCCCATGTTACGCTATTTTCTGATCCATATTATAATGCTGTTTCCTTATCAAAAACATACCTGGAGTCAGAGCATTCTGAGCTTTGGAGATGGACACAAATGATAACTCTGGGTATGTTTTTGAGGAGGTAACAGCATTGTAACATGGCTAAAAGATCACAGGAATCCATTTTGTCTAATATAACTAACAATATTTAAGTTAAAACCTTTGTATCAAGTTCAGAGATCTATCAGTTAGTCTTATGTGTGTATTATTTATGTATTGTGTGTAAGACTCCTCGACTGATTTGTCTCAGTTTGTAGGAGCAGCGCTTCTACTCCAGGCTCCTTGCTGTATTCAAAGATGCACATGGAGAGCCGCAGTTTATGATCATGTAAGTTGAGACACGATTCTTGAATGGGATTATGTCATACTCACAGATGGTGGTAAGATACAGATTTCCCTGCTGATTACATTGCACTTGCCATGAAATATCTTAAAGGTAAATTCACAAATGTTGAACCTGATCATTTCTATTACTGATCAGATCAAAGAGCTCACTGTATCACAACAAACATCTGCATTTGAATATAATATAAATACGAATGAATATAAATATTAGCTGGCCCACATCTGTATTAAAAATTATAGAATGTTGTCATGTAATCTGAAACCCAGCAATTGACCACAACACAGTAATCAACTATAAACTTGTGACACTATAAATTAATAATGCAAAATAGTTATAATTTCATACATATCCTCTGCTCTTATGTGATAAATTTCAATTTTTCTACACTTCTAGATACCCAAAATGCACAATAAGCCATTTAAAGGCATATTGTGTAACTTTTATGATGGAAAGTCCACCACCTGCTTGTCTCCATGGAGATGTGGTTGTTTTGTCTGGAATGTCTCAGTATACATTACACGTATCCATTTTGCATGTACTCAATAACATGGGTTTTTATTGACCTAAAAACTTTCATTCTTACTAGGAGTAGGCTTGCCTCTCCACAGATCTGACATGTAACTGGGGCCTGTGGTGTCACCTGCTGTCACCGTAGAGATAAATAAGTGTAATGCCATACTGTGGAACATTCCAGGCAATATCTCCATGGAGAGAAGCAGGTGACAGACCCTCTACCATAAAAGTTGCGCAATGCACCTTTAAGGGCCAAAAAAGGTGATTGTTTGCGTGATATGTCCCCTTTAAAGTACTTTAACATTTTCATATAAATATCAGCTCAGTTATAAAAAGTGAACTGAAACCCTGAACCTGTGAAACTACACTCATTTATTTTCATGTGTCATATTTACAAAATTACTATCCTGTGTCTAGCTCAGGCTTTGGGTAGAGAAGGGGATTTCTGTCATGTTAATACATTGCACAGCAGCGTTGCATTAATAATAAATAGTGCTAGATGTGAGAAAATATGAAAGAATTTGTTGAAAGCAAATTAATAATGCCCTGCTGTTAAATCCTGCTGTGACGCTTTTGGGCAAGGCATTTTTGCACCTTTTGCAAACATTTCAGGAATCATTGATGTTTCAGTTTGTCATTCGTGTGTCATGTTTTACAATTGTTACTTAGTGGATATCATTTATCTTTGAAAGCATTGGGGGCTGTTCTATTCCTGTTTTGTTCGTGGAGAAATGTGCACTTCGAAATATATGTGCGAAAAGCATCTGTGATACTTATTGATGAGTCATTGTTATGGGTAATTTGTGCTTTCATGTGCCAGAGAAACCAAAAGTCTATTGCTTTTAACAAAACACTGCTAATGCAGGTATATCAGTTGAAATATGTCTGGAAAAAAGTTCTTTATACAGAATTATGACTGGATTTAAAGCTGATAAAACTTAATATAAAAATAGAAGATGCTTAAGATGCATTGTCTTGAATGTTTCCCAGTTCTTTTTGTCTTCGTGAAGACCAAACCAAGTTAGAGGTCAGACCTGTGAAGAGGCAACCCCGCTCACAGTCAGAATGCCTGTTCTTCTAGGTATTTTTCAGCAATAAACCACCTGTAATTGAATAAATGTAAAGTAGATCTGTTTAATGTTATATTGTGAAACATTCTCAGCAGAGCAATGACATATCCACAGAAACAAACTGAAAAGTTACACAGTGACCCTTTAATTTTCGTATGTTACTTTTATGTTTAATCCACCACATCTTTCTTTCTTTCAATTAAAAAAAAAATATATATATATATATATATTCAGTGCAATGGGTTTTCTTGGATTCTTCTATTGCAATGTTCAGTATCAATCTGCACTGTCTGTTTAAATACAGCATGTACCCAATTATCTGTGAAATGACACCATTATTTACATGTGAAAGCTAATTCAAGATCATTCCATACTACTCCACATGTGCACTGGCATGGCTCCATCATTGTATTAACACCACAATGAAAGAATGTGATTAAACCAGCTAGAAATAATCAACAAACAGGAATCCATTTTATCCTTCATCTCTCTTTGGCATTTGTGTTTTTCTTTCCTTTTCCATTCTGCCCGCCTCCCCCAGTTAGCGAATGTAAGGTTGATAAATGGAGCTAATTGTTTTATGGCATGGCTGGCCTGATCCTAGCTGCACAATCAGGTTGAATGAGGAGGCCTTGGGGAAGCCATTACCCTTCCTATTGTTCCAGAGGACAGCAGGACGAGACACACTAGGGGGGGGTTAGCGGGTCACTGACACAGACCCTCCGGCACGGTGCACTGTGGTAACCTTCAACACACACATGTAAACACATATATGCAAGTGTACACAAACCTGCACCCAGTACTGCAGTAAATAAAGGACTGCAGTGGAAGGTGATGCTTAGCTGTACGGTCTAGTTTTTAAGTCAGTTCCCAGTCCAACAGAAATAGTATCCCAAATGTATTAAAGGTTCTATATTATGCAAAATCGACTCATTCACATATGTTTGAGTGATCCTTTTATTATTAGTTTACATCTCAAAAGCTCAAAATGCACAGTTCCACCTTGTGATGTCAATAACTGGTAGTTTTCAAATGAACAGCTACTTAGTTTGCTAGAAACTGGAAATTCCAGGGCTGAAGCAACCCAAATGATTCTAGTGAATGTGTATGGAGTTTGAAAACACAGTGGAGCACTTGCCTGTATTACCACATGACATCATACAGTGGAAGAGAGTGTTTTCTGTTTGAGAGAAAAACATAGCTCAAATATGCAGGGTTTGTCTGTTAAATGTTTGAATGAGCCAAAACACAACTCCAGGTATGTTTTTGATGAGGTAACAACATTATAACATAGCTTAGTTGTTCACATGACTCAATTTGTGTGTAAAATTGGACCGTTAAACAATAAACTCGATGAGAAATACCCATTTTAACACACTGTACATGTTGTAGTAGAAATGCAACCACAAAGGAACATTTTAGGTTTGTTCCTGTGACCACTTTGCCCATGTGCTGCAACTCGACTAAATGCAACCAAGGAAACACTGATTAAATTAACTTACCAAACCCAAACCCAAAAAACAAAACTGGAAACCACCGAGTACAGTATTAAGTGTAATGTAAGAGTTGGGCAATTTATATTTAGATAAAAAATAAAGTAATACTTTTGTGGGAAACCTTATTTCCCTAACAAGATTCATTCTCAATCAAGTGCATTGTTTATATGTGTGTAATACAGGACTGTAATATGTGTGTGTCAGACTCTTTCTTCTGGATTTGCAATCAATAAAACAATGCATCCTTTATAATAAACAAAAACACATTTACTAATTTACAAGAACAAAGCGGGTACCACAGCTTTATTGGTATATGGCAAAGTCTAAGGTAATGCATACAGTTACACTTAGCTATGTAGCTCATAAATATATTGAGTTCAATAAATTTCAGTGAGGTGGGGTACCGGCAAATAATGCTGATTGTATGATTGTACCAAAATGACTACGTAAAGCTGCCAAATCCTGCGCATATCATGATTAAGAAAACAAAATAGGGGAACAAACTACAGTGTAGTGGCGTATGTTGGTGGCAGTGAAAACAGGGATTGATCTTAAAAATAAGCTATTAAGATTGCTCAAACATGCACTAATCACTCCAAATACAACTTTGGGTAAATGGTGGGGGGAAACAACGTTATCATGGTTGAAAGCTCTAAAAAGTTGATTTTGCAAAATAGGTCTGATTTAAGGCAATGCACATGTGTATTGGCATTTGACCATTTCACAAAATTGTCTCTACAACCCCATCTCACAATTTAGTTCTCCTGTACAAAGCCCCTTCAAAAGATATATATTTTATGAAATGTTAAAAAACTGTGAAAATATGAACATTCCTTGACGATTAATTCTCACACGTCTCATTCTGTTTTCTTTTGATATTACAATGTCTTGCTTCAATTGCTTTCCAGTTCATGTTTCTTCATGTGCCTACTGCTGATGCTGAACAATTGTACTTGGATTGAACCACGCTTATCTCAGCCCCTTAAGAGACATTTGAACAAGAACATTTCCCCTCTTTGTTTTTTTTTTTTTTTTTTCCAGAAGTAATGAATTTCTGTGTCCTTCCAACATGGTCATTAACGCTCCTCTCTTCAGTCTCTCCTACAGTTCCGGCCCTGTAAGCCCAGACGCTGTGCAAAAAAGAAAAAAAGATTTTTTTCCCCTGCCAAAAAGGAACATAAGTAGACCACCTTTTCCAAGCTAGCTCCACAACAATAGAAATACTCAACTCCCTCCAGATGTCAGTGCCTATCCAAATCAAGGCCACTCTTGCCACCCTTCTCCATGCGCGTTTTTGCCAATCACCGGTGCCGATTACAGACATAGCTCATCAGTTTCACAATGGCGCTGGACATGAAGGGAGTTGGTTTGTCAGAGGCCAATCACAGCCAAATGGAACCTCTTCACACATTGGTACATCCTCGCACACAGTTAACCATGATTGTCTGCCTCTGCCTAACAAGTCCCAAGCAATGGTCTGGCCCTTTGAAAATCTCACTATGCAAGAATAGTTTGAACCCATTGACAGCTGTTGTGCAAAATATCCAACATGCAAATAAGAGAAGCACAAACAGCAGATACACAAGGGACAATGGTTAGATGGGTAGAGAGACTGTGTCACAGTCATAGAAACATGCACATATTTCAGTGTTTTTGTGCAAATTGTGATATTGCACAGTTTTGGGCTTATCAAAAGATGAGCTAGCTTCGACAATAGGGCATGTAAGGACATCAAGGCAGCTGGACTTTTTGGACATTAAACATTATGGAAGGGTTTTTGGATCACACATAATCCAAACACTATTTTGTCAAATTCTCCACTCCATGTATCTTTATATTAGGTTAGGTCACCTGGCCAGGCAGAACCACGCACTTCGACAAAACTTTACAAAGATGAGTGGATCTGGAGCCATATCGTGTTTCCCTGGTTTCAGAGGGCGTGATTGACAGGCGAATTAACCAATAAGAGAGAAACATGGTCCGTTTGCGTCAAAGACATACAAAACAACACAGATTTTTGCAAAATCAACAATCAAAGCACCAAACTATTACTTATTTTAGGTAAAATAAGTTATATACTGTATTTTGTTCTGAATGTTACCAGAATTTTGAAGAAGAGATGCCTTCCGGATTTGAGAGACACATGCTATAAATTAGCGGCTGTTTGGATCGCCTCAGGTTAGGACAGAGGATTTTCATCTTCTACTGTCTGTCTGTAGAAGGGACTGGCTGGTCAGGCAATAGCTTAGGTGGTTTAAACATCAAAACATCAGTGTAGTTATTTGTCTTATTGTTTTATACAGTATTACATATAGTGGTGGCTTTGCAGTGTAGGCAATGAGGCAGCAAAAAACAAACTGTCCAGAGAATGATTACTCTAATGTTTGCACTGCTCCCTGTTTGAAATTGCAAACAACTCTTTTGGAAGTCAGTTTGGAATCAATAGGGACCTGAATAATTCTTTGTATTGAACGCAGCTTGTATTTTTGTATATTTCAGCAACAACTCTCTTTATTTGCAGGTTTGTTACTGGGCACAAAGTACTAGCAGTGTATTTTAACCTTGTTCACCACAATGGCCTGACTCAAATCAACGTCATAATGTGATTCCAGTAGAAATACATTGTAAATACCTCTGGCAGTATCTGGCAAGCACCAACCAACTGTGAAATACTCATGAAGATGTCTGTATTATGTTTAGTGGGAAGAGAGAGGTAATTATTGATGGGTGCTCTCCCTGTAGACTGATAAGGTGGCCAAACTGACAGACGGATCGCTACGTCTGCATATATAGGGTTGAAAACATTGATCACCAGGATTAATGCTGTTCCCAGTGGAATAGATGGCAGTCAAATACTGTTTCTGTAATTATACATTTACATGGGACGACTATCTAGAAACCTGCTGACATGCTTGGTTTAATGGTGTTTGGCTACTCAGTGGGGAAAGCTACCCTTATTACTATAATATTTTACAACATGTAAATGACCACACTTTATTAATAATGCATTGATTTCATGGCAAACAGCTTCACTATACAAATTACATACAATATTTGCATGTACATGAAATTTACGATCCCAGGTGACTACTCAGCATTACGCCAGCAGCCAAGACGAGCTGCTCACTCCTTATTTTATGGTCACAATGCTGGCTAATATATCGATAAACTCACTTGGAAATTCACTTAGGCTGACCTACCTGAATCGGAGCATAAATTTGTCATGCTCATCCCCCTTTGCATCCACTGGGCTGGAAGATTTAAAGTGTGTGGCATCACTGGTGTTAAAACAGCAAATAGTGAGATCAAAGAGCAGCTTGTGCAGGATCTATTTCATAATGCCAGGTTTGTATGGTATTAAAGCACGGAGCACTCTGGGTGGGTGCCTACATGGAGAAATAATCTGTTGTACACACATCCTCATATCAAAGCACAGAGGATATATGTGGCACTGGAGCCAACTGTATTATTGATTCAATTCTGTTATTCATTTTTCTTTTTTGAAAATGTGAAATCAGATCAATGTGCCAACATCTATTTATTATCAAATGAAAAATGGTTTTCCCCTCATCTATGTTACTTTAAACTGTACAGTGTAACATTTGCTTTGGTTAATGGAAATGCCTGTAATGTTCCATAGTAACTTAGCATTTATTCAATTACAAGTGCCTAAACAAATGTAGTGTTAACAGGAGGATCTGTGGATCATTCCAGCTAATGCTATAATATTTCCATGGAGAAAATGAGGGACCTTCCACCAGAAAGGTTACATAGCATTATTCTCTATGCTTGTTTATGTTTTTTCTACAATATGTGCGTATTTAAATATTAAAGTAAGTTTTTCAACCTAAAGATCTTAAAGAATGCCAATTTTTGTATATATTTTTTAATCTGATTACAGTAGTTCCTACCATCACTACTGCAGCCAGTGTCAGTGAACACTCTCAAATGTAATGACGAAACCTGACTCTGCTTCTCTAGGTTTAGCGTTTACACCAAAGGTTGACACAAGTGAAAAATTGAGGTAAAGCTTTTCAGAGGCTTACCCACAAATAGACTTTGACGTTGGCATCACAGGCTGTGACCTTGGAGTCAGAAGAGAAGGAGGTCATTCAATCTCCAGAGAAGTGCAGCCCGACAAGACACAACTCTGTTTCCAGGAGAACAATGGGAAATCAGGGTGACAAGTACAAGTACAGTACATTATAGCTTGACCCTCTATGATTTCGGTCTTCACTTTAGATTTTGGGGAAATTGGACTGGACCTATTTCCCAACCAGTTCACACCATTAAGCACTGTGCAGCACCGCCACTCTTCAGTCAAGTTTGTGTTTGCATGGCTAAGCCAAAACTAAACGCAATATACAAAAGACAAACATGTATCCCGTCTTCCTGATTTTTGATGGGTGTGATTGACAGGTCGATTAACCAATGGTTAATGGGTATGGTTTTTTTGTGTTAAACAAACAGTAGACAGTATAAAGACTAAGAGAGTGTGACATCACCTATAGCGTTCGGCTCCAGTCAAATGAAGCTCACCGTGGCTCCACATTAAGAATAGGAATTCATTTATGGACAAAATTCTGAAATAAAAACACCAGAATCATGTAGAGTGGGTTAATACAAACATTTTAAGACTAAAATGAGGAGCCTGACAGCTGCAGAGAGTGGTGGCATTTTTTCCAATATAAAGTGAATTGGAGCCAGAGTCAGTGGAGCTGGAAACATGCCCATGCTCGCTTCCTATTTGGAAGGCAGTGGCTAGCAGGTTAGCTATGTCAGTTTATATATACAGTCTACAGTGTCAAAGCAGTCAGAGAAACAAACCATGAATTTGTTTGGGAGGCCTCCACATTTCCAGACCAGAGATAACAGGGGTTCAATAAAGTGGAAATTAAGGTGTAGAAGTTACATGCAGGCTTTTGGTTGTAATTGACAAAACTAAACCAACTGAATCCTTGTGTTTGTGGAGAATAATTAGTAGAAAAGCTAACATCAGTGCACGTGAAGGACAACAGAGTAGCATCCAGAGATAAGCCCAGTCAGTAATTACTATTGACACTGGTTTAAAGGTAAGTCGTGAAATGGTTCCTGTAGGGTATGGGTCTTCTCTCATAATGTGCTCCAGACAGAATCATAAATCTCTTTAATAATCAATAGATCAATGGAGTAAATAAAACTGGCAGCTATGCATTTTGTCTGGACATGGTGTGAAATACAAGGCAAACAGCCATGATATAGGAAGGGTCCAAAACAGTTTGTGAAAATATATCAGTGAAACAACACACAGTATGAACAACATAAGATGCAAAACAGAACCTAACATTCCATTGCCACTGAAAACAAACTGTATTAGACTTAGCCATTTCCATAAAAACAAGCTTGTGATGCCACCAAGCTAAATTATGGACCAGATCTATGGAGAGGTGACCACACTCTGAATAAGAATGCATGTATTTCAAGGTATTTTTAACCCCGGTGCTTTGTTTTTTCTCAAATGAATGAGAAAAAAATATGTTTTTCAAAAATGTGCCTACTTTTAGCCCTATAGAAAACAGTCACATTTGGACAATTTGTGCCTGGAAAACCAAATGAAAATAGAGAAAGTCACCAAAAATGGATTTGATGTGTTGGTAGTGAATATCTCTTTGAGTCTGAATGGTTGGAGTAGAAAAAATAATTTTGTGTTTCTGTGAGTGTTTCTGTGGCTATTCAAATCTGAAGTGCTATGTCCCTATGTAAAAACAGCCTATTTGTAAACAAAGCAAAATCCCTAAAAAAAATCCCTAAAAAAATTAAGATTTCAGGCCGCAGTGACAAGAAATTTAAGAAACTAGGTGAAATTTTGATCAAATGCACATCAAATGCACAGTTTGGACCATGGGCTGCATGTTCAGTCCAAAATTACCTTGTCTGGGGGTGTGTGGGAGAGGTGTAGTGCGAGTGCTCTGCAACAAACTGGCTTTGTGCAAAAACAAAAAATGCACCAAAGTAATTTGCATTTGCTGTACGTGGTACTGGGCACAAACCGGCATCTAAAGGGTTAATTATTTATGGTAATGTATAGAATCAGTATGTCAGTGGAAAGAGAATCCCTTCTGGAAAAATTTTTTATATATATATATATATATATATATATATATATATATATATATATATATATATATATATATATATATATATATATATATATATATATATTTAATTTTGGAAAAATATTAATCTTTGACAATAAAAAAAATACATTTCAAACTGGCAGTAGGTGGTATGCTGCAAAAACTGGTACCTAAGAAGTTCATAAATTATGGTAACAAAAAAAAAAAAGTATTTGAAAAATATTTGACGATTTTATGACAGTTTAAAAAACAAAATACACAATTTATACGGAACACTCGCAGTATACACACATTTTGAACAAGGCACTGGGGTTAAGCAATAAACACAATTTTCAATGAATAAATGCAAGATGAACATATTTAATGCCATACTGTGGAATATTCCAGACAAAGCAATAATATCACCACATAGACAACCAGGAGGCTGGAAAACTACAGAGTACACCTTTAAGATTGGTTTGATAAATCATTTTGTTCAATGCTTTCTCCAGCATTTGGTTGATTTCAGTGGAGTGACTCTGATGGCACATAATGTCATTATTTCCAGTTTATTATTTCTAGTTCTAGTTCATCTTTCTTGATTAGCTGTTTGTGAATACCATACTGTCTCCAAGTACTCTGTTTGCCTTTTTTCTGCCTTTTTTGTTTTGACACACATTTTGACATCATTCAAGATTTTATTGTCATTGTCATAGTTGCATTACTTGAATCTCTGAAATCGAGCAAATACAGTTTCAGACCATAACAGCTTTGAAAAGTACTGTAAACACGCATGGTCTTGGTCAATCTTTATATGAGATACTCCATATAAAACAGAAAATATGCTTTGCTTTTAAAATGTGCTTTGCTTTTAGAAGTCTTCAACAGTATCTTTGCTGTCATAAAAGCATTTGAATGTTGATGAGACTATCATGTTTTAGCAGATATCAACTGACTTTGATCGTTCAGTTTTGTCACTCATTCGGTCACAGAGTTACCTTGCTAAAGTACTCTGTTGGTAGCATTTTACATAAACTGCAAGCACCATAATACAGATATTTGTGTAGCTCCGTATGCTGCGCACAGTTCAATGGAATCCATCTGGAGTGTTTGGTCATTATGTTGTTAAATTTTTGCTTGGATGGGCAGACCATCCTCGCAGCTGGGCTTTAGGTAGTCCGCAAACCACCAAATGATGGGAAACTGGAAGCAGTGAAGTGAAGTGACTCACATCACGTTGAGCTGAAAGGCCTTTCGCTGTCAGCCTGGATCCACCATTATCTGTCCTACGGGAAAGGTAACGTCAGTTATTCGAGCAACACATGCCTGTTTTAAACGTGAAGGCAAAAAAGTAATCAAGGCTCGCATAGACATGTCAACAAAGCGTATATAAGGGTCTGGTTGTGATGCTAGCTAATGCATGCAGCTGTGGGTGGTGGAACGCATGGGAGTGTCTATAATGTTTATATCAGCATTATTGGAAGGAGGTTTGAATGCTGACATTTTATATTTAAATGATGCATAACTAGTATGTTGCAACTGTAGCTCATTAAAAACTAGCACGTAACACGTACAGGACTACATTCATACCACTCTCTATAAACTGTACAACTCACCCTCATGTAATAGATAACCCTGTGTCAATCACAATTTCATCTTTTTGTGCTGTTTCTCCTCAGCCACCTCTTGTAGATAGCTGAGATATATTTACACTATTTCTATACTTTATTTCTTCTTGTACATACAATAATTATGCATTATAGGACCCCAGCCTTTTGCAATCTTTTGGTACTTATTTTGAATGTATTATTACCATTTACATTTTTGCTCTTTTTTATTATATTTAATGGGATGTGCGAGCTACTGTGTCCAAATAATTCCCCCTTGTGGATTAATAAAGTTTATATTTGAATATGTTCAGTCTAGGCCTATAATATGCATCATAGGCCTAGACTGATTTTTATTTATTTATTTATTTTTTTTTTTTTACTCATGAGGTGAGTTTTTGTGATTTATTCCTTTTTCTCAGCCATCTGATAAAAGTACTCTGAAGCTCCTGGGCATGTAAAACATTAAGGAAAAAGCTCATTGTCAGTCAATCAACAATTCTGGGATGAATCAGGACCAGTTTGTACTCCAAACTCACAAAAAAAAAAAAAGTTTTTTGGTATTTTTTTAGAACAGCACAACAACAGTTTTTAAGGATTAATATTGTAGTCGCACGTTTTATTTCAATGGGTAAACTCACTTCCACTCACAGAGCCGCCTGGCTAGTTCCACTTCTCTCAAAAACTGCAAAGCCACACTTCCCGCTCCATTTCTTTTGCATTGGGAATTAGCTGAGTTGTACTCAAATAAATCTATATTTAAATATTAGATGTGGGTTTGTAATAGACTTACATTTAACAATTCCCTAAATTTTATTTTTAATGTTTTGGGCTTCAGCATTGAAAAGGACATTGTCAAAACCCAACAAATACTCACTGTGCTGTCTATCAGACCATCCCTCCACACAGCAGCTTTACTTCTCTTTATATTTAGGCAGGATTTGAAATCCGATGTTCCTCTGTGCATACCTTGTTACTTGTTACCAGAGGCTAAAACTCAACCTTTTAACTCTTAATTTTAAACAAAGTCATTAAACAAATTTGAATTGACAACTGACAACGTTAAATTAAAGGACACATATTATTAGAAAATTGACCTTTTCAAGTTTTTAATGTTATATGTTCCCTTATCAAAAACATACCTGAAGTTGTATTTTGCTTCATTCACATTAATCCTGTTTACGAGGTTGTCTTGCTCTGAGCCTCAGCAGTGGCTCTAGAAATAGAAACTATTACCAGGTTTCAAAAACAGGCTGATAGCAGATACAAGTCTAGCATCTACTGATAGATTGAGAGAAACATTTGTGTACAAACTATATAAATGCCCCAAAATCCTCAATAGTTTTTTAATTTCTAAGCTTCAAACATATTCACAGGAACTGTTGCATGTTTGGAAATATATGTGTGTAGCACTACAAAGCGAAGTGACTAAATTATGAGTCATGTGTCATGATTGCATTTTGTTTGTATTTGTCTTCAGGCCTGCGCCATTAACTCATTGTCCCTGTGATTATAGCTTTAAGTACCATTGTGGAGAATGAGGCATATGCTTCCATCAAATTCTCATTAACCTTGTGCCTGATTATGTCCTGCATGTTGAGAGTACTGTGCGTGCTTCTTGTTCATAACAGAGTGGATGTTAATACCTCCATGGTGAGTCACCATGGAAAAATAAACAGTCATCCCCCAAGCCAAGCTGAGCTCACAACCAGCTGCATAATCACATGTACGGTGTGCAAGGAAGATTAAATTTGCATTATGTACAGTTAGCTCATCAACAAGGTTTTGAGTTCAATGCAAAATAAATAAATGTTAAAAAAACATATTGTACATTAACAAGTTCTTTTGTCACACCTACTGTTTGCAGCAGACAGCAAGATTGTATGTTAATGACTCACACACAGGTCTTTCTTCTCTGTGGCTCCAGGTAATGGAAGTGGCAGATGCAACAGGGCACCCTAGAGCTGAGATAAATAATGTCTTTAAAAAAAAGAAAAAAGAAAAAAGAGAAAACACTTTTGTAATCAAGTGCTAATACATTTGGTTGGAAATACAACCAAATACAATACAAAATACAAAATACAATACAAGTTTTCATAACTTCAAACATATTACACTATGTTCACTCTTCATTTCAAAAGAGAATTTACAGATACAGGCATATGGCAAATACAAGTCTATCTCCATCCACTGGCAGTTTGAGTAGAAAGAGAAACCTTAGACATGCCGAAACAAAAAAAAGACATTTCTTCTCGTCATCACTACATTGCTAGGTAGCATTGCTACCTCATGTTAACCATGCAAACAGCGGCATTTTCTGCACTCAGGCTGCGCTCGCTTCAGCTGTGTTGATAAACAGATAATCCGTCTATACACTGTGTAAAATATGCACTCATTTCAAAAGAGAAATTATGAACAAAAGTTTCAATCGCATTTTTTCATGAATTGTACAGTTCTATAGTGTACAGCACAGTAGGTGACGTTTGCCCTTGATTTTCTGCCTCAACAATAATCTAATTAAAATGTTGCATTGAAGAAATGCAGAGGACTGCAACGATCCTTCAGTGAATGTGATTTAAAATTGTGTTTGCCTAAGTATCTTTTCCCCAAAAAAAGAACTGAACAAACATTTGATTTAAGACACATTTCATTTATAAACTCTCATTTGAGCCCAGGTCACAGTATATGTATTATTACGGGTCAGTCTTTGTATTGCTGTTATTCTGCATTGAACCGATGCTTTAGTTTCATATTTGCGATGGACATATTTGTCATGTGTTTTTTCAGATGCCAGCTGTATCCTTTACCATTCCCATGGGTTGGACGGGGGCCAGGCTTAGACTTGCTAATGAAATGGATTTGATGCAAAGGGAACTTGGAAGATGAGCTGACTTTACAATTTTACTTTATGTGGAGCTGCCCTCAAAGTCCAAGGTTAAGTAATGTGGAGGGAAATGAAGTGAACAATGCGCCACTGGAAGCCATAGCATATTGCATATTATGATAACTATATTCTTATGGTGATTTCCAATTTTATGAGACCGTCAATCAATTAGCATTACAGGAAATTGCAAGAATAAGCAATAAATCATACAAAACGTCTTGTCAGCAAAACTGTATTGAACATATGAGTTGGTTGTCATTTTATGCAGGCTAGTCCACTTTTGTAAAAAAAAATAAATACAAAAAATTGTGTATGATTTATGTTATAATGTTTTGTTTCATTCACAAACCGTACACATTTATGCTCTTCTCTCAAACTGAAAACTTTCTGTTCTACCTTGTGATGTCATGTGAAAATACAGCAAGGACTCCACTGTGTTTTTAAACTCCTTACACCTTCACTAGAATCATTTGGATAGTTTCACACTTGGAATTTCCAATCTTTATTGAACTAAAGGTAAAAGGTAACTTGTAGACTAATGATAAAGGGTTACTCAAACTCCAGGTATGTTTTTGAGGAGATAACGGCATTATAACAAGCCTTAAAGCTCACAAAAGTCAATTTTGCATAATATATAGGACCTTTAAGAATAGTTTGTTGTGCTTGCTTGTATTCTTGCATATCACCACTAGACGCTATTTACATTACTGCTGTCTGATAGTGTACCAGTTTGACCCGAGAGAAGAAGACAAGAGACCACAGGTGAGCCTGAACAAAGGTCAGGTGAGGGGGGTGAAAGGTGAAAGAAAAAAATCAAATAAATATTTGGATGGTAGCTTTAACTGAATTCATAAACACAACTGAGAGCACTAGTATTGTGTTGGTGGTCATACTGTACTGACTTATCTGTCCACCTCTTTTTACTGAGGTGAGTAGCTTTACAGATTTGCTTCCACATCACAAATTTCATATAATTTTATATTTTTATAACAGTTCAGTGGGTATTACACTTGAATGGGACCAAATGTCTGAGCAGTTTTGCAGCAATGTCAAACCAAAATCACTATCGTTACCCTTTAAAGAGCAATTTTTCACTTTGTCACATGCTCCCAGGAGGAGACAGCAGCGGATGACCATTCCACACTGCGATTCAGGCTTTAGTGTCAGAAGTTACCACTGAGAATGGATCCTGGGAGCTTTGTCTGCACAGCTCCTTGTGGGGAATCAGAGACAGGTTAACCACACCTCCAGCAGGCAGCAGGCAGCAGGCAGTGGACAGCAGGCTCAGGTTCTGTGAGAAAAATTAATCCTGACTCCTTCTGTGATCATGTAATGGAAGAGGTTGGTTTGGGTGAGTTTAAAGGCTCTGGCCGGTCTAATTGACGCAGCAGTTAACGAACCATACACCAACCCTTTCTAGACCTGGTCATTAGCAGATCTTAGACTGATGTGTAGAAATGAGTGATTGGTGATGGTGATTTTCTGGGAGAGATTAAAATAGATGTATTGAGAATAACATGGTGAAATAAATGTTAAGCAACCCACAATCTTGGGCCACTATCAATCAAAATCATACCTATAATAATTTTAAAAATGAATGTGAGACTGGATTATTGTTGGGTCTCTGTGTCAACCTTGTGATTTGGGTTGTGAGTGAAATATGACTGCATGAGATCCAGCTCCAAGAGACATTAAAAACCTTGGTACCACTTTATAATAACTACTCTTAAATTATCCTTAATGGAACATGAACAAAGCCTTAATACATAATGAACACATTGTTTATTAAGAATGATTAAGGCTTAGTAGCTACTTAGGATTTAGGTAGTCATGAATTGTTTTGTTAAAGGGCCCATATTACCCCCTATGTTCTGATCTACATACCCAGGGTTGTGTTTTGTTTCATTCACACATGTTTAACACACAAATGCTGCATATTTAGGCTGCGCTCTTCTCTCAAACAGAAAACACTCTGTTTTACCTTATGATGTCATGTTGTAATACAGGAAGTGCTTACATGTGTTAAAACTCACAAAAACACACCTTCACTACAATAATTTGATGATTTCAACCCTGGAATTACCAATCTCTACTGAACAAAAGGTAAAAGGTATTTGTTGTCTTGAGCAGGGAAGATGTAGACAGCCTAGTAATGCAGCGTTACTCAAATACACACACCAAAACACACACACACCAAAAATGTGATATGGTAACAACATTCTAGCATGGCTTAAAGGTCTCAAGAGTCAATTTGCAAAATATAGGCCCTTTAAGCCAAAATAAGGTATATATTTGTTACCAAAACTTCTTAAATCTAACATTTTTTTTCTAAAAAGGTTAAGTAGAATGAAATGAAAGACAGTGTTATTGTCATCTTAAATGACTTTAAAACAGGTCTCCAATATAAAAAGGAAGAGACTGGAGACACTAGCAGCTGCTCCAGTACAGTATATTACACCATGTGCAGAAAAGAGCCCAGCGACCCATGTCCTCCATCTTTCAAATCTCATCTCCGTCAATGAAATCAGGTGTCAAAGTTTGCAGCAATGCAGCGAAAACAAGCCAAACTCGATCATGGTCGGAGCTGTCACTGCTGTGTGCCGGGCCTGATAAAATAACATAATAAAGAAAAGAGAGGAGTCTTCAAGTCACTGCTGCCATTGTGAACCAACTATAAAAGACTTTCTCTCCAGCCTCACACCACTGGAGGATAAGAGAGAGACTGATCAAACTTGTCACAACACCAGATGGATCTAGGTTGACCCAAAAACACATACTTGTGACTTAAAAAATAAGTCCTGCTTGAGGAATTAGAAATAAACCCTTCTTTGAAAACAGATAATTAACTATTTGCAACATAATTTAAATTTCAGAAAATGTCTGTGGCAAAACAGCTCACTTGCTAATCGAGGATGACATGGCTGTTTTGAAAGTGCTGCTTCAAAACAGATAAAATATGTACGCCTCAGACAGACGCCATGCTGATTTGGAATCAAAGTGAACTAAATTGTCCCTATTAAAATGTAATGTGCCGAAATATTTAACAACCCCACAATGCAGATTTTGTAAACAAATGCCAAGATGTATTAGTGTTCTAAAAGTTGCCTTATATTTGTATCCGAGTTGCTAACAGTAATGGCCCTCTGATAATGCATTTCCCTACGCTTTCACATACAATAAACATGTCCTTTCTGGGTGAATTCCTCTTTCTTTGTAATATGACAGACACTATAAATCACAGCCGCAGAGCATCTCCTCTGTGTAGCAGAACAATTCCAACTGTCACTCCACAAAATAAAAAAAAGGAACCATGCCTTGCCTTAATTATGATTATTATAGCTTTTTTCTACATGACTCTTTCAAAGTCACATCAATCTAAACAAAGTATGCTGTTTATATGGGGCAGAAAGAAAGAGTTTGTCACTGAAAAATCCTTGTACATGTTGAGAAAATATGTATAAAAAATAATAAAATAAAACAGAAATTTTACTAATGCAAGGAATAGCAGTGAGTAGTTTTATTATCTATCCACAAACAATGTCGTTCTATATTTAAAAGGACCAATGTGTCGGTCATGATCTGCTATCAACAGACAGAATTTGTCTTCATGGAGAGAAGCAGGTGATGTCACCAGGGCAACTTAGGTCTATGAAAAGGCAATCCTGCACAGTATAAGAATGGATATTCTTCAAGGTATTTATAATAATAAATAAATACTATTATGCCATTTTGTGGAACAGTTCAACATCTCCATGGAGACAAGCAGGTGGTGGCACTACCAGACACGCATTGTGCACCTTTAACCAAACACAAAAAACACACTATCACAGTTTTTGTCTTACCAACTGGAAATAGCTTGATAAATGCAGTATGGTCATATTTCAGCAAAAAGTGAAATCTATGCTGTTTCAACAAAGAGTGCTCTTAAATGTCCCATGTCAGAGTCATAAGGACCCCTTCTGCTATTGTTTCGGGGAACATTAACTCTCCCAAAGGGGCAGCCACTTATGAAGTCACCCCAAATGATGCACTGAATCTCAATCTGTCACCCCGTCACTCCCTGTGACCCCCTGCCAACCCCTGTCCTGCTTGGTACCTCAGCCCTGATGCACACGTTTATGTGACAGCCGCCATTACACGTCACCACGGTGATTAAAATGCACTTAGCTGTGGTCTCCATATCTGCAGATCGATCATCAAGTCTGCTCAAAGATGTGTCTACTGAAGAGTCCGGCTTTATGGAGAGGATGGGTGACAGGCGAATATAGAAAAGCATGATAAATGGAATATACGTGAAAGACAGACACTGAGTGCAATCAAACAGAGCTCATGTAGTTATCCACAAGATACGGCTTCTTGAACTGCTATTCTAAACATTTTAGCAAATACAAGGAAATACAAGGATGACTGCCCCTGATTTCAAAGGATATTGAACCATATGACATCACATAAGGAAAGTTTTACTTTTAAAAGTTAAGACCTCACTTTTTACTGAGCAGCAGAAATAAGTAGACCACAGCCTCTCATGTCTTGTCTCCACATCCACACTACCTACTTATGGAGTTGTCAGATTATTGAAATGGCATGTAAATTAATCTAATGTGAGTTTCTTCGATCTTTCTCACCTGTGCACGTGTTGAATGTGGAAAATACAGCAACAAGGCAAACAAATGTAGCAATATTAAGCCAAAAAATTAAAGATTGCTTAAAAAAAAAAAATTGTTTCACATCCATTCACGAGTGTTACTCTAATTTCATTTATGCATTGGTACATGTATACTCCTGGAGTTTTGGATTATCAATAGGTAATATTAAATTAATATTAAATGATTATATAAGTGATTACTCAATTTTGCTACTCTGTCTTTTTTAGTCTAATATATTTAATGTAAATATTTAATAAAATGTGATTATACAAACAATACATATTTCTTCTTTAAAGGTGCATTGTGTAACTTTTCCGGTAGATGGTCACCAGCTTCTCTCCGTGAAAATACTGCCTGGAATGTTCCACACTATGGCATTACAATTATTTATCTCTACAGAGACAGCAGGTGAGACCACAGGGCCAAGTTACATGTCAGATCTGTGGAGAGGCAAGCCCACTCACAGCAAGAATGCATGTTTTTAGGTCAATAAAAACTCATGTTATTGAGTAAATGCAAAATGGTCACTTTGAACGACACACCAGGACATTGCAGACGAAGACAAGACAAGCAGGTGGCGGACTGTCCACCAGAAAAGTTACACAATGCACCTTTAAGTAATGATGAAGCACTGTTTAATTATTCAAATAAGATCTAAAATGCTTTGACAGTTATATTTAATAATTTCTTTGTAACTCTCATTGTGTAAAATGTATTAAAACACCTACTGTTAAATTTAATAAGTTAACTCTAATATACAAATTTTCCTTTTTCGTCTCTGCCCTCTAAATTACAACACATTACCATATTATAATGAATTCTGTGATCTGTCTGTTGCTGATCTATTTTCAGTCCCCCTCTCCTCCCTCCCTCATCCTCCTCCTGCCATGAGCCTTTTAAACCAATACTTGTTCACAAATTAGACCCGAGTGGTGTAATTAATTATGGCCCACCGATCAGTTATCAGAAACTTCTTTTACCTTCTCCTTCTCGCCATCGAGCAATGAGCACTGAGAGGTGCTTGTGGCGACTAGAGACGATGACACCACAGGGCCATAACGACTTGTGGCGTCCCCATTAATCAATGCCTTCCACGCAATTTGCTGTCTGTGAATTGGGACTGACCTGTCCCGGGGGTCACTTGCCAATTTTCGGGGCAGCAGCCAGACCGCATGGCGCACTGGCTCTGTGCTCATGCCCACTGTTCCTGCTGACTGATTCCATCTTGAAGATCAGGGCTGGAGCATTTCTCTATCTGTCTGTGGCTGATATCATTCTATACAGAGGGCTATGCTCAGCCAAAGGACTGAGAGGTGAAAGAACAGATTATGCTGTTTTGTCCTGGGATTTAGTTTAATCTTTGACACAAGTAGATGATTATTTTAAATTGTATTGTACATTTTTACATTTTAAATCAAAAAAAGTTATTGATTCTAGTCACTAATACACATAATCAGGTTCAACATTTACGTTTTGGATATTTCATGGCTAAATATAATGTTATCAAAAAGGAAATCTGGCTCTTGTTCCCCAGCTGAGAGTATGAAAACCACCAATATTGACTTAAGAAAGGAATGGGTCCATTGACTTCTGGTCCAAAACTAATTTCTGCCTACCCATTTACTCTTACCTGTTCCCATCCATTTCTGAGAGCAGGGATCATGGATCTCTCAACCAGCTACCTCCGCAGACTACAAAAACATCCCAACTGTGATGTTGTTGTTTGTTCCTGTCTTGGGTGTTATTGTTGTCATCTCCCTTGTCTTCTTCTTGTTCTTTAGCCTCAACAGACTCTCCAAAATGTGGGTGCTGAGATTTTGGCCACTATGACATGTTATTATTACACGTTTCATTATTTAAACATGCATAGATCACTCAATATACAAACCTGAGTTCATAATGAAGGGGTACCAATATTTTTAAAGGTTGATTTTTCATGTTCCTTTAAAAAGTTTTCTTTTCTGATCATATGTCAGTTTCAGTGGCTATGCTGAAAAGCTGGTAACCAATTGCAATTACTTTAAGGGTTTCTTTACACAGTAACATGTTTTCACAAATCAGCTGTTTATACTGAATTGACAATAGGTGTAATCTTCCATTGAAGGTAGTCCTGACCAAGCCTAGCAAAGAGATCAGGGAGATCGGTGCCCACTGCTCTGAATGAGGCATTGAAGAATGGGTCAAATGCAGTGGACACATTTCCTTATTGGGATAATAAAGGGTAAATTTACCAAACCTTGACTTCTGTTTTACATGTCAATGCAAAGCCATCAAATTTGCACTTTACTGTGCAAACAGAGCCTAACAGTGAGGAAATATGTGCTGCAGGATGGTCTAGTTTGATCAGTTCTCAGCTTTAACAACTGACTGATTGTTTCCCTCTCCAGCTTCAAGTATGAGAGTGACTGACGGTGGTTGGACTGGCCTTAGGAGCAGATCGTCAGCCACTTGTGTTCCAGACATTGAACCCTATTCGTCACCTGTGTCGCTACGGTAACAGACACGTTTGCTGGAGGGGAAGTGTTGAAGAGGCCATTCACTGTTTGAATGCCACATCTGATGCTTCAAAACTATTAAATTTCATAGTGCCAAACACAAAACACTGCTCATTTAAACTGATTTTGTGGATCTCTTTGTTACATAAAGGTCCTCCCTCAAAAAGGACTGAGGGGTAAAGAGGTTATTACTCGTGCTAATGATAGTGAATACGCTGGAGATGCACATTTTATGGATTGGTTCATTCATGCGTTGATCATATCCTACATGTAAAATGCCCAAGGGACCCACACTACCTGCTGCATTCTCTGTCTAACCCCAAACACATTTACAGCAGCAGCATCAGAAAAAAGAACTTTATCTTTTATCGTGAAACAAACAACCCCACAATATGGAGCATACAACTCATAATGTATGAGATGTTATCAAAAAATGAACTATTGGCACACTTGGAGAAAACCATTGATGCCTCCACTTGTGATAGTGCATCCAATCCAATATGTTATTTATACAAGACAGTTCTATAAAAAATTCTCCAGTGATACACTTAGAAATGTTATAGGTAAAGGCAAGGATGAAAAATATAGCACAGTTCAGCTCTACTAGTCATAAATTCTAAAACCAAATAAAGGCAATACAAGAACATAACAAAGGATCAAAATAATGAATACATTTTCTCCTGCCTATTTCTCTTTTCATGGGTTTTGGTCACTTTTTCAGCTAAGGCCGCTATCTTGAAAACTTCTTTAGGACTTTTGTATCAGTGTTACATATTGTTCTTTGCTGTGACAATGGTCACATGTTTTCTTGATTCTTTCCTCTTTTTTCTTCATGCTTGTGTGAAATGAAGTGAAGACTCTTTATTATCAGTAATAATCCCTATTGGATTTTACTTCATTGGTGATGACTGCATCATTTTTCAATGAATCCATATACCGACTGCAATCTTTTCATTCGTATTTGATGGTTTGATAATACATATTTCCTGGGTAAATGAATCCTGAGATGGGGGATTTCTAATTTAAAACTCAAATAAGATTTAATCTGCACTAACTGAATTAGAAATGTATACAGTGTTTGCAAAGACAAAGCCGCCGAGAGATGGAATGATTCATATTTAATGTCTGTAATTATTTGGATTATGCAGTGCCATCCTCATATTCCAAACTATGCTGACATTTAGTCTCTCATCTTTTCCTCACATTACACCATCTCAATAAATAAAACTAAGGTTGGCTTACACCAAAGAACACTGCTCTTTGTGTTTTACTGTGGTATTGTAAAAATCTATGAAACGACCTTAGCTTGTTATTTCACAAACCATAAACAACATTTAACAATGTGCTGCTTTAATGAAAAACACATCAAAGTGACATTGGCCTGCACAGTTTAATAGCGTTAACTTATGTCTTCAGAGATCAGCCAAAAGACTGAACCCTCCCAAATCAGTTTTACTAATTAGATCAGAAATTGCTTCACCTGCCAAACTTATCCCTTTCACACAGTCCTACTTACATCGGGAGGCGCTGGCTCTCTATAGCTCTGGCCTTCTAGCTCATGCTTTCACTTTATCTTTGCAGACACTTTTAGTTCTCCTTTGGCACAAACAGTGTTCTCTCTGAGCAGCAGGAGGAGTAAGGCGATCCAAGAGAAAAAGTGAAGTGAAACAAAGCACACAAGCCATATAGACCCAGTGCTTTTCCAACAAACAGTGTGGGGCTTTGGCTGTTTGTTCGGTAAAGCATGTTTTCTGTTGTGGGGAGCAGTGTATAATAGGCCATAACTATAGAGGTTTGTACAGGCAAAAGTTCCCCAAAAGGCATGTAGTGTATACAAGATTTAGTAGTAATACATTATTTACTGCATTGGGTTTGGGGCCAGAACAGAGAAAAAGCCTCTGGCCATTATCAATATTTTTCAACTGGTGGTTCATCTTTTCATAAGCTATGAAAAAACAGTTGGTGTTGTTCTAAATCACTGCTCGGATTATATCCATGGCTAAAAAAAATAAAACTTTACCATTGAAAGACAGATCCAGTGCTTTGGTAGGTGGAGTTGTGTTTTATGTTTTGTTTATTTCACATATCTTTAACACACTAGCCCTACATATTTAGGCTGAGATCTTCTCTCAGATGGAAAACACAGTTCCATCTTCTGTCATGTGCAAATACAGGAAGTGCTCCACTATTTTAAACTCCATATACCTAAACTTGAATCATTTGGATAATTTCAGCCCTAGAACTGCCAATCTCTACTGAACAAAAGATAAAAGATAGCCGTTTATTTAAAAATGTATGCTTCATGACATCACAAGGTGGAACAGGGCATTTTGAGCTTTGGAGATGTAGACAGACTAATAATAAAGGATTACTCAAACATGTGAATGAAACAAAACACAACTCCAGATATGTTTTTGATGAGGTAACAACATTATAACGTGACTTAAAGCTCAAGTCAAGTCAATTTTTTGCGTAATATAGAACCACCTCCATCTTACAGCCTATGAATACATTATGCCCAATATAACAATGCATTCCTCAAACATATGTTACGCTGTAGCTTCAAATGACGTCCATTCACTGTGTATTGACCATAACATTGAGTATAATACCCGTGGAGGGGGAGACTGCCTATATCCCCAAGGTATTTCACACATAAAGAGTCACATATTATCCACCCGATTTAGTCTGCTCAACACCAGTGCAGCCTATGCACAAAGCTCAATGTGGCTCTTATAATTTGGTTAGGCTGGTAGTCAAGGCACTTTTTAAAGGTCCTATATTAAAATTAAAAAACTCTAATGAGCTTTAAGCCATGTTATAATGTTGTTACCTCAACAAGCATACTTGGAGTCGCCTTTTGTTTCAGTCACACCTTTGAGTCATCTTGCATTATTATTCTGTCCACATCTCTAAAGCTCAAAATGCTCTGTTGTGATGTCATGAAGCAGTAGTTTTCAAGCTAACGGCTACCTTTTACTTTTTGTTCTGTAGAGACGGGTCTGAAATGATCCAAATCAGGCTAGTGAACGTAAAAACATAGTGGAGCACTTCATGTATTACCACATGACATCATGAGGTAGTGTTTTCAGTCAGAGAAGAACCCAGCCTAAATATGCAGGGCTTGTGGGTTAAACATTTGTGAATGAAACAAAACACAACTCGAGGTATGCTGATGGAAAACAACAGTATAACACAAATCAGAAAATGGCAAAATATAGCCCCTTTAACCTACTCCATTCTTCATTATTACCAGTAGGGGGCAACATGCACCAAATATAATCTGTAACAGTGAAAAAAGCCACTGAAATAATTGAAAAAGCCACTCTACAAAAGACCTTTTTCTATGAAGTAACATGAGGCCATCTTGATAAAACATCAAAAAGATTTATGTCTCTTTTGTGCTACAACAAGAAGCTACACAATTAATTATTTAAACTTCCAGACACGTAGTTGAAATTACCTTGTCCTTACAACAGTCATCTACTTTGCTTGATTGTAAGCTGGGCCTCTATTTTTGCAATAATACACATTTTTCCAGTGTCAAAACACCTCATTCAATCCTGTTGCTCACACTCTACACAAATCAATGAACCGATCGATGAGGTTCATTAGGCTGAAATCCCCGCGGGATAAACAGCACTTGCATGGTCACCAAGAAAACAAAAATACAGGGGCTGAGCTACTCTGTCACTGTAACAGGCCCAAATAGGGAGTGACGCAGCGCTAGTCTTGCTCCTTACTAATGGCTCTAACTGCATCCCAGAAGACATGGGCTGGACCAGGCAGAAGGACTCATTTCAGCAAGCTCTCATTGATTTCATTCCTGCCTTTATAGCCTTGTTTGCTGTTTGCCATATCGCACTCTTTTAGCCTGATGCTTAGACTTTCTTAAGTGGATCTGGTAATGATTTATGCCATTGTTGTATTTTTTATTTATTTACTTAAAGCATTTTAGTTTGCGGAGTTTCTTTGCTGATCTTTGTAGAGTATTTTCAGCATGGGGACAGGTTCAAACATTTGTAGATTCGAAATACACATTCCATTCTCAACTCATCATTTACCTTAAATGTCCTCAAAGTTTTCACATAATATTTCATTTATTAACAGGTGCCATATAATAGTACCTTCTGATCTATGTTATAATGTTGCTTCCATCAGGCAGAAAGACTCATTTCAGCAAGCGCTCATTGATTTCAACCCTGCTTTTATAGCCTTGTTTGCTGTTTGCCATATTGCTGTCTTTTAGCCTGCTACTAACACTTTCTTAAATGGATTTGGTAATGATTTATGCCATTGTTGTATCTTTTATTTATCTACTTAAAAGCATTTTTTTTTTTTTGCTGATCTTTGTAGAGTATGCTCAGCATGGGGACACATTCAAACATTTGTGAAGATTCAAGATAAACATAATTCTCTTCTTATCTCATCATTGATCTTAACCAAAAATGTCCTTAAATGTGCACTGTGCAACTTTTCTAGTGGAGCGTCTGCTACCTGCTTGTCTCCATGGAGATGTTATTGTTTTCCCTGGAATGTTCCATGATGTGACATTAAACATATCATCTAGCATTTATTCATTACGGGAGTTTCTATTCTCAAAAATACAAGAATTCCTTTTGTGAATAGGAACGACTCTCCACAGATCTGAATTGTAATGTGGCGTAGTGCTGTAATAGGTTCAAATTATACTGTGGAACATTCAAGACAAAGCAGGTGGCAGACCCTGAAATGTTATGCAGTGCACCTTTTGATTTATTTAACTGGATAATCTAATATAGATTTAAACAGAAAAGATCCACAAATAGGAAAGTTTAGATCACATGAAACAGGACAACAAGTCTCTTTGTAGTTCTGCACCAGGGAGTCCGATTCCTCATTCTGTTTGATATGTTTAATACTTCACCAGGCAACTTGTGTCTCTGTGGTGAGCAAACAGGCTTTACCATCAAACCTTTAAATTTTACAGCCCCATTAGCTACAACAAACAGACATCAAGGCATTGCCCATAGAATCACAAAACGTTCAGAGGAGCAGTGTGACTCATCTCCATTTGAGCCTGGGTCTTGGTTTGCCCATTCAGACTAGAGATGATTAAAATGCCTACGCTATTTTCTAATCTAAGTTACAATGTTGTATCCTCATCAGTGACATATCTGGAATTGTGTTTTGTTTCATTCACTCATGTTTAACACACAAACCCTGCATAGTTCTTCTCCTTCCTTGTGACTACAGGAAGTGCTCCACTGTGTTTTTAAACTACATACAACTTCACTAGAATTATTTGAATGCTACATGACATCATAAGGTGGAACAGAGCATTTTGACCTTTGGAGATGTAGACAGACTGATAATACAGGATTACTCAAACATGTGTGAATGAAACAACTGTGGGTATGTTTTTGATGAGGTAACAATATTATAACACGACTTAAAGCCCACAAGAGTCAATTTTGTGTAATATAGGACTTTTAAACCTCTGGACAAATAATCCACACATACCCACCACACCACACCAACCCATAACTCTTAAGTTAAAATCTTTATTTGTCATCCCACAATTTCAACACAATTACATCTCTTATTCAGAGGATGTCCTACGTTTCACTGGTTCTACATGAATTGAATAAACAGGTGAGATTTAAATGAAAACATTGTATTGAGGAAGTCACCCGGAGCTGACAATTTAACCTGGCTTATCAAAGTCTCACTCCAGCCAAAGAGCACCTTTCTTTTCCTCATTGTTTTTTATTGATTGTTAAGGTTTTAAGACACCACACAGTGATAAAAGAAAAAAAACAAAAAAAACAAAAAACGATACAGAAGGTGACAAAAAAAAGTAAATAAGTAGAGACAAATACATGCATTTGTGTACACACTGTATATACTAGTACATGATGTATAGGGGTCTCAATAATATGATATATAACCATCAATACCAAGACCAGTATGACCAAAACTAGTGAAGAAGTATTGAAGAGTATGGAACACAGTGGAGGATGACATCACAAGGTGGAACAGAGTGTTTTCAGTTTGAGAGAAGAACCTAAATATGGATTTGTGTGTTAAACATGTGTGAATGAAACAAAACCCAACTCCAGGTATATTTCTGATGAGAAAATAACATTATAACATAGATCAGAAAATAGCGTAATATCGGCCCTTTAAATCCACATAACTCATATCATAACTCATCAGCACTTGAGACGTTTGCACAGATAAAAATGGAGATCTATGGGGCCTTCTATCACTGTTATGATGATGTTATGATGTAAGCTGTACAGGTTTACAGATGGATATAGACATATTAGTGTTACATCTTCAAATCTCCTCTAGAATGCACTATTGATCTGGATGATTCTTCACCTGCCTGTCATGTCAGAATGTCACAGTGAAGGATTGTGTGAGGGTTAAGTGTGGCCCTGATGCTTAAATGGTGGACTTTAAGAGCTACAGTTAAAGTACTCTGTTCACTTCATGCCTTAGCTTTTAAATATTTATTTCTACTTGATTTCACCTTGTTACTGTAAGAATTATAGACATACATGGGCCCACACAAAGGCATTGACCCTATCGTGCAATGGCAAACATCACCCAGAGTAAACAGTTAATTACACAGTCTGGTACTGATATAAACATTGTAATGGAAATCTTTACATACTTGTTCATGTAATCAATTATATAGGTTGTGTATAAGTTAGCTTTGTGATTTCTAAATGGGGTCTTTTGACGACCCTTGAGCTACAACAGACTACCTCACCATGTGTAATCTCTTCGTTAATCAGTTTTGGACTTAGTTATCTTGTGGAGGGGCCTTTTAGGGGCCTCTTGCTGCCTTATAATGTATCTCTGTGGTATTTTTCCACAGGGTCCAACTTGTCCTTATGTATAAAAACTCTGTATGCTTTGTTATGATCATCAGATCAGGGACAGATGCCGCTGTCAAGTATAGTCAGGGTGTGATTGTGCACACAATTGTAGTTCATAAATAAGACTCTTTGATTCAAGACAACTTTCCAGTTTTATTCTTTACAGCTTAGAGAAATCCACAACAATTTGGCATCATCGAACAGGCCTTTTTGTCCGGTTCTTTTTCTACGAGGGTGATCTGTGGCTGGCCACCCTAGGACGGGGGCCTTCTGACGTCCATCCTAGCCTCTGCTCTTCAGCTGAGATCGAGGGCCCATCCCTCTCGCTGGAAAACGCTGGCTCTAAAGGGCTCCAACCCTGAGGTAGTCTGTTGTAGCTCAAGGGTCGTCGAAAGACCCCATTTCATTAGAAATCACAAAGCTAACTTATACACAACCTATGTAATTGATTACATGAACAATTATGTAAAGATTTCCATTACAGAGACAAACGGGTGGACTCTCCACCAGAAAAGTTGCACAGTGCACCTTTACATTTGCACAAGTATGGAGCTTGTTATCGTGTAGACAAACAACTAATATGCTTACACTTAAAATCTTCCATAGTTATTTTACAATCATTATGGACAATTGCATATCACATAAACTGTCAGACATTTCCCTTTCTTTTCTCAACAGCATTTCCCTTTTCCCGCAGGTCTTTACTGTCAGTGACCCTCTCTGTGTGACTTTGATAGTGCCTGGACACGTCCTGCACTGGAGCAGAGAGGGCCAGAGGGGGAGGAGTGAGGGAGAGGAGTGAGTGATGTGAGCCCTCTCCCCTCCCCCAGTGTCAGGACCTGAGTGATGTTCAAAGAATAGTCCAAAAAACCTTAGACCTACCAACTCACCGCACAGCCCAAAGGCGCCCATCCACACCCCCGCCCCCATTTGAAAGTGATATTTGAAGAGATATGAAAAAATTATTATGTGCCGCTATGTTCCTGCCTCTCAGATGTGAAAGTCTCTTAAGATTTGAATAAAATTAATAAATCGCACCTTTGGGAGATATTAAAGTCCACCTATGCATTCTAATTTGGAATAAAAGTAGTGAGCCGTAGCATTGCGCATGGCTCAGAGGGCTGTTCATTATGTAATCTATAAACATAACACCCCATTATTACAAGTCTACTGGTAATATAGAGAAATGTCTGGAACTGTTCACTAATTAAGTCATGGTTCACTGAGAAAATGGGCTTATAAAACATGTGATTACAGGAACGTGAGCCTATCTGTCAGTACAACTCAAGTAAAGCGTTATCTCTGCACATAATTTAAAAATATATGCTGGTTGTAAAGATGCTTGGGATTACTGAAATGTATTTATTAAATCAAGAATTTTGTGGTGACTGCCGTTATGATACTGATTTGCAAAATAAATAAATAAATAATAAATAAATAAATAAGAATGAAAATGGTTATTTGACAAAAGTAGTTCTTGACAACAAAAAGGCTGAATAAGAATAAATTGAAGCGTGGTGTGAATGTGTTTGGCATTTTAAGTATGATGTGTGCACCTTTCTCCCCTTTTCTATTAATATGAAAAAGTACAATTTAATTGGTGTATTCATAGTCTTCCCTCCCCTAATTATTTTAAGGGCCTGTATTATGCAATGATCTATGTTATAATGTTTCCTCATCAAAACATACCTGGAGTGTTCTTCTTGCAAACAGAAAACACTCTGTTCCACCTTGTGATGTCATGTGGTAGTACAGGAAGTGCTTCACTGTGTTTTTAAACTCCATACACCTTCACTAGAATCATTTGGATGATTTCTACGCTCTACTGAACTAGAGGTAAACGGTAAAACTACCACTACATGACATCACAAGGTGGAACAGAGATTTTTGAGCTTTGGAGATGTAGACAGACTACTAATAAAGGTTTACTCAACAAAACACAACTCTGGGTATGTTTTTGATTAGGTAACAGAATTATAACTAATATTCATTACTTTGTTGGTGCACCTTTCTGATGGTGACACATTCTTCATAGACATAGATAAGCTGTGGTCTACTGTAGAAGATTATTGTCAAAAGAAACATTTGGGACTTCCTTCGGGTAAAGTAAGAATCTGGTTTGCAAGCCCACTCACAGTAAGGACACAAGTGCAAGTTTGTCAGTACAAAAAAAACAAAAAAAAAACAAAACAATGTATCATTGCCAATCTGTTAATGCAACTCACATTGTTTTCCCTTGACCTTCTTGTACAACAAAGACATCTCTTCCCATTGTCATGGAGCATGGTGGTGATGGCGTGCACATGATGAATAAATGAGACACGTCTGTTTTTACATGGTCGCCTGCTGGATTAAAATGTCATTGACGCTCTTCATTTTCCTTGATGTTTCTGTTGAACTTTTCACACTTGACTTGTTCTGTCCATAAAATATGAATTATCCACAGAGCCCTTTATGTATGTACATGCCCACACAAGTACACAGCTATATACACAGAGTAATCAGGAAGCCATCTGTGTTTACAGGGCATGAAAATGAGAAATTTTATCATGGCAGGGAGGAAATGCAGACATGTGTACCGAGGGATCACAGGAGCGGGCTCAGTGCTGAGCACATTCTTTCCTTTCAGTCACTCGGTACAACCTTATGTGCAACTTTATATATACATGCTGTGAGAACTATATATTTACACTGCTGACCTTGGTGGGTGTAGTACTGGCCATAGTAGTGATAGTGATCGCTGTGATATTGATGATAGTATAGAAGGTAATGACTCTTTCTTCACAGCAACATTATTCAAGTCAATGTATACAAAGTTGTTATCACCTGTGTTTCCCTGGAAGTCTTCAAATATAATATTGAACACTAGACTGTGTCATCACACATAATAGAATATTTTATCCTAATGTTAAACCAATGGAGATTTTAAGATGCCATTTTTAGAATACAAACCTAAATTTTCATTCAAAAGTATTCTGACACTATAGAGTGATGCATGTATTTATTTACCAGTAGTGGCACAGCACCTTATGGCTTAGTTCCACTGTTTACTATTTCAGGCCACTCCCCACAGCGGAATGGCAATCTGTAGAATGGAAGTTCCATGCCCACGGATCCAACACCAGTATAGGATCAAACCGCCTGTTTTTATGCTGGCTCTTACAGTAACGCTTTTATCACTGAGCCGCTGGGATCATTTATAATAGCTGAAGTGAGAGTCAGTAATAACACATGCATAGATTTGTTGGAATTGTTTTTATGTTATTTGTTTTCTGAAAATGGTGCTAATCAAATGGAAAGGCATGAGGAATAAATAAATAAATAATACTGCTGTTATTGTTAGCAGTACTTACATGCTGATATGCTAAAGTGTATTGACATGATAGTCTTTTGTATTCACTTCAATGTCAAATAACTCCAGGCACAATAATAATATACTCTAAAATATAATTCTATATATTTTAGAGGGCTTTTAAATGTCAGGGTTTATCTCTGAGAGTCTTTTTCTTCCCTGTGTATTTTTCAGCACATCTTCAACCATCACATCTTTTGTAAGTGATTACTCAAGTGTCACTCCTGCACAAAACATTTGATGAGCCACAATGATAGATCAATAGGCAGGCTGTACTGGCAAGGTTGTAACATTCACACTTGTAGACATTTATATAATACCTCTAATGTCAGTCTCAGTGGGTTGTATTGATCCAATAAAAAGTCAAGGTACAAATAGTAACTCAGACTAGCCACATGAGAAATCTGCAAATGAAAACTAAGTGGTTTCAAAGATCAAGGTAAAACAAGAAGATAAACATGGATGAAACAGGGGAGACAGCGGCACGTTTATTTAAGAAACATGGAATGAACTGGAAATCAAATGGTTGGTTCTAACCATTGGATAAAAAATAAATTAAAAATAGGACCGTCACCCATGGCAATAATAATAAAAAAACATATATATATATTGTATCTTTTCAATAGCAAAATATCCCCAAATGTCGCCTATAACAAGGAAGTTGAAACCTGTGAAGAATACAACTGATTTGTTAAAAAAAAAAAAAAAAAAAAAATCTCAACCAACATGAGAGAAAAAGACCTCAGAAACTCGGGGTTCAGAGAAGTGATTCAAGGTTCTGACTTGTGTTCATGTGCTTTTATCTCAGAAAATCAGTGTTTTGATTCCGAAATGAGCTGAATGGAAAGGAGAGAGCCAAAGCTTGCACTAAACCTATCTATCAGGAATTATTCAATAAAAAAGGCATTTTGTGAGCAGGGACTTTTCTCCACAGGTCTGAACTGTAATTTTGACTGGTTTAAGGCCATACTGTGGAACATTACAGGCAAAGCAAGGTAGCTCCATGGAGATATAATAATAATAATAATAATAATAATAATAATAATAATAATAATAATAATAATGTTATTATTATTATTATTATTAATTATTATTATTATTATTTTTAATTATTATTATTATTATTATTAATTATTATTATTATTATTATTAATTATTATTATTATTATTATTAATTATTATTATTATTATTATTATTATTATTATTAATTATTATTAATTATTATTATTATTAAATAAAACAAATTAAAAATACAAATAAACAAAAAAAAATAAATACAAATAAAAAAATGAATAAAATAAAACATTAAGATTAAATAATATCTATTTTTCCTTTTTGATTGTGTCAGGTGATTTCCTCAAACTTTAACCAAAAGCACGAATACAATACTAATTCATGTTGAGACAACAGATGCTTCTTGCTATAGGACAGTGTAATTCCTTAGACAGATACCACCATGTTTGCCCACCAAGATTGCCACTTCATAAAATTCCATATCAAAACCTTTCATTGTTTGTTTTGATCCCCCCTCTCTCTCTTCCTCTGCACCCGCTTGTATTTATATAGTTTGGAGGAGCAGTGGTCGACGGGTGAGAGGGTAGTGATTGAAAAGCTGTCCCGTAGATCAGTCCTGGTTTGTGGGGCCTGTCCGTTCTTTAATCCATCCTGCCGGCCGTGCCACACATGCGGAATATCAAGCAGGCAATCCCCCCGGAAAGGAGCAAAGAAAGATGTAGGGGGTCGGCACGGCAACATCGGAAGAAAGGAAGACAGATAGAAGATGTTAGCGCAGGAAGGAGATCTGAGTAGCATGGAGAAGCGTTGGGATGCTGGGGGGTATTTGGGGTGGCTGTCAGGTCGTGGTGCAGTGGAGGGAAAAGCCAATTCCTGGAGTCTCACTTCACTACTTTTCTTCATTTGACTCTTATTAGCTCTGATAATGTATCTGTGCCATTAAGCGGCTAATAAAAAGGGGTGGAAGGAGCAGAGTGAACGGGGTAATGGGGTCCTGATCTAGCTCCTAACATAAACTGAGCAGTGACAGGCTGCTGTAAAACACCTGAAGGAGTGCACTCTGGGCTGGGGGGCAAACCACAGATCTGTCAGTTTGTTGGGACACAAAGGGACAGCATCTAACAGCTGTTTTTACATCACACAGGACCAGAGTTGCACAGATGTTTATAGTACAATGTAATAAAAAATAAATAAATAAATAAAATCATTTTCAAAAGAATGTATTCAAAGTATATTTTAATTACTTTTGCTTAAAGAGGCACTATAACATTTCTGGTGCAGGGGTCCACTACTTAGGCTGCGTCTCAATTCTACCCCTTAGCCCTCTGTCTTAGCCCTACCCCTCTGTTGTGCGCGTTCACGAGAGACAGAGGGGTGTCCCAATTCTCTTTTCTGTAAGTGCGAGGGCTAAGGGGAAGGGCTATGATACCCCTCTGCGCAAAGCGTTTTCAGATGCACACTTTGCGCAAAGGGGATAGGCGTGGCTTAACGCAAGTCGGAGCAAAAACCAACACGGAAATCGGGAAGTGTCGAGCAATTGGGAAGAAATTGGACAAATGTGAGTATTTGCACTCAAGAACCTCATAAAAAGTTGTATAAAACTGTAGTAACTTTTGAAAAGTTGTAGGTATACTCATGGCGCCTGCATTTACGCTTTCTGACATATACGGCTTATCGTAACATGCCCGGTTAGAACTATACGCATGTTACGGTAGAATGTGTAAAGTATTACGAACATGCATGGCCTAAAAGAACTATATACGCATATATGTTAGACTAGAATGTGTCAAATATATCGCTGTATTTCGCCTTGTAACTCGTCTCATGCGCGTTTAGAACTATACACACGTTACGGTAGAATGTGTCAAATATATCGCTGTATCTGTATATGTTTTCATTTCGCCTCGTAACTCGTCTCATGCGCTTTTAGAACTATACACATATTACGGTAGAATGTGTAAAGTATTACGAACATGCATGGCCTAAAATATTATTGTTTCGTTTCGCCTTGTAAATTATCCTCTATTTATATTAAAAATGACATGTTATTAATCACATTTGTATTTTGTTTAGAAATTTCTTGTAGGAGACTGGACTTGTTGGAGTTGTGTCAGCCCAACAAGCTTCAAAAAAGTGGGAGAATTTGAAAATAAAATATAAGGTATATTACATTCTATAATATTTGTAGGTACCAGAACAACTATATATGTTTATGACTATGTATTAATTTTGTTTTCTTTTTTGTGTGTACCACGCATCCTCTACAACTCCATCCACCTCTGCAGCATTTTAATTTTGTGTTACAGTTGATTAAAATTTGATTTACATATGTTGTACAGAGTATAGTAATTTAAAAAAAAAATAAAAATAAAAAAACATTTGACTTTTTGCAAAGTTCATTTAAAACAAACTCAAAAGGAGCACAATACTTCAAAACTTTAAAAATAATGTCATATTGTTGCGACTGCAAAGGGGTGTCCCATTTCTAAGGGTTTAAACATACCCCTTTGCCTTACCCCTCTGTTTAAAGACAGAGGGGTAGGGCTAAGGGGTAGGGCTAAGATAAAGACAGAGGGCTAAGGGGGAGAATTGGGATTGGGCCTTAGGCTTAGATTAAGACAAACTTCATTGATCCTCAAGGGATTACTTGGACACAGTAGCTCACACATCACAATATATTCTAATAGCAAAGAGAAGGCATAATTATATAAATGTGTATGTACAAATAAACAAAATAAAATAAATAAAGTAATTGAATGAAGGATAGCTTAATAGGTTTAATGCCATATTGTGGTACATTCCAGAAAAAGCAAAGCAAAAGATACAAGCAAGTAGCGGACCCCTGCACCAGAAATGTTACATAGTGCAAGTTTTAAGATAATTTAAGGTAAGGGTTAGGTGTAGGGTTAGGGGGATGGGCTAGGGTTGAGTCAGAGTCAGTGTTATGCTTCAGGAATTAATTTTTGACAGTTTTGAAGACCTTCCTAGAAAGTACTTGAACATTGGTTAGTAATCAGTAAGTAGACATTTATACAATATGAATCATCACTTTTTAGGAAGGAGAATTGACGTTTCCTTGTACTTGTGCTTATTAATGTTTGCGATTCTGCCAACACCCTTCAGAAAGTACATTTAAGATTCCTCTGACTTGAATTCACTCTCAAGGTTTATGACCTGAAACAGTTATTAATAACATAATGCATCATTGATCCATTTGTCTCCCTGCCATCTAATCAGATCCATTTACCACTTCATTTGCATTCATCTTCCATTGTTCACAGATCTTAATGACTATAAGCTTTACAAATATAACGACATGTTAACAGGGAGAAATAGTCATAACCCCTCTACAGTATATAGCATGCAATTCTTGACCTTTCCATAACACCCTTCACATTACTATGTAGAAGCCACCTTATACAAGTCTTATAGAGAAGCTCTCCTCCTCCAAGCCTCCAGCTCACATCACTGCAGTTTGGATTCTTCACTTTTCACTCACCCTCTCCCGGTGTCTCGACTGCTCTACAGAAGGGCACAGTAAATATATATAGACCAGGATGTGTCTTCATGCTTTCAAACCGAAGGGCTGGGCTGCAGTTTGCTTTGTGTCGATGGCACGGAGCAGCCCAGAACTTAAAATAACAGTGGTAATGAAAGTCAGGCGGAGGTTGCTGGGTGTACTGACAGCTTTATAAATGGCTTTCCAATGTGATGTATGTTCAGTGAACTTTAGGGCAGCTTACAGCCCGCTCTCTAGCAATATGTGATTTTGATTCTTTCGTGCTCAGTTAGATAGTCTCATCCCAGCGTGTGATGTAAAGACAATATACACCACTACTGTGCCCCTTCTGTGCATGGCTTTGTACTGTAGATTGGGGTGACTCTTGGTACATTTAAAACAAGACTGGTTGTGTTAGGATGTGAATGTGTGAATGCAATTCACTGCAATAAAGTAAGCTAAGGTAAATTTGCCAGCTAGGAGTTTTCTTTGAATTATACACACAAACACAAGCTAATGGTAAGATTTTATTATGCATTACAAATATAAACTATTTTCGTGCTCCTGTGATTGCTATGTTCAAAGCAATCTGCATATTTTTCCATATATAAGACGCCACAACATCACATTCAGTTCATATTTAAAAGTCCTATATTACGCAAAATTGAGTCTTGAGAGCTTTAAACCATGTTAGAATGTTGTTGCCTTTTCAAAAACATATCTGGAGTTGTATTTTGCTTCATTCACACATGTTTGAGTAATCTTTTATTATTAGTCTGTGTGCATCTCCTAAGCTCAAAATGCTCTGTTCCACCTTGTGATGTCATGAAGCTGTAGTTTTTAAGTTAACAGCTACATTTTTATATACATATATATTTTTTTATTTTGTTCAGTAGAGATTGGCAATTCCAAGACTGAAATTAGTATGCAGGGCTTGTCTGTTAAACATGTGTGTATGAAACAAAACACAACTCCAGGTCTGTTTTTGATCAAGAAACAACAGTATAACATACTGTAGATCAGAATTTAGTGCAATATGGGCCCTTTGAATAAGTAGGAGTAGCATCACTATTTACCCCATTTATTTTGCTTATGACCATGTATAAAACTGTAAAAGGCAATATAGTTTTGCTTATGCGTGTATTTATATGTTGTGCAGATAGTCAGTAGTTTGAGTCTAACAGTGTCCATAAGAGTGATTGGTCATTGTAGTTGTCAATAAATCATTTGTACAGGCCTCAGACTGGGCACATTCACTAAAGGCTTCAGCAGCTGCTTGGTGAAAAAGACAGGGATAATACCATCCTGCTATCTTGATGAACCGCGAGATGACATGCCGCTTGACATTGCACTATTGTGTTCTTTTCTTTTAAGTGACAAACTGCCACTAACTAGCCTCTATTTAGAGCATACAATAGAAACAAGTTCTTCTCCACGAGAAAAGTTTTATATGGCTAAATGAACACTGCTGTTAAAATGATGCAAAAACAGTTATATAAAAAGGTTGCTGGAATAGCCAAAGTATTACTCAGTATTACTGGTCAGCCAATCATTACGCTCTATAAGAAGCATACTGCACCTCGAGCCCACATTTTCACCGCTGACATCATGAGCAGTGCCCAGGGACAGAGCTGCTGGTATTCTGTTGTGCCAAACATTCTGCTCAGTTGCCATTTCACCAGTTGTAAGGCCAAGGAACTGAGCTATATTATCACTATAATCGTTGCCAGTAAGTTCAGCGACCACCTCTTATTCCTGTTATTTCGATACCTCTTAAAACAGTGTTTGTTTGCTTCATGCTTGTCTCCACACCTCCAACTCTGAGACTCACAGCATGTATTCTACCTTCTGTTCCTCTGGGGGGCGCTGCAGGGGAGGACCCAGTAAACATCATGCCCGCTTCTCCTCCAGTCATGGTATGTTGCTGCTCCAGTCTATTATTGGACAGTGCCTGAGTGACGAACACTTCACAGCAAGAAGGTTCTGGGTTTGCCCGGGTCTTTCTGTGTGGAGTTTGCATGTTCTCCCAGTGTCTGGGTGTTTTTCTTCTGGGCTCTCCAGTTTCCCCCATCAACCCAAAAAACATGCACCACTGGTACAGTCCTCCAGCTAAGATCACAGAGATGGGTCTGCAAGTGCGGCACTGCTCCTGAGGAGATGCCCCAGTGGCACTGAAGGACGGGTCAAATGCAGAGGACAAAAAAAAAATAAAAAATACTGAATGATTGAAATCTGCATAAATGAGGCAAAATACAACCCTGGGTATGGTTTTGATTAGGGAACAATTTTATAAGATGGTTAAAAACTCAAGTCAATTTGACATATATCACTCTTTATTCATGATGCAGGCATTGGGTAACTCAAACAACTCATGATCGTCAAGGTCAGCAATAAGAGCAATCAATGAAAAACAGATGAAAACATGTGAAAAACCGTCCTCTTGTCATTGATTATGGTTGACGCGCACTAGTCTCAAAAAGTTAATCCATGGTATTACTAAATGTTCAATAAATAATTATGGTCTCTATATATAGCCTCATCAGTATTGGGCAAAAAGCCAAAGAATCAATTCTGTTGCCTGATATGACCCCTGGGAGAACACAGCTTTGAGCTCAAAATTCCTGTCCATTGGCCTGTCAATCATTGTGATTTTGCTGAATGGACAGAAAGTGGGTCAGTTTTAACACTGTATTTAGTGAAAAGGTTAATAAATTACCCTCAGTGGAGAACACCTAAGGATTAAGACAAAACAGTGTGTTAGTCATGTTTGTGGTTTCAAGTGATATAGTGATTTGTGATTTTGAAACTTGTATTCATCATGCTCTGTCATATTGTAACCACAAAACATCCCCACTGCAGCAGCCAAGGAAATAGAGCATCAGGGGCAGAAGAAATGACACAGAATTCGTAAGATTTAAAATCTCATACAATTCTCATGTCTGTGGTTTTGTCTCACGTTAAAAAATCCCTTAAGACTCAAAAATCCCATAGTGTGTGGCGAGCTTAATAAATACACATGAGCTTTAAAGGTGCACTGCGATAAAAATTCTAGTGGAGGGTCGGCCACCTGATGTCTCCATGGAAATGTTATTGCTTTGTCTAGAATGTTCCACAGTACAGACTAAACCTATCTATCACAAGGGAGACAAACGAGTAACAGCACTACTCTACATTACAATTCAGATTTATGGAGAGTCGCCCCTGTTCACAGTAGGAATTATTGTATTTTTGAGCAATAGAAACACCTGTGATGAATAAATGCTATGGATATGTTTAAAGTCATACCATGGAACATTCCAGGGAAAGCAATACCATATCCATCTTGCATTTATTCATTACAGGGGTTTCTATTGCTCAAAAATACAATAATTCCTTCTCTGAACAGGGGCAAGTCTCCACAGATCTGAATTGTAATGTAGCATAGGACTGTAACCTACTTGTCTCTGTCATGATGAACTGGTTTAATCTATACTGTGAAACATTCTAGCAAAGCAATAACATCTCCATGGAGGCAAACAGGTGGCGGACCCTCTACCAGAAAAGTTGCACAGTGCACCTGTCAGTTGTGATGGAATATTTACCCCATAACTAGTTTTCCAGGCCAGGTTTGGACATTTGCTTATGGACAAAGGATACATCAGTTCTCATTGCTAATATTTGTAGTTTCTATCACTTAGTTGATTGCTTATAATTAAATAAATAAATTGCAGAGCTTAATCATAAACCAGTTATGTTTCCTGGACAATACATTCCATTTACCCTGGCAGACATTAATTGATTTAGATACATAACTGAGTATGTAGCTTTCTTGAGTACATTTATAATATCACTGATCGATAAATAATTTTACAGCAGCCATAGATTAAACAACAGTGTGCGCTGTAATTGCACCCAGCCTTCAGTGGAAGCGGCTTGTTGACTTTTTGCTCCTTGGGTTTCCATATAAATCTAATTCATTGGCTGCAGTTTGAATAAAACAATATTTATGTATTGCTTTTGTATGCCATTAGCTGCTTTGGTGACCTTTACTCTGTACATTTTGATATCTTAAAGGTCCTATATTATACAAAATGGACTCTTGTGAACTTTAAGCCATGTTATAATGTTGTTACCGCATCAAAAACTTACCTGGAGTTGTGTTTTGTTTCTTTTACACGTTTGAGTAATCCTTTGAGTAACCCTTATTATTAGTCTGTCTACATCTCCAAAGCTCAAAATGTTCCATTCCACCTTGTGATGTCAGTTTTCAAGTTAACAGCTACCTTTTATCTTTTGTTCAGACTGGCAATTCCAGGGCAAAAATTATCTAAATGATTCTAATGAAGGTGTATGGAGTTTAAAAACATAGTGGAGCTCTTCCTGTATTACTACATGACATCACAAGGTGGAACAGGAGTGGAGTGTTTTCTGACAAGAACACAGCCTAAATATGCAGGATTTGTGTGTTAAACCTGTGTGAAGGAAACAAAAAGCAACTCCAGGTATGTTTATGATGAGGAAACAACATTACGACATAAAGGGTCCATACTACGCTATTTTCTGCGGCGTCAACTTGTCCGTGGGCGCGTGCTAGCCTTATTGACATGCATATGCTGCTATGTAGACGAAGTAGGCCATTCACCTGAGACAATGCCAAGAGCTAATGGATGGATTTGCCCTAATCAGATTCATCATGTTTCCTATTCAGAACACTAAAACAATTTGTTCTGAAAATGAACCCTTGAACTAGTGCTGGCTACTACAGTGCACCGGCAACAAACAGGCCCCTCAGCTTAGCAGTATCCCCGTAATCCTTCATAAAGTGGACGGCGTTGGCAGTGGTTGCTATCAGTCATTTGTGCAGACAGAGATAATGGTTTGGGTGTCAGATGTCAATATGTTGTCCTGCTCCATTTAGTATTTTTAGCATTTAACACAGAAGCAAATGGGGTCAGCATGTTACAGCTCATTGGTTTGTGTTCTGTTAAGCAAGTTTTACATGATGAAAAGTATGTGTGATCATAAGGGTCAAGTAAAACTGTCTATATTTGTTATTTTTACTCATACATATACATTTATATAATTTTACCTGATTTGATACCAGCATTATTTTTGCTACTTATTTTGAATGTATTATTACCATTTATATTTTTGCTCTTTGTTATTGTAATATATTATGATGTGTGAGCTACTGGGTCCAAATAATTTCCCTTGTGGATCATTAAAGCTTGTCTAAAAAAATAAGTCTAAAAAAATACCCCTGTGATAATAAAAACATAAAACATATAGACCCTTCCAGACAGTGTTTGTAAAAACAGCTCACAGTCTGGTAGTGCTCCTGGTGGCTCCAATGCATTCTTAATAGAGGATTTAGATTAACAGATCAGAAAATACCTTAATATGGGCCCTTAAATACATACATCTGAGGCTTAATGGTCTGGATTACGTTGAGCAAGTTTTAAATGATAAAAAGAATCATCTCTCACCTCAAGGGTCAAGTGAAAATATAAATTTGTGATAATAAAACATAAAACCTATAGACCCTTCCAGACAGTGTTTGTAAAGACAGCTTGCATTATAAAGTCTGGTAGTGCTTCTGTTGGCTCCAATGCATTTCAATTGAGGATTTAGTGCTTGCAACATTATAGTGTGTAGAAGTGTTTTGTCCATGAGTGGAAAAGTCAACAACCACTAAAAATCAGCCTAATTAAAAAGAATGGGAGAAAATGTAGTAATGGAAATCTTTACATAATTGTTCATGTAATCAATTATATAGGTTGTGTATAAGTTAGCAATGAAATGGGGTCTTTCGACGACCCTTGAGCTACAATAGACTACCTCACCACGTGTAATCTCTTCGTTAATCAGTTTTGTACTTTGGCCTTTTAGGGGCCTCTTGCTGCCATATAATGTATCTCTGTGGTATTTTTCCATGGGGTCCAACTTGTTTTCCACTTGTTATTTTCAGAGATGTATAAAGTACTGGGGTAGAGGAGTGGAGTAGAAGTACAAGTACTATATCCAAAAACTGACTTGAGTAAAAGTTGAAGTATTCTTTAAACACAATACTTAGGTGGAAGTACTAAAGTATTGAAAATGTTTTGTACTCAAGTATTGCAAGTAGAAGTATTTAAAAAAAAATTACTACTCAAGTACTGAAAGTAAAAGTACAAGTACAAGTATTGTGTATATTAAAGATAGCAGTCAACAGTTTGAATATCATATGGTTTATATTTCAAATATTTAAAGGGCACAATTTGTTTGGCTGAAGCAGCAGTACAGGGACATAAAAGGCCACAACTGTGTATGAAAAAATGATATATATAAAAGAAACACTACTAAAACATCTCAAAGGCTGGAGGGGTATTCCAAGAAAATGGCTAAGTGACAAACCTGGGCAAGTTAAGCCTAATAGTAAACCTATAATAGAACAGCCCGGAAGAATCATTCTCACAAAGCCAAAGGGCTCTTCCATCATCAGGTTAACCACTGCCTCCAGGTCAACTTACTCAGGTTTGTCTCTTAACCAACTACTTAGAATACCCCCCAGTAGGCCACATACAAGTATTACGTATGTAAAAACGAAAGGCGGGATGGGAGCATGTGGTCTTCTTATATAGCAGGGGTCGGCAACCCACGGCTCCAGAGCCGCATGTGGCTCTTTCATCGTTCTGCCGTGGCTCCCTGCGACTTTGGAAAATAATAATGCGTGTAGAATCCCTCAGTCGTCCAGGTAGAATCCATAGCAAAAGGAGAAATTTAATTTGTCAACTGGACAGAGTTTATTTGGTCGAATACGTTTCGCAGCTCATCCAAGCTGCTTCCTCAGTTCTGGTCAGATGCTGGCGGACACTGCGTTATATCTGCTTGAAGGGAGGAGCTTAATTACAGTAAAAATTAAAGCCGCACGCGGCTATGGTGGCCCTCGCTTCGGCTCGCCACTCGCTCTTCCCGACAGCCGCCCAGGCCGCCAGCTCGTCCACCGGAAAAATTACATAACGCACCTTTAAATATGCACCTTTAAATGTATTGTAGGAGTCAGTGCGCCCCTGCTGGCGGACCATAAAAAATGCCACATGTCCTTGTAATCGTTCATAGAATTTCATCCCCAAATCTGCACAGATCCTCCATCAGGAATTTACATAATGCACCTTTAAATGGTTTTGAGGGAGTCAGTGCGCCCCTGCTGGCCAACTGTGAAAAATGCCCCATGTCTGTAACATATTTATCTGCTTGGAATCATGCATAGAATTTAATCCCCGAATTTTGTCCAAATCCGAAAATGAAGTTGTTTTATGTCTATGGTAGGGAGCGCTATAGTGTTCACTTTTCATATACTTTATAGTAAAAGGAGAAATTTAATTTGTCAACTGGACAGAGTTTATTTGGTCGAATACGTTTCGCAGCTCATCCGGGCTGCTTCTTCAGTTCTGGTCAGATGCTGGCGGACACTGCTTTACATCTGCTTGAAGGGAGGAGCTTAATTACAACGAAAATTACTCTGAGACTTTATAGTGTATTATATTCAGGTTGAGATCACGCATTCGAGATTAAAATTTCAGAACGATTGGATTAAGCATGTGCATGTAATAATTTTTAAACTATTTTTTTGGGGAGTCCTTGCGCCCCTGCTGGCCAACCGTGAAAATTGCCCCATGTCTATAATACATTTGTTTGCTTGTAATCATGCATAGAATTTATTTCCCGAATTTGGTCCAGATCTGATAATGTAGTCGTTTTATGTCTATGCTAGGGGGCGCTATAGTGTTCACTTTTCATATACTTTATATTGTTTTATAATCAGGTCGATTTCAAACATTAGTGATTAAAGTTTCAGTGCTATAGGACAAAACATGTACTTGTAAGAGATTTTAAACTATTTTTTGGGGAGTATTTGCGCCCCTGCTGGCCAACCGTGAAAATTGCCCCATGTCCGTAATATATTTATTTGCTTGTAATCCTGCGTAGAATTTATTCCCCGAATTTGGTCCAAATCCGATAATGTTGACATTTCATGTCTATGCTGGGGGCGCTATAGTGTTCACTTTTATTATATTTCACAACATTCGGGCCGGGGTCACGCAGTTGTGATTTGAATTTGACCTCTCTAGGCCAATGCCTGTGGCCGTGAGAGGTCATCAAAGAAACAGGAAATGAAGGCATTTTTCGCCGGCGTGCTACAGGCAAACCGTAAGGAGTTTACCAACAAGATAGAAGATTTATGTGAACCTATGTCTGTAGATGTGACATGTTAAATCTGAGCTCATTTGGACTAAACACAAAAGACTTGAATCTTTTTCCACACACCCAAGTCAAAACAGCGCCAAATTTTTGATCCAATATGGCCGACTTCCTGTACGTCATAGGGCAGTGTTACGATTACCTTTTTTGTTTGTCTCCCTGAGCTCTATCACTGTTCCGAATTTCGTCAGCCTACGCCAAAATATGCTTTTCAGATGCCCATTCATTTGAAATTTGGCATTTTCAAGGGGGCGCTGTCGAGTGGGGTCACTTTGGGCATCGCGACTATGCCCATTTTATCAAATTTTTCGCCGGACCGGTCGATCTGATACCCCCATGTGGGACTTTTTGTCGATGTTCAGGCCTTCAAAATCGCGATAACACAAACGAAGAACAATAGCCCTCGCCACTGACTAAAGTCACTGGCGAGGGGCAAATATTCATGCCTCATTAAAAAGTATATTATGTAGGATTTTAGGATAGAAGTGTTGATGTATGAACCTGAAAACAAAGCTTGTCTTTTCCCTTATTTTCATAAGATGTTACAGGCCTATGTAAAGAATATGGAATCCTACCTATTGTACCTTCTTTACAACTACAGAATTAAACTAATCTAAAGCTAATCTAACTCTTATAACTGTATAATTTTGTTCTTGTATTTTTCACTGTTGCCAATAAAGTTGGAGCCATATCTACAGTATATTTTGTTTTGAAATATCAAGTTCATAATAGTGACCAACTGATCAGAATGAGACCTGCTCTAGCGAAATTACTCGTGTGATTAGATAGTTTAAAGCAAAATAAGTGCATCTATATAGGCAACAGTATATTTGCTCTGAAATAACACAGTATAAATGTGAATTTAACGCTTATGAATCTTTCTCGTTTTCTTGTGTTACTTGGGGATTCGTACAAGTCTACGACATGGAAATCAACCCGTGAGTGTTTGTTAATCAGACTTAACCTTCACTTATTTAAACAAACAAATGACTGACACAAAGACATACTGTCCTCTTGCAGGCAGCCCCTTGTGGTGAGCACCTGTATGATAAGGATGGGAAAAAGCTGCCTCCTTGTATCCCTTGTATCCCTGGGGCCTGGCTCACTCCGGCCATCATGACCTGTTACCTGCTGGTCGCCAACATCCTGCTAGTCAACCTGCTCATCGCCGTCTCCAAGTGAGTGGAGTCCTCTTCTGTTTCTGATGCTGAATAATGACAAAGAACATAGATGTTTTTTCTTTTATTCACACTGAGAAATACTAAGATAAACCTTTGTGCCAGGGAATTTGAAATATTTCATATTCTCAGACTTCTGACAGCACTTAAAACTTTCATTTGTGACCTAATGTTCATAAACCTGGTTTAGATGTCCCTTGGTACCCAGAAAGTAGGTGTGGCTGACCACCCAAAGGCACACAGACACACATATTTAACCATTTGTTATTTTTAAGTTTGGATTTCCTCAATTATAGTATAGTTTGTTTTTTTTTAGCAAAGGTCTTAATGCATCTTGTAAATGTACGATACATTTGCAACCCTCTTAGCCATTTTTTGCAAAATCGTTATTAATGTAATGCACTTTAAACCTTAAAACTTTTGTTGATCTCTAGAAACATGGGATACTTACAATTTACAATGCAGTTGCTATTTATAGTTCTCTTTTGCCAATTGTGAACTGTTTTTCCCACAGCAAGACATTCTTTGAGGTGAAGTCCATCTCGAATCAGGTGTGGAAGTTCCAGAGATACCAGCTCATCATGACGCTCCACGACCGCCCCATTCTTTCTCCTCCCCTAATCATCCTCAGTCACCTGTACATCCTCCAGAGCCGTCTGTTCAAGCGCTGTGCCAAGAAGAGACAGGAGGGGGAGCTAGACGAGAAGGACCGCGGCCTCAGTGTGTATATTCTCTAAATTACACTTTTACAATCAGCTACTGTAACTCTAATGTTCATTATGATCTCAAATCTACACAGATAAGACTCAACTATTTGTCAAAAGGGCACAGAATTCAATCCAAGAAGCTTTTGGATGGGGATAATTAGAGCACAAACTTAAAACATGAATATGATGAAATCTGTTTTGTTTTTCTTCCCAGAGCTGAGGCCGAATCCCGAGGAGCTGAAAAACCTCTAAGAGTTTGAGGAGCAGTGTGTGGAGGAGCGGTCAGTCATTCTGAGCATTCGGATTCCTCTGAAGGAAGTGAGCATGTATCGTCACTCCTCTCTCTGTAACCATTGTTGGCAGACTAATAATTTTGGTCTTAAAATGTTCATTTTACCATTTTGTCCCTTAATCAACATATGAAAATTAATAACTGACAAATCAGGCACCTTCTTTCCGAGGTCGCATCCATTAGCGTTAGAAACAGGTTTGATTGACAGTGTTGCGAAGCGCCCGAATCACTGGTTTAATAGGGCGTAGGCGCTTCGCAACACTGTCAATCAAACCTGAAGGGGCATCATCTTCACCTGCCTCATTTTGGATTGGCTCTTTGGCTGCTAAGATACAAATAGGGAACTCTACTCCAAATTCGCCCCTATTACTGCTAGCCTCAACAAGCTTCATTTTACCATGGGAGATCTCAGACTCAGTCCACTTTATACAGTCTGTGGACCTCAGGTAGCCTTAACCCTGATCTGTCCTTGCAGTGTGGAGAACATGTCCATGCGTTTGGAGGAGGTGAATGAGAGGGAGAACACGATGAAGGCCTCACTGCAGACCGTGGACCTGGGCCTCAACCAGCTGGAGGAGATCCATGGAAGAATGGCTGTGGCTCTGGAGAAGCTGGCCAGAGTGGACAAACTGGAACTGACCAGAAGTTACTCAAGAAACTCCTCCGTGTGTGACCCCTCCTCCCTCCTCCGCCAGGGCAGCGTCAACAGCGCTGACGGATACAGCCTCTACCGCTTCCACATGGACATGGAGGAGTTCTCTCAGAAACAGAAAGAGGGGGACGAAAGTAAACAGTGGAGAAGCAAAAGAGTGTATGCTCAACTCAAGCTGTGCTGAACAAAGACAGCAACAGCCTGGACGTATGTGGCATTGACAGATCCAGACCTGGGTCTCATGTGGACATCTTGATCTCTCCATGTGAGCAGAAGCCTCTCAGCTCAAGTCAGGAAATAGTAACCAGAGATTTACAGGGAAGTACACAGATCTTGGACAAACTCATAGATCAGAATAGACTTAGTCCATCATCACCTCCAAAACATACAAAATCGTTGAGATGCAATCCCCAAGAAGAACAGACTGTTTCATCGCACCTGACCAAACGTAGTTCAGTGAGTACAATAATAATCAGCCCTCCAGATGAGCCAGAGGAGCCACAAAGCGCAATTCCAACATTTGATATTCCAGTTGGTTGTTCTCTACAAAGAACTAAGTCTTTGAGATATGATCCTCCTGAAGGCATAATTACAAAGAAGAGAACTATGAGTAGCATCATCTACAATCCAAAAGAACCTGGTGACTTTACGCAAGCGGACTACAAATCACTACTGGAGCAGGTTAGCCAAACACCAAATCAGTGGCCAGCAAATTTAGAATATAAACTAAATCCAAGTGTCTCTGGACAAATGCCGAAAGTTTCAATTGTTAGAAATCTCGCGCAGCAATTTCAAGACTCTTCAAGACAGACTGAACAGCAAGAAAGTTGTAGAAACAATTCCAGACATTCCTCCACCAGTGCCACCAAAAATACCAGCCAGAAGGAACTTATCAGACTCCACTGACTACTTGGCTGCAACAGATGATCGGTTTCTTCCATATTACAGGTCCTGGAAGCTTTAATGTTTCTGACAGGAAACCGAAGCCCACGGTGACTGAGTCCAGAGTCTCAAGCAGCCAGATGGACCTCACTGAAGCCTGTGGAGCTCGTAAAGAAGAGAGTGAGGTGGGGACAACAGAGCAAACAGAAAAGAAGGGACCAGAAGAGGAGAACTGAATGCAACAATGATATGTAAAAATAAATGGTTCAACGGTAGTCTTGACTAGATTTTAAGTGAGGGGTCTCCAACTTGTATCTCTTCACCAAGGGACTTCTAAAATTATGCATATTGTGGTGAATAACAAATTTGCCAAATGTAATGCCTTTGGCCAGTGTAAATATACAATTCTGATATGTGACTTTGTGCACTAAAACTGGATAATGGCTTATGTTTTAAATGCAACTGTTCCCACTTGAGGCTGTGGCTCCTATATTTACAGTTTCTTGCGACTGCCAAAATTAGTAGCTCTCTAGCATTTTCGTAGACAGACTAATAAAGGGTTACTCAAACACGTGTGATCAAGATAAAGGCGGCAGATTTTACGCCAAAGCAACCCTCTCCATTTGTCCAGGCTGGGGACTGGCACAGAGGGACACAGCGTCCTCTGTGGCTGGATTAGACCCACCGCCCGTGCTTTTGTAGTGTTAGTGTGTTAGCAGGTGTGTGCAGAGATACCTACCACAAACAGCAGCCTCTGGGACCTATAAAGACTAATTTAAAAGTTTAGGTAAAAGTTTAGATCTGCAACAAGAAGAGATTTCAGAAGAGTTAGAGTTAGAACCATCAAAACAACATACAAAATACAAAATGGCAGTACTGACCCACATTAGTATGAGATTTAACTTTGTGTTAAATTCCAATGTTCAAAAGAAAAATGTCAACATATTTCAAACTGGTTTAAGGTTAAAATGAACAGACCATTAACAATGCAAACCTGTGAAAGAGTTAAGGAGAGCAGAACAACCAGTATTTTCAGTTCATTGTAAGGGTTAGGACCAGAGCCCTCACATTCTAAACCAGTCTAAATCTGGCTCACATTTAGACCAGTTCAGATACATACAAAAACATTCAAAAACCCAAGATTGTCAGTTAAGACCTTGTTTTAAACTCTAAATGAACAGAAACAAAAATCAGTTTAACCTGTGGAAGTGTTAGTTTAGAATAACCAGTATAAGGGTTCAGTGTAAGGGTTAGGACCAGAGCCATTACACTCAAACCAGTCCACATTTAGACCAGTTCAGACAAAATCAAATACAAAACACATCACATTCAGTAAGCCAAGGTCAGTCTCTTAGTCTGAACCAGGTCTGTCTGGAACTGACCAAGCCAAGTAAAATAAACAATTAAACCTGTGGAAGTGTTAGTTTAGAAATCAGGGGTTTTAGTCTCAGACCCATGTGATCATCACGTTTTACCAGTCTGTTTAAATCTGGTCCACATTTAGATCAGATCAGACCAGACCAGACCAAGGAGACCACGCAGTCTCCATAAAACTGTGCCAATGTTTAGAATCTGGCACACACCAGTTTAGGCCCAAAACCAAAGCCTTAGAGAGTAACATAAGAATCCTCAGCATATTCAGACCGTGTATTGAGATGATACAAGGTTCACAGAGAACCTCACAAATACCTACCTGGTTTAAGTCTGCATGGACAGACCAATAAAACCTGTGAAACCAGCAGCAGGGAAAGATCAAACCTGTAAGATTATTTCAGTCACAAACCAAACGTTCAAGCGTTTGCGTTTGAACCATTACATTCACTCAGTCCATATGTGCCCCACTCTGGGGCCATCAAAGCCACAAGGAAAAGAAAACACAAGGGCCTCAACCCTTGGACCAGAACTCAAGACGGTCAGTATATTCAAAGTGTGTAATGTCCTCCAATAGGACAGTATCTGAGTGGTTAGCACTCACATGTGTACGGCAGCAGCTCACTGCTCCTGATGTTGCCTCAGCAACACTTGGTTGATGTTAAGTTGGTTAAATACAAAGTGAATTTTCCTCACACGGGATTACTAAAGTACACTTTAAAGTGATCCGGTTTGAACATCTCCATTTGGTTCCATCTTATGCCATTCCCTCAGCTTCCAGCCTTTGAATGAATGTTGATCATGGGACCCCAAAGGAAGGAAAGAGACTTCTTTTTTGTGCATCATAAACGACAGTTTCTTTGCATTGCTTTTGTTTAAATACAAATAAAAAAAGATGCTATTTATTTTGTATGTATTGTTTGGTTTCCTCTGTCCAGCATCTGTTCTTTACACAGCGTTCAGGATAGGGCTGTTAGTGCAGTTTGGATTTGGGCTTTGGGTTTTTCCACTGCAGAAGCTTTAAGACAAAGTTAGACTCCTTTCCTCCAGATTAGTCCCAGGACATGCTTGGTTGTCCACAATGCAAGACATTTTTCAAATATATAATGGTTTAGTCACTGTTCAGCTTTTGCACATTGATAGTTAGCTCCACAGCGCTCCATTTTCTCATTAGCTCCATTTTATTGCTTTGACGTACTTTGTGCTGAATTTTTGCACTTCAAGGTGTATTTTTTCTTTGGGTGAATATTTTGTATCCATTTTACATGATATATTCTCTTTATTAATTCCTTATTTTTGGGTACATCCTCAGATTAAAAAAAAAAAAAAAAAAAAAAGTTCCATTCTTGATTAGTTCAGCAGTTACTTCCTCTTCTGGATCCTTTTTTGGCTTTTTGACTTTGACAAATAGAGGCGAAGGTTCATTTCTCAGTAGTCCACATTCTATATAGGCTAAGTATCACATAGCTACCTGTAAAAAAGTTAAATTAGCATGTCAAGGTTAGACACCACCCCACCACCACATGTAAATTATACATTACAGTAGTGTTTGTCTTAGCAGTGGACAACAAAAAATAGAATAGTTTAGCTTAGCAATGTTCAATATTTAAGAGTTAATAACATTATATGACATATTTATCCTTAGCTGTTCAACTTAAAATTAAGTAGATTTAGCTTTAGCTTGTGTTATGAAAAAATAAATTGAAATCGACATGAGAATAAATCTGCCCCTTGTTTAAAAAAAAGAAAATTAAAAATTAAAAAAAAAAAAAAAAGGTTAGACGCCACCCTAAAACCTGAAAGTTAAAAAGGGTTAGTAACATAATATGGCAAACATCATGTTTTAACCTTAGCTGTATTCAAATAAAATAAACATCTGCTACAGTTGCCGCAGATGATCTTCATGTCTCACAGTTGCAAGACATGAAGTAGATTTAGCATTAGCTTTAGCTTGTCTTATAAATAAGTAAATACTTAGCAGTTTAAAATAAACATAATAAATCTGCTCCCTGTAAAAAAAAAGGTTAGACGCCACCCTAAAACCTGAAAATGAAAAAGGGTTAGTAACATAATATGGCAAACATCATGTTTTAACCTTAGCCGTATTCAAATAATATAAAGTAACATTAGCATGGTTTAGCTTAGCAATGTTCAAAATCCAGTAACATAATATAGCAAACATGTTTTAACCTTAGCTGTATTCAAATAAAATAAACATCTGCTACAGTTGCCGCAGATGATCTTCATGTCTCACAGTTGCAAGACATGAAGTAGATTTAGCATTAGCTTGTGTTATAAATAAGTAAATACTTAGCAGTTTAAAATAAACATAAATCTGCTCCCTGTAAAAAAAAAAAAAAAAAAAGGTTAGACGCCATCCTAAAACCTGAAAATTAAAAAGGGTTAGTAACATAATATGGCAAACATCATGTTTTAACCTTAGCTGTATTCAAATAAAATAAACATCTGCTACAGTTGCCGCAGATGATCTTCATGTCTCACAGTTGCAAGACATGAAGTAGATTTAGCATTAGCTTTTGTTATAAATAAGTAAACACTTAGCAGTTTAAAATAAACATAATAAATCTGTATATTTTATCTTAGCAGACAATACACGACAGAAGTTAGCATGGTTTAGCAGTATATTTTAGCTTGGCTCTTTCTTAAAGGCTAGTATATTTCATCTTTAACGGTTTATTCACCTGTGGTCTTCCTGATGGTCTGGACCAAAGCTCAAGACCTGGAGATGGGTCGTGAGCAGCAGCAGTGGTCGAAAAATGGCTCAAACGCAAAGAATTAATTTCCATCACGAGAAATTCGTCAAGTACGCCTACCTCAGTGTATTTTGTTTTGTTTCATGAGCGTGTTCATTTCTGGGATAATTTCCTTCCTTGCATTTCTTTGAGTTTGTGCTCCCTTTTACCAGAAAAATTCAGGACTCAAGGCCACACAGTTTGACCCTGATTTTTCCCTTTCATATTCCATTTCTTTAGTAAATCATTGCATTTAGACAAATCCAGAATGTGAAATAACACACAGCATTTAGTTTCAACAAAAGCGAAGCAAATGTCACATGAAACCCCATCACAGCATTATTCAAACCACACACTGCATTAAAAAAAAAAAAAAAAAAAAAAAAAAAAAAACAACCAGAGCGAGGAGCAAATTTAGTACAGACATTAACATTAAACAGGCATGAACAGTTCAGCAAATACATAAACATTTCATTGCGATAATTGTTCGAATTCACAAAAAGACACACACAGGTAAAGTTGCGTGCGCAGCCAGAACCTCCAACATCCCGCCAAAAGGGGAAATTCATCGCAAAGGGGAAATAACAAAGGGAAACTGTCTAACAAAGGGGAACTGTCTAGCGACGGGGGAACTGTACAACAAAAGGGGACATGTAGGCCTATAGCAAAGGAGAAATTCAATTCAGTTTGTCCAGTGACATAATTGATTTTCTCCTTTGTCATGGATCCTACCTGAACGACGGAGGGACTTCAAAAACATCCCATTTTAACGCAATGGGCCTTATAAACTAAACGTTGTAAAAACATGTCCGGTCTTGGCTGGTCAGGCAACAGGTAAAACTTATCTGGACTCCTCCGCGTGGCTCGACGTGGTGACGTGGTGATCTGAGCGGCGGGGCACGTTTGGCGCGTTTTCCCGAGTCCGGCGTGATGCAGCAGCGATGGTCTTAGAATATCTCCCTTTTGGTGTTGTGAAAATGCGAGTTAAAACATCGTAAAAACCGAAGCGGAAAACATAGGAGTATCCGTTGGCTCCCGGTGCCACGTCCTCCCGACTCACGCGCCATATTTAAAGGCACCCATAAGCCACCTGTGCTCACGTGACTCACGCTCACCTGGCGGGAATCACCATGGCAACTGTTCCAACGCTATAGGCCAGGGGTCGGCAACCTTAAATACTCAAAGAGCCATTTGGAGCGTCTCCCACAGAAAAGAAAACACCCGGAGCCACAAAACCCTTTTGACTCTAAACCAGCGCAAACCAGCGAGGGAACTACAGGCAAAACTACAACTCCCAGAAAACTACAACAAGCACCATCCTCCACTACAGCTCATAAGCGCGAGTCTTAAGAGAATTATTTACACCTTTCAGTATTTTCATCACAACAGTAGCAACATAAATAAAGTGCATAAGTGAAATAAAGAACTGCGCTGCAGACGTATAATCTCTGAAAAGTTTAACATGAACATCTCCAACACGATAGAAGCACAGAACAGACTCACCATAGGCAGAACATCCCTCAGTCACAGAAAGAACACGCATATTCCACTGAGTCCTGCCCTTTAGTCCGACAGAAGCTGACTACATCAGCGGCACAAGGCGCTTATAGTTTATGCAAATTAGCCATGTGGTTTTAAGTTTCGGTGAACATGTAAACGCATACTATCCGTATAATTTAGGGATAGCAGGGGATTATACGTATATACCCCTTAGTTAGACGTATACTAAACCTCTCGCGTTATCCCAATCCTCGACGTGTAACTTACACGCATACTCGACCTAGTATCCCTGAAAGATCTACCAATGAGGTGAGCGAATTTGTCGATGACGTCACTCGCGCGCTACTGCGCATGTCTCCTGCAGAACGGTCGCTGTCCTGTCTTGTATCGGGAATCTCGGCAGATTAAAGCAGATGCTAGGCTAGTTGTATCATCAGGTAAGACGTTTCCCACTCACTACTGTTGGTTTAGCATCATAACTTATTTTGCCACACGGCGATAAACTGTTTTAGTGCGCTGACAACAGCGCTAGCGAGTGTTGCTACTTCATGCTAACCGCACAGCCTGCGGCGCTGCAGTCAGACAGCGCCCGCATCACTCAGACACACTAAAACTGGAGACCGGGACCTTTTACCCACAATGCACCGGTCATAACAAGGACGCCATTTTACATGTGTTTGTCAATAATTGTGGATATTGTTAGAAATCTATAAATATCAAGGTAAGTATATGGCATCGGCATAAAATAACATTTGTATTACATTGATAAGATATACTAGTTATATTGATAAATATTTTGTACATAGATAAGCATAGTATTGCTGCCAGTTGCTGTTGTTTGATCTCCCTCGTGTTGTAGGATATTGTGAGAGTCTTCCAATTTAATGTTAATCAATCTTGACTAAAATTTTACATTTATTTGAAATTATTGTTTGAAAATAACAAAATTGTGATCTTCGTTCGTGTATTTGTAGTTATGACCAATGACAAAACGTTGATTTGACTATAATGTAGTAAATATAGGGTATTGCCACGTGTTCTGTGACTGGGCCGTATAGTAAATTACTTAAATATAGACTGTACACTTTATATGTTGACAAGGATGCATATTTTCAGACACGTAGGATAATTTATAGAGTGGACCCCAAAGTTGATACATACAGTATAGTATACAGCATCCAGTTTATCATAGCCAAATGTTTATTTTACACAACGGCCGGGTGTTTATAAATAACCCAATGGGGAATCCCCATAATTCTATAGCATTAGTCAAGCTCCCCAAGATTGCACTGCTCCGTTATGTGGCTTGTGTGATTCAGGCTCTAGTCTTTAACACGTGCTATGATAAAGGCAAACTTACCTTGTCACAAGCTGTGGATTTATCAAGTGAGAATAGAATGATACTACTTTTATCTTAACAATGGCATAATCAAATCATGTTAATTGATTGTCAGATTGATTGTTTTTAGTTTGTTTTTGTCCTATTACACACAATTTTACAGCTGCAGCTCTCACAATGATTGTTGCATGGTTGATACTAATGTACTGTTGTAGAATCTAGTTCATCTTAATGTGAATGTTGCTGAATGTTCTTGTTTACATTTTCATTACAGGTACTCCATACTCTCCAGTATCCCTTGCATGGTGTTTGCCATTGTCTGACCACTCCTGCATGCTTCATCCCACTTCCATAACCCAAAGTTGATAGCTGTCTACATTCAATAAAATGAGTTCGAAGAAGTTAGAGTACAAACGAGAGTACCAGAAGAAGAATACTACCTCACTTGAAAGTGTTGTAAGTATGTGCATTTATTTATGAAATTTGACACTGTAGGCCAACTCACATCAACCCCCAGATCACATAGGCAAGTAGCCAAGCCATCCAGGTCAAGGGACAGGATGACTATCCAATGAGCGTAGCAAGTATGTAAAATTCACAAATTTTATTTGCTTAAATTTATTTGTTATACATATATATAAATATATATAATTTATTATTTGTATTGTCAGGATTTCAAAGAAACGTGATGGAAAAACTTATAACACTGGAAGAGGAAGTGAAGAGGATTGGCAAAAGATATGAGCCAAAAGACTCGGACTACCATGTTGTCCAGATGTCTACATTAGACGAGATGCAGAGGAAAGAGAATGAGCTGGGCGATCGAAGGGAAAGAAAGCTTCTGGTTAGTAATTAATATTTATGATAATTTCATACATAAAATACATATAATACATGATATATAATTTTTTTTTTTTTTCTTCAGATTTCTCAACTCTCCCGAGTTGGTAGCACTGATCTAAGAAACTGTACGGCCCAAATACTCAAAAGGTAAGATGTATGACATTAAAAGACTATTTAAGAACCACTGGTTTAATATTAAAAGCAAATAATATATTTTACCTAAATGTATGCTTTTCATTTTATTAGGTGGTTCAATGAGCAGCTGCTTTCTCAGATGAACATGATGGGAAAAGGTGGCGGGCAAAAAATCCCATTCAAAACTACAAGACTTTATGGAGTTGTTGTAGGTGAGTAAAAATAAAAATCATTTGCCCTATTCAGACTGTACACATCTATAATTTTTGCAATATTCATCCACCCACATAATATGCATATTGTATTATTCATGAAATACTTTTTGTTCTATTGATATTCATTTCGGTATTCATTGCAAATTCAAAATTGGAAAATAAATTAAATGGATTGCAAGTATCAGAACTAAATATACTGTTGTCCCTTTAATATTTGCAATTTTATTATGCGAATTTTGCAAATATGACCAAATTAGCGAAAATTTAATGGACGCCATTTTAAAATAGCGTTTCAATGGTCACTTGCAAGAAAAAGTTGATTTTAAATTCGCAAAATTAAATGTGCGCCACATTAAATGGGAATACAGTAATAAAATTCACTGTAACCATAGTTTACTGCATAGTAAACATTAGTAAAAGTCTCAAACTACTGTTTTTTGTGATTTGCATGAAATGATAATGATATATTACATTTTAAAGTCGCAAACATCTGAACTTGAGGTGTGTGCTAAAAACATTCTGTGCAGAGATGCAATTTTGCCATTTTACTACATATTAACTGTAAGTGACTATTTCTGTAAATTTACAGCTGCTGTTCAGAAGTGGGATTCCACTGCAAATGAGAAGGCCGTGGCAGAAGCATGTGCAGCCTACTTGAAGAATGCCCCAAGGCGTCTTCAAATGAAGGGATGCAGAAGAGATGCATTGTAGATTAATATAATAAAACTGTTTAAACTTAAATTTCATTTGTTTTTATTTAAAAAAACATTTATGCCACTTCTTAATAGATATACAGTATAGGTATATTAAACGTATACTATATACGTATATTAGACCTACAAACTAGCCCAAAAGTAGACGGATAATAAACGTATATTGTATACGGATAATATACGTATACTGTATACGTATATTCGTCCTATGAACTAGCCCAAAATTATACGCATAGTATATGTATATTGTATACGTATCCTAAACGGGTAGTAAACGTATAATGTTCACTGGGTCGCTTCTGTATAACGTAAACAAATGTGCGCAAAGCTGCATTAAACACATTATTATTTGAGTCCTCCTCGTAGGAAATAAAAATCCAAACTTAAATTATCCACTGTCGCGTGTACCGCGTGTACCAGTCTCATCAGCCGTGAAAGCAAATGAATCTGCCCACGTGGCATTAAGCGTTCCATTTTCTTAAGAAACTTTTCTTTTCTTGGATTTATCATCATTGGGCTGAAAATCATACTGCTGATGTAGGTGCCGGTAAGTCCGGGCTGCCAGTGTGTGCCAGGTGGTGCACATCGGCGGCTTTGGCGCATGTTTTGAGCGACAAAAATATTAAAAACGTTTTATTTAAATGTTACAAGATTACCATTATCTACAATTTTAGATTTACATTTAGAAACGAACAAACTAAAATAAAAATACAATGTAATTAAATACTCATTATTATTCTAGAAGGCTGCACAGTATGGCATTAAACAAAGCCTTCATATCTATGTAGCATTTATTTCATTACATGTGCTTTACTGCTCAAAATACCTAAAAAAAAAAAAATGCAGTATGAATTCTTACTGAGCTCACATCTCCACAGATCTGACCCAAAGCAATAGCATCTAACAATGGGAGACTTTCTGACATTGTCACAGCTACACAACAACTGGAGATAGAAATTGTTCAGTTTCATGTGGAGAATATGGTTTCCAGATTTGAAATGTTTATGACAAATACATTTCTACATTTCACAATTTCCAGAGGGCGCTGTAGAGCAACTTCAAATTACAGCCGCATGATACGTCACTGCATTTAGGACATTATTGTACAAAATGTTCCACACGGTCTGACTGGCCACACCCAGGTTTCCCCAAGTTTAATGATTCTAAATTGACAATATTCAGGTCTCAAATATTATACAGGTATAATAAATTGTATGTATTAATTTAATGTTTTAAATAATAAAACAATTCAAGAATACTGGAAAAAAATCATGTTAAAGAATAAAACATAATATAGAGTTTGCATATATATTGAAACTGAAAACACCCTGCTACAACAACCTGTTATTGTAAATCATATGTTTCCGTGTCATGTCCAAAGTTAAATCATGTGATGCCAGCCTCGCCCTCACCCTGGCCCTGGCCCTGGCCCTGGCCCTGGCCCTGGCCCTGGCCCGGGGGCACTGCACTGGCATCCACAGAACAGGTCCGGCCTGATTCTCTGAAGAGGAAGAATGAAGAATGTGAGTGTGTTTGACAGAAGAGCTGAGACTTCACCAGGATCTGCACCTCTGTAAAACTGTCTTCAACACGTCCCCTCTGAAGAGCTCTGCACGCACACGGTACAGGCTTTATTTTATTTTATTTATTTGGATTTATTTACATCGAGATATCTGCATATAACTTTTGTTTCAGCTCTCTCTGCAAGAGTTAAAGGTGCATTGTGTAACTTTTCTGGTGGAGGGTCTGTCAAATGCTTTTCTTCATGAAGATGTTATTGGTTTGTCTGGAATGTTTCACAGTATGGCATTAAACCTTTCCATCTACATGGAGACCAAACCAGACCAAGTTACAGGTCAGATCTGTGGAGAAATACAGTCAGAATGTTTGTTTTTCTAGGTATTTTTGAGCTATAAAACCACCTGTAAATTAATAAATGTAAGTTAGAGCTGTTTAATGTCACACTGTGGGACATTCCAGGCAAAACAATAACATCTCCATAGAAACAAGCAGGTGACGGACCCCCAACCAAAAAATTACACAATGCACCTTTAATGATAGACTGCATTTTTTACTCTATAAAACCACAGTTAAAATTACTTGAATTGAATTGTCTTGAGTCTTTACTAATTTTTTTTTTTTTTTTTTTTTTTTTTTTTTTAGATTTTTGGTCAGGTTTCAACATATTTTTTCGTGTTTCAATAAAACTGATCTGTTAATGGAGTTTTTTCTTGTATAATCAAGTGAAAATGTCTTCACAAGTTTAATCACTCTAAACCATTCAAAATTATGTAAGTAAGACAAGTGAATTCATTTTATTTAGATATTACTATTTGCGCTTTGTTAAAAAATATTCTTACATTATGATGTTTTAGCTATGTGTATGAATAAATTCCTTTGCGGATCAATAAAGTCTTAAATGTGTTGACCTGGTTAACTTAGACACAAAAATAAACAAGCCAATTCAACATAAATTTTCAGATTAAAATAATAAATTCTAAGCATTGTAGCGCTCAGGTTTTATTTCAGTCCTTCCTTCTTCCTCGTGTTTGTAGTTGGCTTGTGTCCAGTGATGTTAACAGATCTGGTTTAGCTGTTCCTCTTTATTTTTATTTGATCTTTTAGATAAGGTGTGGTTAAAGGTGTAGTATGTAACTTTTTGGTTGGGAGTCCGTCATCTTCTTGTTTCTATGGAGAAGTCATTGCTCTGCCTGGACTGTTCCACAGTATGATATAAATTACTTTACATTTATTCAATTACAGGTGGTTTTAAAGCTCAAAAATACCAAGATAAACCGGCATTCTGTCCATAGATCTGACCAGAATGTCTGTTTTTCTAGGTATTTTTGAGCTTTAAAACCACCTGTAAATTAATAAAGTAAAGTAAAGTAGAGCTGTTTAATGCCATACTGTGAAACATTTCAGACAAAGGAATAACATCTACATGGAGAAAAGCATTTGACGGCCCTCCACCAGAAAAGTTACACAATGAACCTTTAAAACAACCAAACGAGATTCCAAGACTCACACAAGACTGCAAAAAATATATAGAAACATTTTGTGGTGCTCATGCTGGTGGTGCTCATGAGTTTTGGAGTGGCACGTCAGGCCATCCTCCACCCAGACGAGGAGCCAACATGGCGTCTGGCACGAAACATCTTCTACATGCCCTACTGGATGATCTATGTTTTTTTTTTAAAGGTGTAGTATGTAACTTTTTGGTTGGGAGTCCGTCAGGATTTTCAAACAAATGTATCAACACAGACGGGAAAACCAGGGTGGGCCACAATCTGCCGTACATCTCCACCTAAAAGCCACAGGCCACTCCTTTGAGGACAGCGAGGTCCAGATCTTGGCCAGAGAAAAGAACTGGTTTGAGAGGGGAGGTAAAGAGGCTATTTTTGTCAAGAAAGAGAATCCTTCCTTGAACAGAAATGGAGGTCTCAGACATCATTTGTCTCCCATTTATAACTCTATCCTCAAACCTAAATCAAAACAAACTGGGAAAACAATGGGACTAGCCAGGACATGTCCAGAGGTGTGAAAACACCATCATGGCCCTGAATGGATATGCTAACTACTCCCCCACTCCCACTCCATATTGAATAGACTCACCTGACTAACAAAAACTGTAAACAAATATGTGTTGTCTCAGAGTAATTTTCATTGTAATTAAGCTCCTCCCTTCAAGCAGATATAAAGCAGTGTCCGCCAGCATCTGACCAGAACTGAAGAAGCAGCTTGGATGAGCTGCGAAACATATTCAACCAAATAAACTCTGTCGAGTTGACAAATTAAATTTCTCCTTTTGCTATGAAAATAATAATGAGTATTTAATTACATTGTATTTTTATTTTAGTTTGTTCGTTTCTAAATGTAAATCTAAAATTGTAGATAATGGTAATCTTGTAACATTTAAATAAAACGTTTTTAATATTTTTGTCGCTCAAAACATGCGTCAAAGCTGCTGATGTGCGCCACCCGCACACACTGGCAGCCCGGACTTACCGGCACCTACATCAGCAGTATGATTTTCAGCCCAATGATGATAAATCCAAGAAAAGAAAAGTTTCTGAAGAAAACAGAACGCTTAATGCTACGTGGGCAGATTCATTTGCTTTCACGGCTGATGAGACTGGTACACGCGGTACACGCGACAGTGGATAATTTAAGTTTGGATTTTTATTTCCTACGCGGAGGACTCAAATAATAATGTGTTTAATGCAGCTTTGCGCACATTTGTTTACGTTATACAGAAGCAAAACTTAAAACCACATGGCTCATTTGCATAAACTATAAGCGCTGAAAAAAACAGCTCGCTCCTTGTGCCACTGATGGTCAGCTTCTGTCGGACTAAAGGGCAGGACTCAGTGGAATATGCGTGTTCTTTCTGTGACTGAGGGATGTTCTGCCTATGGTGAGTCTGTTCTGTGCTTCTATGGCGTTGGAGATGGTTCATGTTAAACTTTTCAGAGATTATACTTGTGCAGGTCGTACATGTGCAGCGCGGTTCTTTATTTCACTCATGCACTTTATTTATGTTGCTACTGTTGTGATGAAAATACTGAAAGGTGTAAATAATTCTCTTAAGACTCGCGCTTATGAGCTGTAGTGGAGGATGGTGCTTGTTGTAGTCCGTTTTCTGGGAGTTGTAGTTTTGCCTGTAGTTCCCCTGGATAGCACTGGTTTAGATGTCAAAAGGGATTCGTAACATTTTTATAATAGTAACGAGTAACGATTCAGCACATGAAAAATGTATCAGAGTAGAAGTATTAAATTAATCAAAAAAATGTAGTGAAGTAAAACTGGAAGTAGGAGAAAAAAATAATACTCCAGTAAAGTAGAGATACTGCATTTTAGTACTTAAGTACAGTACTTAAGTGGTTCTACTTCATTACTATAGAAGAGAATGCCTTTTATTGTCACTATACACATGTACAACACCATACACATGCACAACGAGATTAAAAGCAACTCACCCTCCAGTACAGACATGTGCATGGGACACTTACCACACAGTATAAAATAGTATAAAATAGTCTAAAATAAAATATAAAAGTGCTAGTGCAAGACATTAAGAAAAAGGACTGGGACACCCAAGACTACAACTCTCAGTCAAACAAGATTGCACACACTATTACACGGTAGTAAATACTGCACTGAGTCAAATACTGCATTTGATCAAAATATTGCACTGTATTAACTATTGCACTGTTAAATATTGCACTTCTCTACATCTCTGGTTATTTTACTGCTAATGACGCAGCCTTGTGCTGACTTGTCCTTGTAAAGGTGTTATGTCTTGACTTATGTATTTGCATCCTTCCTGTGCCCTAAGTCCCCCGAGGGGTATAAGAACTCTGTATGCTTTGTTATGATCACCAGATCAGGGACAGATGCTTCTGTCAGGGATAGTCAGGGTGTGATTGTGCGTACAATTGCAGTTAATAAATAATGCATGTACCCCCATGAAAGGTAATGCCAAATCTTTTGTTGACACTACTTGCAACCCTTTTGGTGTAGAAATGAAGCACAGATTTAATCTACACATCAAATCACGGCTGAGTAAGCTAATCGGGCATAAATTTGAAAATAATAAAGAATGTTTAAAAACGACATTTTTCAAAGGGGATGTGAATTGCTCTTTGGTTGTGTTACCAGATGCTGATAGTGATAACGAGTAGCAACCACTCAATTTAGGCAAACGAGAGAGCTCAGTGCTTTTGATAATCAAATTAGTTGCTCCAGAATCAACAAAAATTTTTATTTCACCACCATTAACAAATAGTTTATATGTAGGGAAATCCTGTTTCTCTTTAGGCTATCGTGCCAATAGTTTCCCGTGCCTCAAATGGAATGTGCTCATGTGTGGGTAGTGTTGGGTGCATGTTACCATCTGCAGAGGCTGGTGGCGTCGGTGTGGAATCAAAAGCGATGTCGGTGACCCAGGACCCAGCACCCAGACCCATGCCTAGTCAGTCGAAGCTGCACCTTTGCTTCGTCGCTTGGCCAGCTTCTCCATGGGCACTGTCTTGCCATGGCTCCTCTGGACAGTCCCGGGCATAGTGTCCAGCTGCCCCACAATTATAGCACACATCCAAACTGAACCAAGAGCTCTGTGGGCGGTCCTCTCCCCCTTCCTCGGCCCCGGCTGCGTCCTCTGCCGTGGCACTTTGTTATTAAATCTACCTCTTGCAGTGCCGGTGTAGAAAGACATGGCTGCATTGTGGGCATCCTCTCATTTGGCCGCCTTGGCACGAGCCTGCTCCTGGAGTGTATTTTGGGCATGGAGGCATATGCCCACAGATCTTCGAGGTTTGGCTTATTCACATTCACATACAGTTTTTGGACCAAGGCGAACACATCTGGAAGCAAACCTCTCTTTATGGCATGACACAAATGAAGTTCATATGATCTGTCCTTAATATCGCCGGAGTAACCACCGTGTGTCTTAAATGCCTCCATCATGCAGTGGAAATAAATGTCCACATCCTCGTCTGGGTTCTGTTTACACAGGAGGAAAATCCTCTTTGACTTTGTTACATAGTCTGGTCACAGCTTGAACACAGTCAAAATTATCATCATAATTTGATTTTTCGGCACGGAGTGCCTGACCAGGGAGGTCAGTAGAGATCTTGGGAAAGTTCATTGTTTAACTCTCTGTCTATTTAGCCTTTCCCTGGCTAGGACACCTCTACCGGCAGTGCTCACTAGTTCGCAGAGCAGAGATCACTCGAGGTGACAGACCTTTGTCTGCTCCTGTTTAACAGTGCCAATTGTAATTACTATATTAACCAATTGCTATACGCTTATATTTACTTTGATTTGCCCAAATTTCATATAGTTCCCCTCTTTTTTTTTTTGTTTTTTTTTTTTGTTTGAAGAAGGAACCCAGCAATTAAACCCACAAAAGAACAATCTGAAAAAAGACAACTCACCACATGTAAGGCACAGGTTGGGGCCCTTTAGAGCCAGCGTTTTCCAGCGAGAGGGATGGGCCCTCGATCTCAACTGAAGAGCAGAAGCTAGGATGGAGGTCAGAAAGCCTCCGTCCTGACCGCAGATCACCCTCGCAGAAAAAGAACTGGACGAAAAGGCCTGTTCGATGATGCCAAATTGGAGGTATTACTGTTTTGTCTTGATTATTCCACAGTATGGAAATGGTAAGAATTCATGTTTTTATCTGTGGGATATAAAACACCTGCAATTGAACAAATGCTAGGGAGATATGTTTAATGCCCTACTGTGGAACATTCCAGGCAAAACAATAACATCTCCAAGGAGACAAGCAAGTAGCGGACCCTCCACCTTAGAAGTTACATAGTGCACCTTTAATGTCAGTGGGTACATTTTCATTAAATTAAATTAAAATACTGGAGAAAACAGATAACCCAATAGTAACTGCTGATTGTTGGCACCTGTTTACAAGCACAGTGAATCTGATGATGCAAAACTGGTGACATGGATTAATAAATTATGGTGCATTATTTACTACTACTACTTTTCTGGTAGAGGTCCTGCTTGACTCCATGGAAATGTTCTTACATTGTTTGGAATGTACCAATGTACGACAATAAACATGTCTGTGTCCATGTAGACAACCAGGTAACGTGACCAAACCAACTTGCCGGTCAGATCTGTGGAGAGTGGAGGTCACGCACATAAAGAATAGATGTGAATGTGAAAAGTCTGTTCCTTATTTGGTTATTTGGAAATGTCTCAAATATCACTTATTTAAGTGCTTTTAATGAAGCTAATCCCTACATTCTACTCAGAGCAGTTGAGCTCTTTAATTAATTCATAAATTGTTACTTATGCGTTATGTAAGCATTAAACAACAAGGAGCTGATAAACATATTTAAATACCTACTTCCTCCTTCAGCGGTGTGTAATCAGTCACTCCAGTTTTAAGGTCTATTCTATAAGGCCCATAACTGTAAAGAACAAAGCCATACTAACTCACAATGTTGTCTTTAGCTGTCAGTCTCTCCTCTCACCGTGACCCGCTCCCACTCTGTCAGTAACTTATAAATCCTGTACAAAAATACACCCTCTGCCGTCTCTCAAGGGTTGGAAGGGGTAAATGTCCTAATATTCATATGCAGCTTCATATATTTGGGATTAGAGGTTATCACGTCACTCTAAAACAGCACATCTTTCATTAGGCTGCAATGCTCCGGGGAAGAGCTCCAAATGTCATATATGAGCTGTCACTAAGAGAGCGAGATGGATGGCTGCTTCATGCTCCATAGTTCTTCTGCTCAGTGATAAATAGTGTCAAGGAGTCATCGGCAGTCGTAAAATAGACTTTACCTGAAAAAGGGAAAAAAAAAAAGTTATACTAGTTGGGTGGTTAGAATGGACTACAGGGGTTGAAAGAGATTTAAAGGTCTTATATTACATTCTCGTGTACTTTAAACCATGTTAGAATGTTGTTACCTCCTCAAAAACAGACCTGGAGTTGTGTTTTGTTTCATTCACACATGTTTGAGTAACTGTTTATTATTAGTCTATCTACATCTCCAAAGCACAAAATGCTCTTTTCCACACTGTGATGTAATGAAGTATTTACTTTTATATTTAACAGCTACATTTTATCTTTAGTTCAGTTGAGATCAGCGACTCCAGCGCTGAAATTATCCATATGATTAAAATTAAGGTGTATGGAGTTTAAAAACACAGTGGAGCACTTCCTGTATTACCACATGACATCTCAAGGTGGAACAGAGTATTATCTGTTTGAGATTAGAACTCAGCCTAATATGCAGGTTTGTGGGTCAAACATGTATGAATGAAACAAAACATAACTCCAGATATGTTTCTGATAAAGAAACAACTTTATAACATAGATCAGAACTTAGTGTTATGTGGGCCCTTTAAATACATGTACTCAAGTGGTACAAATGGTACTTATGAAGTCTTTTCTGACCTGCAGCTCTTTAGTTACAGTAACTCCCAAAATATAAAAACTTTTGCATCTATAAAAAAACACTTAACATCTTAGTAACCAAATACACAATGTATATTTTTAGAAATTTATCATTTGATGGCAGCAAGATCACAGATGTTATAAGTTGTGCACCAAAGCCAGTCTTTTTACATCTGAACTATCAGCACTTAAAAAAAACAAACATTCCTAGGTCTTACAAAAGTCTCTCTCAAGTAGGCCATTCCACACAAACTTATATATTCCTTGTAATCATGAATAAATCACCAGTATAATTCTAGGCAAATGAATATAAATATATTTAGTATCTAGCCTGGATGTGGAGCAGGTGTAAAAAGCCTGTCTGGGGCAGGAGGTTGAAGGCTGTGAGAGTGACACAGGTAAGTGGTGTGTGTGTGTGTGTGTGTGTGTGTGTGTGTGTGTGTGTGTGTGTGTGTGTGGGTGTGTGTGTGTGGGTGTGTGTGTGTGTAGGTGTGTGTGTGTGTGTGTGTGTGTGTGTGTGTGTGTGCGTGCGTGCGTGCGTGCGTGTGGAGTCAGAGCACTAGGGGCCTTACTGTCAGTGAGTGAACAGCTCATTAACACTGGGGTCAGCTTCATCAGGGCCCCAAGCTGTCATCACCACATCTCCTGTTCCCGCCCTATGTACTTCTACTTCTACCTCACACATCTGTTCCAAGTTTATGTCAATTATAAAACTTAACATGGAATTCTTAAAGGTTTACAGTGTAACTTTCAGGAGGGAGGGTCCACCACGTGCATGTCTCTGTGATGATGTTATTGCTGTGTCTGGAATATTCCACAGTACGGCTTTAAACATATCCATCTTGCATTTATTCAACTAAAGTTGTTTTTATTGCTTAACAATACCTTGAAATACATGCATTCTTACTGTGATTGGGGTCACGTCTCCATAGATCTGGCCTGTAACTTAGCTTGGTTGTGTTACAAGCTTGTTTTAATGGACATGCCCAAGTCTAATAGCATATTGTGGCACATTCCAGGCAAAGCAATAGCATCTCCATGAACACAAGTAGTGAGGGGACCCTCCACCAAAAAAAAGTTAGACAGTGCAACTTTAAAGTATATGTCCATTCAAAACAATAACTTCCACTAGCTTCCTCAGACTTGCTCACTTTTTAACTACTTCTGCCCCCTTAAAATCTCTTGTTATTAAAGATACATTGTGTATCTTATCTGATGTAAGAGAGAGATTTTATTTATTTTTTTTGTTTGTTTGTTTTTTGTTTTTGTCTGGAATGTTCTACACACCTTAATTTTAAGCGTTGTCCCTCCCTTCCTCACATAACAAAAGCATATACGTATATAGCACACCAGAGCTGTATCTCCTTTCATTATAACTCTTGACTCTGATGCCTTCCCTGCCTCCAGTGTTATGGTAGACACATAACAAGCCTACAGTATACAGCAGCTCAGCGCCCTCTGTTTCCTTTCAACCCGACTGTCAAACCTCCCAGACAAACAGTGTAACAGTGCCCAGGTGAGTTTATACTATATCTGTTTGCATGACTTCTAAGACTGAACCTTACCTGACTCCATCTCCTTTTGCCTTTAGTCTGTCTGTGTCACTTAGCCTCTGACATCTTAAAATGTTTTGTAAATATTTTACTTATACCATGATGTTTCATTAAAGCTGAAATACACAACTTTTTTTCATAAATATTTAAAATCTGTTTTCCCTGCAGAAAGTGCATTGTAAAAGCAGAACATTGTGACAAAATCAGATGGGAGGCTTTATCTAGTTAGACAAACTTTTATTTATTTCAAACTTGAGCCATGTCAGTCACTATAGGGCATTTGGGGTGACTATAGGGCATTTGAGGCTATCGAAAGTAACGCTTTTCCCACTACTGGTTTGGCAGGGGTTGGGCGCTTAGCAGCACTGTCAATATCGCTATCCAAGTGTGGTCCATCCTGCTTCTTTTTTTCAATCTGAAAAAAAAAAAAAAAAAAAAAAACTTTTGTAAAGCTGTGCTAGTGGCCAAATATTCAAATATGTGCCAAGAGGTTTTCGAGAGCAGGGAATAGTTAGATAATGCAGACTTAATTTTTCATGGTTTGAAAAATAGGTACCCCAGTTTTAATCTTAAGACAAATCTAAAATTTTTCTGATTTTAACTTCTTCGAATACTTTGAATCCAAAGCAGTGAACTAAAGGAGCGTGACGTTAGCTTTCAGCTCCAGTCAAATGAAGCTCATCAACACTAGCAGTTATAGGGGGCGAATTTGGAGCCTAGTTCCATATTTGGAATTCTGACCAAAGGTATCATAGCAACCAAAGAGCCAATCCAGAGTGAGGCTGTTGAAGGTAACACCCTTTCCCACTCCTGGATAGGCAGGGGGGTGGGCGTTTAGCAACAAAGTAATCTTGGCAAAATTACACACCTGATTTGTCTGCTATTACTTTTCATAATTACCGTTCATATTTTGATTTACAGACAAAATAGCTAAACAAAAATACCAGGATCATAGTAGAGTGGATTAATACAAACATTTTAAGACCAAAATGACAATCCTGACAGCAGCAGAGACAGGGCCGGCAGTTTTTCAACACATTAGCTATGTGCATTTATATATGCAGTCTATGGTTGGGTTGGAAAAAAGGCTGACCACTAATGGATCAAACTACCCACTACTGCACATGTATTTTTCATGAAGTAACAAATATATAACATGGTATATTTACATAATATGACCCTTCAGATGTTCAGTGGTCAAAACTGAGACAGAATAATGGGTTGATGATTGCATTCTTGCAACAAACAGAATCCAGGTTGTAAAATTATGTGTAATCACTTCATCTAGAAATATTTCTTGTGTTTACACGGTGTTGTATTCAAGGGGGGCATTGTGGCAGTGTGTATTTCTGCAGCTATATTTATTTATAAGTCTTCTGTTACTAAACCTTGCCTGCCTTTATCCCGGCTCTTCTCTGGATTGTCACTCTTCTCCTCTCTCTTCTGTTTTGCAGCTTTGCCTTTGACTCTTGGTTATTCCTGAATGCTGTGTGCCAATAGGAAGCCATTCCACTTGTTTATCCCTTTCTCTTTCAATAACATAACACAGAGGACAGATTTAAACTCTGGCCGACAATACAGTCAAATCCACTCTATTGTGAATCCCATCAGGTATTCAAGAGCGTGCTGTAGTTTCACTGGGAGAAAACAAGAGCTGGAAAACACATGGCGCTACGTGTCCTGAATCATTCTTTAAAGGTGCAGTGTGTAGCTTTTGTGATGGAGGGTCCGCCACCTGGTGATGTTATTATTTTTGCCTGGATTATCTCACAATATGGCAAAACATGTTTTATCTTATATTGTATATCTTCATGTAGACAAGCCGGTGGCAGCACCAGACCAATTTACAGGTCAGAGATGGAGAAGTGGCCAGATTTTCAATAAGAATACATATTTTTAAAGCTATTGTTGAGCAATAAAACACCCATTAATTTAATAAATTGAATATATTTAAATGTAATGCCATATTGTTGCCAGGCAAAGCAACAGCATCTCCATGGAGACAATCATGTGTGGACACCCCATTAGAAAGGTTACGCAGGGAACCTTTGATACAAAAATAAATGAATACAATTGCAATAGGATTTTCTTTCCAAATCAGCATTTATTTATTTTTGTATTTATTTATTTTTATATTTTATATGTGTCCTGGCAAGCAAGGCAAATGCTTTACAGAATATATGAAACATTAATTACATTAAAATTACAATAGTGATAATAAAATTAAGAAGAGTGCAGATAAAAACCTTACAGTCATATGCACAGCTAAACAGAACTGTCTTGAGCCTGCATTTGAACATTGTTAGAGTAGAGGTCTGTCTCACATTGTTCCATATTTGAGCTGCTTCAAACTGAAACTGCTCAGATTTTGATTTATGGGCTTAAAATCAGTGCTTGAGACTTCTGGATTTTATCTGTAATCTAACAATTCTAGGAAGTTCAGAGGGAACAGACTTACTAAACAGGGTTCATCAAACAACCGTGAATAAAGCTGAATACAACTCCAAGTAGTTTTTTGATGAGGGAACAATATTATAACATGGTTAACAAACTATTTTTGATTATGCTTTTTTTTTTTTTTTTTTTTTTGAGTCAAAGTTTCACAAAAAATATAAATATTCTTGGCTGACACATTACAGTAGACACAGTATTTATTTATTTATTTATTTATTTTTGTTGTTTCTTTGTTTGTTTTAATCCTCATTGTTTCCCCCATCCTCGTCATTATGCTAGTTAATAATTCTTTGACTTTTGATCAAATTATAAATTAACTGGTTCAACCAACTAGTCACTTTATTGAATCTTTTACTTAAAAACAACAAGAGTTACACCATCAGCAGCAATGGCCAGAAATCCAGAGTTATTCCATATGTTTTTATATATAATTGATTACATCATGTTGCAATGTAGTCATATTTGAATCCTTGATCCTTTGGTGCAGCATTCACACACAAATTCATACACACATTCCAACACCAGTGCACACAATACACTGGGGCAAGGTGGGTTAAGTGTCTTGACCAAGGACACAACAACAGCATTCATCTGTAGGAGCTGGAAGTATCTGTAGGTCAGTGGATCTGACCGCTCAACCAATAATGTTCATGTTGAGTGGGATTCGACCCATCAGCCTTCAGATCAATGGACAGACACTATTGAGCTACTGTCGCCCAATATGGTAATGATGATGGTGGCTTTTATTTTCGAATAATTTTATTTTTCTGCCTGTGAGCCTTCCCATAATATGGCAATAAATGCCTCAGGAAATAATGCATAGGCAAATAAATGCAAAAAAAACCCACAAAAAAAACAACAAAAAAACTGCCATATTAATTTTTCCATGATTCCTTTTGTGCAGACTATGTATAGAAACATATAATGAAAAAGGAAGGCATCACTCACTCTTCTGTTTATTTCTAAAAGTCTATCGTGTATGTGAAAACCTGCTTCTCTCTGCTCTTACTCCTGAGGGCAGGCTCTGAACGCCATTCGGCCTTTTAAATGGAGAGTTGATTGTTTTTCATGTTTATTCACAAGCCACAGATCAGCAGCCTCCAATAATCGCCTGTTTCGACCAAGGACAATTTGGCAATATCATGAATAAAAATGATCTTAATAATAAGAGCGGAGAAAAGACCCATGGCAACTATGAATACCATTATAGGCTGATCAGAGGCATTTAGTGTCATTTATATGGCCAGTCAAACAGTGCAGGTCCTGCTTCAGTGCAATGTTTACAGTCTTTGCTTCGCTTTCAAGACTCTCTAAGGTGCAAAAGTGGTTTTAGTAGTGCCGTAAACTACTGCTGTTTATGTACATTATTGAATTAACAGCCTCAGCTACAATTAAGTTCTGTCAAATCAAATGTGTTAAATGGGCAAGAGGGTAGACTTCACTGCTCTCAAAAGAGACTTTTGGATTTGCTTATTCAAGCCTTAAAAGTATTGCGTATTGATACTTTGCAGCTGAAAAGACTACTCTGTCTGAAGCTCTGTTACAAATAAACCTTTAATCTGAGGTTTATTTGAACACAATCTCACTTTAGGAACTACAACAGGTAAGATGATTTGTGCACTTAAACAAGCCTGTCACACATAAAATTACAGTCATAAGCTAGCAAGTTTTAGCCAACAGTTTTTCAGTGAGTCACTCTCACCTGTTTGTTGAAAACACTTAAACAGGACCTTGAACGCTTGCATTGATCACAGCCTCCTGAAATATTTAAATCCATTTTGTTTTTTCTTGAGTTTTCTGGCAATCTTAAAACTTTTTTGTCAGTGTTTGCTAATGTGTGCATTGTGTCACCATGGTAACTGCTACATGTATCTCTAATGGTGAAATGTTTAGAACACCCCCGGCATGATGTAAAGTATCAATTACCAAAAATATGTTATGGACAGCTAACTTCATAATGAGTTTGGACATAAATACAGACATAGCTTTAAAATGGTGTTGCTGCTATCAAAGTACAAACCTTTTAAGATTATTTGAATAGCAAAGTCCTGCTAGTCCTGCTAGCCCTAAAGGTATACTTAGGTAATATACATGTTGTCATTCCTATATTCCCTAACAATTTATCATATTAACACATGAGAAAGTCATGGTGTCTTTGTCCGAGCATCCATACTTTAAAGCAGGCTTAATAGAACAGTCACAGCAATTTGCCTCCCTTCCAGTGCTCTTGACCTACATGGCCAAACTTTCAGGGGAGTAGAGAATTAAAAGAGAACAGAAAAAAATGTTCTTTGGGTAGTAAAGTAAAGGTTGATGATGGTGATCAAATATAGTATTTTCCTTGAACTCCTTGAACTTTCCTCGTAATATTGGACATGAAGGACAGTAAAAAAAAAAAAAAAAAAAAATCCAGGGGGTATGCTGCAGTTTTGTCTCCCAGTTAGAAGAGTCTTATCACAGAGGAGCAGAGGATCACACTAATTACACCAGTGAGTCATTCAGTCAGTGTAAAGTACTACAGGGAGTAATGCAGACTCTGCATACACTTCATGCTTAGGGTTAGGGTTAGTGAGCATTATGTAACCTTTTCTAGTGGAGGGTCCAACACCTGCCTGTCTCCATGAAGAAGCTTATTTTCCTGAATGTTCCTCTGTACAACATTACACTTCTCTATCTTCACAAGTAATTGATGCCACCAGGCCAAATCAGAGGTCAGATGTGTCACATCAGTAAGAAAGTTGTTTGTTCAAGGTATTTATTTAGCAATATAATGTAAATGAATGAATGCAGTGTATTATAAATATGTTTACTGAACCACTTTTTCAGAAATAAAAAGGTAAGAAAATTAGTGATGAAACAACTCTCTTAACTTGTGTCTCTCAAGTCAATACAAATGAAGATAAATGTTAAGTTAGATCCATTATAATAGATTCATAGTTAGACTTTTATGTGGAGTTCAGTTTCACCCAAAGTTCTAATATTGACACTTAATCCTCCTTTTAAAGATTCCTTATTGGCCTGGTAACGGTTTTAGAGGTTTTAAATTCACTTCATCTGACTTTGAGACCTTTATTTTAATGAAGGAAGGTGCAGTGGGCACAGCACAGCCATGTGTGCCGTGGCAACAGGATGGGATGAGAAGGAATCCATTAGCATACATTACATGTGGGCGTGTTCGGGGTTGTAACTATCATGGCCATTCACATGGATCCCTACAGCCTCTTAAAGCAGATGGCCTTAGCATAATGCACTGACAGTTGGCTGATAGAGAGCAGTTGTGTTCTGGTCCCTAAAGAGAATGTATGACACATTGTCACTTTGTATCAGATTTATACAAATGCATAAAAAAAATATAATAATAATGTTAATGCTGAAAATGAATAGTTTCAACATGAATTAACTGTAAGTAAAACATTTCTGAAAGGTATTTCAAGACTTTTTAAGTTGGCTTTGAAAGAGCCCTGAAACTGGCGTGGGAATTGTGCCAGACATTTTAGTTTTGTAAGAGACAATAAAGTAAGGTAGCATCAGCTCCCCATGGTTGGTTAGTTGCTCCAGTGTTCTTTTCAGAGAGAAACTGCATAACCATTCTGGTGGAGGGTACACAACCTGCGTGACACAAACAAAAGCAGGTATTTTTGATATAATATACTAGTAAATACCTAAAATTAAATGGCTAAGTTTATAGAAATACTGAGTAACATTCCAGGCAATACAGGTGACATACCCTTCATCAGAAAAGTTGCACAGTGCACCTTTAATATTTGGACACCTTTAGGTTATTTATATATTTTTTTCTTTTCTGTGGCATCCTGAAGAGACCTAGGCCTTACTTGTCTTGTATCATGCTACTATATGTAGCCCTGGTATACTCAGGAATTACTTGAGTGGGCTCTGGGTTCTTTGACAGTATACTCTGATACTAAACTTAACTACTTTTAATTCTTTTGGATCACAGCACAGCACCTTCAATACTAAATAGTAAAATGTTACTGAAGTAAATAGTCTACTGAGGACCAAATTAACACCAGACACACTGTACTTGAACAATAACCCTCCCTTTAATCATAAAAAAATAAAATAAAAGTACAGGTTTACAAACTTTCAAGCTCCACACAAATGTACAGCAAATCTATCAATTTGTCCTAATGCCGGCATCTAAATACACCCTGCGTTGCAGGCCTGTATCGATGCTCGGGTACGCTGTGACCAAAAACTCCCGGTCACTTCACTCAGTGAGCCAAATAAAAGAAAAACAGAGTACCTTGGGTAAACGTAGTAATCCCAAAAGAACCGTCCGATCCCGTTCCGCGGCGTCCTCGCCTCCTCCGACTAGGCAGCTCGGCGCACCGGGTCACAGCGTATCTCTCACGGCGATGCAGGTGCGTGGTCCACACCCGATCCAGAGCGTCTCGTCCTCCGTATCCCACGTAGCCAGAGGTACTCTGAGCGTCGCGGGCACTCAGAGCACTGTCTGGGGTCTGTTCCGCGTTGTCCAGTTCGGCAACAATCCACTGTAAGCTCCCCGGCACCGCGTGGTTGGCGAACCGCAGCCTACAGTCACTTTGTCGAGGTGGGTTTCTCTGTTAGCTTGTAATAAACGGCTCATTCACAGTCCACAAGTTTGAAACTAGCCCTGTCTCTGCCCGCAAATCACAAAGTGGTCCTCACGGTGAATTATCTTGAAGACAAACCACACTTATTTGACCAAAATCTTACTCAAAAATACAAAAATCCGAGACAACATTAGCTAACCCTGTCTCCCGGGCATCCCCGCCGGATCTCTCTCTACCGCACCCCTTCACACCAGAACTCGCGATACTTCCACAAACTACATCTGAATAGGAAAACACTTTACCCTTGTACAAAATTGCAAATAAAACATTAATATTTATAATCCTCTTCTAGTTTCGAAAAACATGTTTTTAACCATAACATTAACTATATATATTGTAATGAATAATGAAATAAAATGAATTGTCTTTTTAACTTTTCACTGTATAACTATGAACTATGGTTTTGCAAACATACTTTTAACACATGGATTTTTATCCGGGTTACATATAGAATTTTAGTAGTAGTTCCAGTCCTCCCCACTGTTGACCACCCAGGCTACTGTACTGTACAAAGCTCACAAATGAAAAGGCCTTGTGTGTAGCAAAGGTGTAAATTTAAGTGCCTATTACTGAAATGTGTGGTAATTATGGGATATCTCTGGTGTCAGGAGGTCCCGGAGGCATGTGGCTTAACAAGTGTGCGAGACAAACAGAAGAACTACTTATGGCCAAGTTTTCCCAGTGTTATGTCCAGTGTTATGTCCAGTGTTATGTCTGCTTAAACTGCATTCATTCCTCCCAATCAACCACATTTGGTTTCCGACACCTGGAATTGTAAACAGACTATCTACAAGGTCTACAGGAGCCACAGCACTGGGGGACTGCAGAGCTCCTTTCTGTAAGACGTTTTCCTCTCAGACTGTATTCTCAGTGAATGGAGCTAGTTTGGAACTCTTTACCTGCTCACATAAAGACTCTCACCGGACTGTACGCCTTTAAAAATCAGACTAAGTCCTAGCTCTTGCACCATCAGCAGTGTCACCAAGTACAGATTGTGTGTATGAAAGAGAGAGTACAGGAGGGCAAAAGGGAGGAGCTGCTGAGAAAGAGTGAAATGTGAGTATGTGATATATCAGATGAGATTAAGCAGTGACAAGGAGTTTTGAGCACTCTGCACATATTTCACTGTTTTATGCTTTTTTGCTTTTTTACTCTGTTGTTTTTATTATGTTTTTATTGTATTAAATTGTATATTTTTTATTTGTCTATGTGCAGCACTTTAGAAATAGTCTTTGCGAAATGTGCTATAGAAATTAAGTGGACTGGATTGGATACATGGAGTGATTTCTCTGTAATTACAGTGTAATCATACAGTCCTGACACACGCTTCCCAGTTGATTCACAGGTAAAATTAAAATATTTCTCGAATGGAATATATTTATGTGAATGCCCTAAAACTTTCACATCTGTCGTATGCTGCTAATATGTCAAAATCCATCCTTATATTTTCAGTGGAAAATCCTCAGCACACATAGTCAATCCTTTCTCTACATCTTGCCATTGATGCACTGTATTTGCACGCTTAGACCTTGAAGTCTTGCTTAGATCTACTATCAGCAGACTTAGGGATCCGCTCCCAGTCTGGAGGCCAAATAGAAATGCCTGATTATCAGTTGTGCCCTGAGACGAGGGGGGAACTGCACATCCAGGGAGCCCATAGAGAGCAGATAAGCCAGGGTTTACGGGTTAGGCCAGCTTCACAACGGCCTTGAGCGCTGTGGGAATAGGGGATATGAGCGTCTATATGTCCATACACCCCCTTGTATGAATGGCTACTGAGGCTGTACATGTATGTTTTCATGAAAGAGAGTGATCGATCAACAAAACAACAATACACTTAAAGGGGCACTATGAAACTTTTCTGGTAGAAGGTCTGCCACCCGCTTGACTCCATGTAGATGTTATTGCTTTTTCTTGCTAGAATGTTCTATGGTATGGCATTTAATTTAAGCCACATCACCAGGTCAAGGCCACATCACTGGGCCAAGTTACACATCAGATCTGTGGAGAAGAGGGTGCGCTCACAGTAAGAATGCATGCCTAAACACAAGATATATTTGTTTAATGCCATACTGTGAAACTTCCCAGGCAAAGCAATAACATCACCAAGGAGACAAGCAGATGACAGACCCTCCACCAGAGAATTTATCTGTAAATGTTTATGTTCATTGGTGGTTTGGAACAAAATGGCCTATTTATTTATTGTCATTGTATTGTCACTCCCACACTCACTGCTACATGTTGACATTTGTATTCATTTCTAAGGAGTGCAAAAGTTCTTGTTGAAAGAATAAAAGTAGTATGACCTAATCAATCTTTAACATTTCAAAATGGTTATTAATCCCCATGTTGTCAAAGTGCCACTCACCTCCCTCCAGCTGACCACCGAAACAGATGTCCATAGCATGGACCTTAAAGCCCATTACGACCAATTATAAAAACAGTTTTTTAGTAGTTTTAAAGAACCCATATTAGGCTATTTTCTGATTTTTCTGATCTATGGTATAATGTTGTTTCCTCATCACAAACAAAGCTGGAGTTGTGTTTTGTTTTTTGTTAGGCTGAGTTTTTTCTCTCTAACAGAAAACACTCGGTTCCACCTTGTGATCTCGTGTGGTAATACATGAAGTGCTCCACTGTGTATTAAACTCCATACACCTTCAATCATTTAGATGATTTCAGCTCTGGAATTGGCAATCTCTACTGAACTAAAGGTAAAAGCTGTTAACTTGAAAACTACCGCTTTGCAATATAATGTAAATGAATCACAAGGTGGAACAGAGCATTTTGAGGATTGGAGATGTAGACAGACTAATAATAAAAGATTATTCAAACATGTGTGAATGAAAAAAAAAAAGTTTTTGAGGAGGTAAAGCTCACAAGAGTGAATTCTGCGTAAGGACCTTTTAGCCTGACTTTGCACACCTTACAAGTTGGCTGTCAAAATCTTTATAGCACACACTCTCTCCTTTCATCTACCTATCTGTATCTGTTTGTAGTTGTAGTAGATTAACCAACCAGAACTGAAACTAGAACCAGATACCAAATTACAGTAATATTGGTCTATACTGGTTGGCCAAGCTACCAAGCGTTATACAAGTAACTTTAAATGTTACCTATGGTCTTTACTAATTTAATAATATAGCAAGACATGGATCATATAGGAATAATCTCCATCTGTCCACACCACCCGCCTTCTGTTTAATACCATTAAGCCTTAGAAAAGCTATATTGCTTGTTGGCGTTAAGCGTAGTTAGCCTGGTGAGTGGGCGCCTCAGTCTGCTCTGTGTAGATACAACACTAAAGGAGGTGTTTGACAATCATTCTGACATAGATCCTGATGTGAGCACTTATTGAGTTTGACTTGAGTTTGTCTTAGTACGTAATAACATCAAAGCCAAAAGCTCACAGTCTCACATTTGAGCTGAGCTGGCACCAGGATTTGGAACATTATGCCTTCAAGTGATTGCTCTTAAGTACGCGATGGAGAAACAGCAGGGTGACAAGTATGCAGGATTCCTCAGCCAAATCAGGAGCCTCATGTTACCTAGCTCATGACTTGACGGGAGATTATGTAAAAAAAAAATAAAAATAAACCTGTACATATTCTGTCTGTAACTTCAACATTTAAAAGCATATCCCACTCCAGGATAAAGTGGAAGAGATTTAGCTAACTTGGGAAAAAACACACTGGAAGTTGGTAATTTATTTTGCTTTATGGAGCAGAATGAAGCATATAAGAGACACAGCTTGTTATGGTGCACAGTGACAATGTATATTCATTTACATTCATTTATTTTAGTATTAACGTTGTGGTACTAATCTGGGGTCACGCCACCGTAAACATTTTTTAGTAAGTTTTTAAACTAAAAGCATGGTCATCTTCACTGTTTTTTTTATCTTAAAGTGGGGGTATTGTACTTTTATGTGGTATTAACTGCTAATACATAATATATTTAGATCACCGTGTTAGATTTTTTTATTGTTTTGAAAATGCTATATTCGTCAACAAAAATGTATTCATATCTTTTTCAAGTTTCTCTGTCAATTTTACCGTATTCAGTCTCTCCTCTTTTTGCTCTCCGCAATTAGTCACTCCCCGTTCAGAGCGCTATCACAGTACAATCAGCGTGGATCCTGCTTATGAAACTATTGCACATCGCTTCAGGTTTGTCAAGTTGTGTGTTGTGTTGTGTACAGTTTTCATGTTCTGGTGTATTTATGGAGAATTGTTGCGTGGAAGCATGGATGACACAGGCTTGTGGGCGAAGCATTGCAGAGAATCTTACAGCTAATGTAAAGAGGCTTTGAATAGGGCCTGAGTGAGATTGCTAAATTACGGAAAGATGCATAGGTGACATCTTCAGGCATGTTTTTGATGAGGAAACAACGTTATAACATGATAGAAAGCTTTAAAAAATCTATTTTGCATAATTAATCATTAAAGCCTGGGGTTTAATATCTGTTTCATATATGGCTAGAAAATACAGCATTTTAATATGCAAAAGTAAACATTTTATTTTGTCTTTTATAAGTTTTTTCAGTCTTTTTAGTGAGTATATAAAAATAATTAAGACTTCATTTAAGGAGAAGGCTGTTGTGTAATGCTTTGGGGCAGGCACAGAGAAAATTACTGTTAAAGTACAAGGAGCAATAATCAAGAAAATGTATGTAAAAAGAAAAAGAAAAAGAAAACCAGAAGTGGGCGGGGTTTAAGAATACTATACAGAGGAAGCAGGAAGTTACCTCTGCTTGGATTTTTTTTTTTTCCTCTTCCAAGTCTTTTGTTTCTTTTATACAGGGCACTTGTGTGTTTGTGAGGATATTGACAGTTTTTGTTAGTGGCACTAGATGGCGATAATGCAACTTCTTGGATGTATATCTGCCCTTAAACCTCCTGAAGAAGAAGAACTGCTTGGTTAGTTTGATCATTTACAATCAGTTCCAATATACAAAATTCTTTATGTGGTTGACAAAGTTCATTGAAAATACAGCTTTTTATGTTGTGGAGAATCAGCATGATGGAGGATTACTGGGTGACCTTACACTAAAATTGTTCCTGCTGCTCTGCTTTCACACCATTGTCACGGAGATGTCAAAGAAGCCAGCGTGGAACTTTAACAAGGTCAGTTACTATGATATAAAGTGTGTTTGCCCAAACAACTAGAAAATATGAATGGCTTTTGTTTGACACCACACTGGAAAGGCCTACAGTAGATGTTTTAGGGTTATTTCTGTTCACAGATGGGAAGGAGATGGTGGATTCTTTATGCACAATAAAGTAAGTAAAATAAAACTGTACCTCACGTTATTTCAAGCTGATTGTGATGATTGTTGCTTTTTCAGTTACAACTCAATGCAGACACCAGATTGGAGCTGTCCTGTTTACTTCAAGCACTGGCTAAACCAAGATTTCACCCCATCTGTGTCAGTGGTAACAAGCAGATGAAGGCTCTTTTTGTGTAAGTTGCAAAATATTTATTGAATTTTCTGTGCAGTTTTGCTTCTGAGATATATATACTGTATGTACACAATAATAATAATTGTACAGTAGAGGTCTCAAACTTTTTCAACCTTGCCATCATTATGAGGTCCAGCAGTCAGTCACAGAGCTTTCATATAGACCGAAATAGAGTCATGTAATGTATTGGAGACCCCTGGAATACGAATACTAATGGCGGTCTACCTGCTGTTTTTGCTTTGCCTTGCCATGTTTGATAGTATGGGATTAAACCTATCTGACAGGTAAATGTGTTATTGCCTTCAAAAACTAGTAAATGTGACAGGGCCCACCTCTCCACAGATCTGGCTGGTTTTTTGTGCTTGGTGATGTCATCTGATTGTCTCTGTGGAGATAGTTTGGCATGCTGTGGAATAGTAGGGTAGTCGAATATAATATGGCATTGTTTTTAAAGATGGAGTATTATGCGAAATACAAAACTGTACACAACAAACTGACAAACCTGATGCTCTGTGCAGTCGTTTCAGTAGTGAGTTGTGTTGTGATGAAGCTCTGAAGAGGGAGTGACTGAGCTTCGAGAGCAAAGAGAGGGGTCTTGTTTTTGTTGAATATAGCAGTGAATGTAGCAAATATAGCATTTTCAAAACAATAAAAGGTAACATGTTGATCTAAATATGTTAACAGTTAATACTAGGGGTGGTACAAGATCTCTGTCACAAGATCTCGTGAGACAAAATTGTGCACACAAGAGAAAAATTATCAAATTTTAAACAGTTGTGAGGCCAAAATTGGAAACTAAACCTTGAAATATAGGAATTATGCTAAAATCTCGTCTTGTCTTATGGACCTAATCTCGTATCTCGTCTCATCTTGTGGAAATTGTGTCTCGTCCCATCCCTAGTTAATACCCCATTGAAAAAAAAAAACCCGCTTTTATCACTGTGAAGCACTTTATGTAAAATTTGTTGTATGAAAAGTGCTTTATAAATTAAGTTTGATTTCATATGAAGACAAACAGATAGCTGACCTGCCACTAGAAATGTTACACAGTGCACTTTTAACTATTGCTTCACATTAGGCAGTCTTCTTAACCTGTCACTTTAAAGCGTGACAATACTGGCTGATCACCATGGTTACTTGTACTTTCTATTAGCTCTGATTACTTTGCTTGACTTTTTCCAAAATGAGTTGCTGCATGAGCCTGTACTCCCCCTCCTCTGCAGAAGCCACATCCGAATAAATGTGTGTTGTGAACTAGATAAACAGGATGAAATGGGATCACAATGGCCTTGATGTCAAACTGTGGGATTTACTGAGGGGAAGAGCGTGGCGGGACGGGGGAGGACAGAGACAGCTTGTACCCTCGGCGGCCAAATCTCGACCCCTGTTGTCTTTCCAAGTTAGGAGCCGTTCCAGCTGACAGACAGTGTTGTTTGTGCCCTAGCTGGCAGTCCGCAGCCATCCTTGTAAACTACTTTTTGCTAGCTATTTCTGCTCCATTTGCCATGTTCAATTTGTGGTGATATTTTGGCGTGGCTAATTACAAATGCACTCTTTCTTTGTATGCGCTCTCTTCTAGTTTTTGTTGTTTGGCAGTCTATTTATTTCAGTAATTTCATGTGAAAAGCTCATTACAGATTACAATAGAAAATGTAAAGTCATTCTACTATTTGATAAATTAGATTTTCTTGATAACTACTTAAATTTCTTAGCAAGTTCAAATTCATTTCTGATCTTTACCTTGTAGGACCTTTGTGTCACTTACACACAGATCTTTAAAGTTGCACTATGTAACATTGAGGGTCAGCACTTACTTGTTTCCATGGAGACAGTTTTGTATTATAGTATGTCATTGCTCTTGTGTATATATCTATCTTCATGAAGGAAAACACCAGGCCAAGTTACAGGTCAGATCTATGGAGAGGCAACCCCCCTCATCATAAATGCATGGTGACTGACCCTCCACCACAAAAATAGTGCGTCTTTAATTATAATACTTTAGTTGTTTATGGGCTAAAAAGTCTGCTCAATCTATTGGAAGTTTGGATATTTTAGGACACCCTTTAAACTGGGCCATAGTGTGGTAAGTGGTGTGCAGCGTGTGTCCTTAACCCTTTTCTACTGGGGTCATTTTTCACTCACCTGTCCATGAAACCGGAGCGGACACGTCAACCAAAAACATGTCCAAACTTTACTCGGTGTGGAGATGGAACTCAAGGGTATTTACAGTCTGTCTGGGGATATTTCAGGACAATAATATATTAATGATTCCAAGATCAAACCAATAAATTTGACCGTACATTATCAATTATCAGTCATTATAGTGTTCAGATAATGCGGTTGAAAACATGAGCTACACAGTGCAGTTACAGAAGCAATCCTGAACCAGACAAAAAGATCAAAAGGAAGACAAAAAGAAGTCCTCATTTCTGTGTTTTTATCTTTTTTATTAGTATTTCAGCTGCTTAAAGTTGCTTTGTGTGACTTTTCTGATGGAAAGTCCACCACCTGCTTTGTTTCGGTGGTGATGTTATTGTTTTATTTTTTTAAAGGTCAGATCTGGGGAGAGGTGTCACAGCTATCAATAAGAATACATATTTTTGAGCAATAAAACACTTGTAATTTAATAAAAGCAGTATATTTAACAGTAATGCCATATTGTTGAAACTGCCAGGCAGAGCAGCAACATTTCCATGGAGACAATCATGTGCGGACACCCCACCAGAAAAGTTACGCAGTTCACCTTTAATTTTGGGGAAAAATAATAATCTTTGTAAATCACAATATAGTCCTGAGTGCACATTTGATACGCATCCAGGAAAGAATACTGAAATAGGACCTTAAACTACGAAATCCTCCACATTTATCAAGTTATTTTCCCATACAAAGACAGGATATTTTGTTATTTGTAAAGGATATTAAATTTGCAACCACTGAGCCGTAATTTGAATATCCCACCAAAAACTGAGCAAGATGACATATTGCACTTACTATGGAGCTGCTACTTGCAAACAGATTTTCTCGCCCAGTCATTGAATAAAAGAGTTGGGACTCTTTATTCAAACTATAAGCAGTTTAACCAACCAATATCATATAGACATACATTTGAACGTAGAAAAATCTCACATAGGCCTGTCATGATAATTACTATATTGACTTATCTTTCAATATATAATCAATGGAACAATATACTTTTGGGGTCAATATTTATCATGTCTACTTTTTCTTTTGTTATTTTTTGGCTATATGATAAGATTTAAAGGTGCGTTGTGTAACATTTCTGGTAGAGGGTGCGTCAAATGCTTTTTTTCCATGGAGATTTTATTGCTTTGTCTGGAATGTTTCACAGTGTGGTTTTCAACCCTTCTATCTTCTATTGTGTGTGTTTTAATGATTGTTTATCGTCTGTATTTAGTTTACAGCCGTATATCGCACTTCAAATGTTGCCTACTCTCACATTCACTGATATTAACCTTAAAGATTCTATTCTCTTTTCAATAAATTGTGTTGACTTAAAAAAAAAACAGAAGCATTACAATAACTAAGACAATTAGTAGCCATTTGCCCATTGTTTCATTGTGTTAGTTTAATTACATGTGAGTGGAGCAGCCCTCAGTCCTGGTATTATATCACTTATAATGGCTGTATGTCCTAGAACATTACAGTCATTATACAGGGCAGCATCTCATTACATTTTAATGATGTGGACTCACAAAGTGTCTTGAAAGCTGCCCGTCTCTTTGGAGCTGCATGGTAATTAAAAAGAGGTTTCAATCTGGTATATAGATGTCGTTAGGGGATGTGTCTGAAAATAACCCCCTATTTTAATGAGTTTGTTCATTAAAAGTTTAACAGTTTTCTAAATAAAAATGCAGATAAAGTGCAATTTCACATTTAGCACCCTATCAATCAAAATGAGTGGCTATTTTGAATACATGCTGGGATTGGACAGGAAGGACATGAGCAATCAAGTCGGATATGATATGCTAATTTATGCGACATACAACGCAAATCATTTGGAACTAGGAGTGCTTGAACTGAATGTGACCCTGCATACTGCAATGGCAATGTCCTAAAATTAATTCTATATGATATGCAAATTTACCTGTATCTGAACAGCATCAAACTCGATCTCAGCCCTATATTGCGACACGAAAACTTAAAATGAGATGTAGATTTCAACAATATATATTTTAGTTCTGTGTCAACAAAAGGACAAATTTCTGTTATTCAGTGGCAAACAGTATTAGGGAGAGGAAAACTATAATTTACAATGGGACTTGGAAAAGCAATGCCTGTAATTAGAAATGCATGCTATTATGGCCTTGAGCAAAACACTTGGATTAAGTATTAGTGATTTAAATGGTTTTGATAGAAAATAGGCTTTAGGTATTCATGGGTTTCAGCTTTCTGTAATATGCAACAATTTGAAGACTTTTTTGTTTCATTTAAAGGGTCTAAATTACGCCATTTTCAGTTCTATGTTATAATGTTGTTTCCTCATCAAAAACATACCTGGAGTTGTGTTTTGTTTCATTCACACGTTTAACACGCAAATCCTGCATATTTAGGCTGAGTTCTTCTCTCAACCAGAAAACACTCTGTTCCACCTTGTGATTTCATTTGATAATACAGGAAGTGCTCGACTCCATACACCTACACTAGAATCATTTGGATTATTTCAGATCTGGAATTGTTAATCTCTCCTAAACTAAAGGTAAAAGATAGCTGCTTCATGACATCACATTTGGGGATCCAATAAAGTGTTACTCAAACATGAATGAAACAAAACACAAATCTGGGTATGTTTTTGATGAGGTAACAACATAACATTTCTCAGATCTCATAAGAATCCATTTTGTTTAACACAGGACCTTTTTAACAGATTTAGCGGTGGCAATAATCTTAATTTTTCATCATTCTGAAGCCAATTGATACTTTATTAATCCCTTGTGGGTCACTCTCTGCATTTGACCCGGCCGTAAGGAGCACTGAGCTGCTACTGTACAGCGCTCAGGTACTTTAGCTGGTGTTGTAGAAAATTTAAATGAGATGAAGGTCTGAGTCAAAGAGTTGTCTTTGTGGTGGATTTGAATGCTTTGCAAAAGGGAAAAACACATAAGGAACAATGCTGGTTCAGTGATGAGTGGGGCGCTCTCAGGTTGGACTTTATTTTTACATAGAAATAAATACCAAGGTTAGACACAGATACAAGAGAGTGCAGCAGCAGTGATTATTTTAACAGTCCATAACAGTACAGGATCTGATGTTTCTAATGAAGAATGCATTTTTCCATTACACATGCTTTGGTTTGGAATGTTAAACTCCATACACCTTCTCTAGAATCATTTGGGTAATTTCAGCCCTGCAGTTGTCAATCTCTACTAAACTAAAGGTAAACAGTAGCAGTTAACTTGAAAACTACCGCTTCATGACATCACAAGGTGGAACAGAGCATTTTGGGGTTTGGAGATCTAGACAAACTAATAATAAAGAGTTGCTCAAACGTGCGAATGAAACAAAACACAATTCCAGATATGTTTCTGATAAGGACATACTGTATATTTTTGGACTTTCTGAACAGCAACAAGAACTCTAGCAGAACTCAAATTTGTATCATTTTACTTTGCATCTATTTTGGATTTTACTCCTTCCTTTTAGCTGTTGTCATCATTGTACTTTCTTCTTGCCCTACCTTTACTTCTTTTTCCCCTTGACCAAAACACCAGTTAGCAAGGTTGCCCCTGGAGTCAGGATTTATTTGGAAAAGCTAATTTGGGGGGGTTTTTTTGGTCAAATGAAGGTTAATTAAAGAATCTAGCGTGCATAATTTCTTACCAGTGTGCTTTGAATTATCTAGTTGACACACAAGTCAGAAAAGCACTACCCATTTGGCTACAATAAATAAGTGCTAATAAGAGGCTGTAATGGAGTGACTTGTGCCATTGGTTTGAGAGAGAGGACCAGCCATTTGGCCTCATCAGCGCCTCCAACCCCTCTTCACTGCGGGTCTTTCTATCTCGCTCAGCTAATGTGGCATTTATCTATAATTACACTTTCACATATTTTAATAGAAACGATACCCCTGAAGGTTTCCCTTTCATTTGCATGTTAAATACAGATAGTCATCAGGTCCAAGCCGAGTGATCTGGTTGGAAAATTGGTGAAAAAATGTATATGGTTTTTTATTTAATTCTAATCTTTTAATGTAAAAAAAAAAAAAAAAAAAAACTTTTTCTTTTTTTTTTATTTAAAGGTGCATTGTGTAACTTTTCTGATGGAGGGTCCATCAAATGCATGTCTCCATGGAGATGTCACTGCTTTGTCTGGAATGTTTTATGGTATTAAACCTTTCTATCTCCATGGAGACCAAACCAGACCAAGTTACAAGTCAAATCTGTGAGGCCACCCTGCTCACAGTCAGAATGTCTGTTTTTCTAGGTACTTTTGAGCTACAAAACCAGCTGTAATTGAATAAAAGTAAGGTACATCTTTAATGTTCCACAGTAAAAAGTTACACAATGCACCCTTAATTGGTTTTAATTTTTTTTTTTTTTTTTTTGATTAAACAGCCAATAAGGAAGAAACTGGACATAACAGTAACAGTAACAGTGTAGGGGATAATAAATAAATAAATAAATAAATATGTGTAGAATCCCTCAGTCGTCCAGGTAGAATCCATGGCAAAAGGAGAAATTTAATTTGTCAACTGGACAGAGTTTATTTGGTCGAATACGTTTCGCAGCTCATCCAAGATGCTTCTTTAGTTGCTTCTTCAGACCAAATAAACTCTGTCCAGTTGACAAATAAAATTTCTCCTTTTGCCAAATAAATAAATAATGCACATGATATACATAATTGTTAGTTGCTAGGACAGCCCAATGCAGTTGCTATGCTTCTTAATGGTTGCTATGAGACCAGCACCCTGCGACTGCTTATGTGGTTACTATGGTGATCCATCCAACCACCTGTTTGGGCAAGGATTCACATGTAAATCAGTTTACATTCATATATATGTAAGTGAAGTGGTAAATTGATTATGTTACCCAATTAATTTTATGTTGTTCAGCCATTGTGGAAAATGATTTGCAGCCTGGTTAATGTATTCTCTTAGCGATAACTTGAATCCTCTGATTGGATTAGATAAAGCATGTATTAGTTTTTAGTGCTCAAGTGTCCTCTTATTTATTCACTCCCCTCAGCCCCTCAGCACTACCTCTTTGCTCCTTCTTAGTCTCTCTGTCGTCATATCGGGGGAACACTTGGCTCACGAATGAGATTAGATGAGTAAAGTGCTGGAGTGTGGCAGATTGGGACTAAAATGTGAAACAAAGCAATTGCCTTTCATATTGAATAGGGAATAAGGGACAGAATGGGCTTCCTATTGCCTCCACAACCTAAAGCTTTGGGTCTTTCTTCCAAGACTCAAGTCCGATGACCTTTTAATGCGCCAAATCGCTTCTGTTGTGCAACTGTCAATCAACCACATCATTATGGGAATACATGGACCAGACCTACAATTTGTTCAGTGTTGTTTTTTTTGTTTGTTTTTTTTAATTACAAATATTTCTACCACTGCAAATATACTGTATTCCAATCCAATCCACTTTATAGCACATTTTATAAACATGACAGTTTCCAAAATGCTGCACAGACAAATTATGACAATAAAAAATAGTAAATCATAAATAAAAACAATAAATAAAAACTGTTAAATTACATAAAGCTAAAAATATTAAGGCGCATTGTAGGGCTGAACAATTTTAAGAAAAAATTGACTTGCGATTTTTTTGGCAAATATAGTGATTTCGATTTCATCCACGATTTTTTTTTTTTTTTCAAATCAAGTTTCAATGCACATGAACATCGCAAGCATCACAGAAACTTACATCATACCATTCAAACACTAAATTCCATAACTGTAATGCAAGAATGAAAACTAAAATCAAGAATTTATTTCAAATGTAGTCCTATTTATTAAAAAGAAACATGCTATACATAGGGTACATTGAGTGCTTGAGCAACTGCAGTTATTACAACTGAAGAACTAAAAGAGCCATCCATGTCTTAACTTAAGTAGAGCAAAGAAATATGGCTCAGTTGTTCTGCTTGACCACGTATCCGTAGTTGTGACATAATACTCCACATTTTCCAGCTCTTTCACCACCTTTTTTCTTTACATTCTGCGTACAGCTGTGGGATGGCAACCCGATTGAAGTATGTGCAGGAGAGAAGCATACACCTCTTATCCATCGTGCGGAGGAAACTTTTAAACGACTCTTTAGTCACCGTGTTTACAGGCACCATTTCCTTGTCAATGTAGTGTGTTACGGCGGTCGTTATCTCCCGGTGTGTTCAGCTACTTCTGTCATGCGGAGTTACACTGGCAAAAGTAGCTGTAATTGTCTGTTTGGCCCGAGTATCACTTTCACTAGACGTTTCACTGGACTTTCTTGCCATGCACTCGTCATTCAAATGCGCGTGTGGCGGTATAAATTGGTCGTGTTTCCACTGGATGTGGCAACTTTAGCATGACATGTTTTGCACAGCACCTGTTTCTGATGTTCGTCTGCAGCCTCAAACCCGAAATACTGCCAAATGACCGACGTACTGTTTTTCTTTGGGTTCAAAACCCCAGACTCCGCTTCTGGTCCTGCTGAAGCCATTTCTGAAGTTGATGACCAGCTACACTGATTGGAGTCGAAAACACGTGACCTGTGCTGCCGCTTCTGATTGGTGAGCTCAGCAGCGTGGCAGGGAGGCGACGTACATGTGTGAAATAGTTGACGAAACAAAACCTGGGTCAGTTAGGAGCGCTGCAAAAAACTGTGGCTTTAACGATCCCAAAATCGTGTTGTCTGAGATCGTGATTTTCGGTCTAAAAAGACAGATCGTTCAGCCCTAGAGCATTGTGTAACTTTTTGGTTGGGGGTCTGTCTATGGATATGTCATTGCTCTGCCCGGAATGTTCCACAGACATTAAAGGGCTCTACCTTGCATTTATTACAGGTGGTTTTATAGCTCCAAAATACCTAGAAAAACAAGCATTCTGACTGTGAGCAGGCTTGCCTCTCCACAGATCTGGCCTGTAACTTGGTCTGGTTTGGTCTCAATGAAGATGGAAAGGTTTAATACCTTACTGTGAAATATTCCAGACAAAGCAATAACATCTCCATGGAGAAAAGCATTTGACGGACCCTCCACCAGAAAAGTTACACAATGCACCTTTAATTAAAATCATATATTGTTTTGCTGAAGAAGAAAGCCATTCGTCGCTGGAAAGCTGGGTAAAGGGTGGAGTCCTTGGAGTAGAGCTGCTACTTCACGTGTTGGTGTTTTCAGTTTAAGATTGGAGAATTCATTGCATCTTTGAATTTGAGAAGCTTTTAACCACAGCATTATGGTAAACTATTGCATATTACCATTCTGTTGTGTTAAAATGTTGTAAAATAATGCTGTTTCCTCATCGCAAACATACCTGGAGTTGAGTTGTGTTTTGCATTGTCATATGGCAATGCTCCACTGTGTTTTTAAACACCATCATTAGAATCATTTGGATGATTTTAGACCTGGAATTGCCAATCTCTGCACCCCCAAAAGGTAAAAAGTAGATGTTAACTTGAAAACTACCACTTCATGACATCACAAGGTGGAACAGAGCACTTTGAGCTGTGGAGATGTAGAATAATAAAGGAAACAAAACACAACTTTACATATATTTTTGATGAGGTAACAACATTCTAACATGACTTAAATCTCACAATAATTAATATAGGACCTTTTAAATAGCATAATAATCTATCTTGTTACATATGATAATGTATGAAGTTAGATTAGTGCAATAGCCATGTAACGCAAGCATAACAGTCTGGCATATGTGCTTACTTAGTCCGTTTACACAAAGGGACTTAAGCAGTTAATTCCTGTAATGACTTGTGGTCTGTGCAGTTAATGGTCTATTCAGAACTCTCACACAGGAATCAGTGGTGCTCACGAAGAAATCAGTGATCATGATGACCATAAATTTTAATTGTTTCGCTCAAATAACAGCAAGTGCTTAAGGCTCATCAGGCCTGCTGTATAGGAGATGTAAATTAAGACGCAAATGAGAAGGGCTGCCCTTGAAGCTTGAAATGGGCAAAAACTATGCTTGTACTGTATTAAAGGGGCTGTACTCTATTCTTTTTTATGTAATGATGTAAAAACTCCTCTTTCATCAATACAGATGAAAGAGGAGTTTTTCAGTCAAAAGTTTGGACACTCCATCTCATTTCTTTTTTTTTATTCTTTATTTTTAGTTCTTTGTACATTTTATATACATACATCAATGATATGGAGTAAGATGTATGGAATTATATAGCAAAGAAAAAAAGTTAAAGGTGATGTTATTGCTTTGTCTGGAATGTTTCACAGTATGGCATTAAACTTTCTATCTTCATGGAGACCAAACCAGACCAAGGTACAGGTCAGATCAGTGGAGAGGCGACCTCGCTTACATTAAGCCCGCCTGTTTTTTTTTTTTTTTAGGTATTTTTGAGCTCTAAAACCACCTGTAATTGAATAAATGTAAAGTAGAGCTGTTTAATGTCATACTGTGGAACATTCCAGGCAGAGCAATGGCATCTCCATAGAAACAAGCAGGTGACGGACCCCCAACCAAAAAGTTACACACTGCACCTTTAAATAACTCTATTTAACATTTTTTGACAAAACAAAGAGTTGATGCATTGAGGATTTGAATATACAATATATATATAAAAAACACATTTAGTAGAGTTTTTCTTTGCTGCATAATTCCATATATCTTACTTCATATATTTAGTGTTTGGCTGCGAACCAGGAGATAATTCTAGTGCACTGTTAGCATGCTAGTTATTGGTAGCAGAGGTGTGATGGCAAAACTCCTCTCTGGCCTCTGAATGTTGTGAAATTAAATGGTAGGATGAGTTGCCAATTGCCACATTTAAATGAGAGCTTTAATTCTGAATAAAACGATTTAAAACTTAAAACAGTTTAAAGGGTACATATTACGCTATTTTCTGATCTATGTTATAATGTTGTTTCCTCATCACAAACACACCTGGAGTGTTGTTTTATTTCATTTACACATGAGTTCCTCTCTCAAACTGAAAACACTCTGTTCCACCTTGTGATGTCATGTGGTAACACAGGAAGTGCTCCACTGTGTTTTTAAACTCCATACATCTTCTCCACAATAATTTGGATAATTTCAGCCCTGGAATTGCCAATCTCTACTAAACAAAAGGTAAAGGGTAGCTGTTAACATTAAAACTACTGCTTCATGACATCACAGGGTGGAACAGAGCATTTGGAAATGTAGACAGGCAAATAATAACGGATTACTCAAACATGTGTGAATGAAATATAACAAAACTCCAGGTCTGTTTTTGATGAGGTAACATTATAATATGACTTAAAGCTCATAAGAGTCAAATTTGAGTAATGTATGACCTTTAAAATTAATTTGTCAGGTTTTAATTTATATGAGTTAAACATGGCCTCTCTTCCCCTCATGTTAGTGCTGTAAGAAGGGCCCTTGGTAAAGTAGTGTGGTGGAGTGTAGCACTACATGGTGACTTTGTGAGGATTTACATTTCTAGCGTGGAAACAGATGCTGTGCTTTACATGAATATGCCTGGGGGTTGCTCTTTACTTCTTCTTCAAGTGCAACACCAGTTCAGACAGAGGCACTTGCATTAATGGACCCATGCTAGACTTTGATATGCAGATGGGATCATACTTGACAGGGCTTATAGTAATAAACCACCACCCCCGATCTGCATTTTCCAATTATTTAAAAAAAAAACATCATTAAACTTTTGCTTTGCTGCCTTAAGTCTTTTCCTGGTGAAGCAGTTTAATGGGCCCATATTACACTATTTCCTGATCTATGTTATAATGTTGTTTCCACATCACAAACATTGTTTCATTCACACGTTTAACACGCTGACTTCTTTCAAACAGAAAACACTCTGTTCCGCCTTGTTATGTCATGTGGTAATGCAATAAGTGCTCCACTGTGTTTTTAAACTCCATACACCTTCTCTAGAGTCATTTAGATAATTTCAGCTCTGGAATTGCCAATCTCTACAGAACAAAAGGTAAAAAGTAGCCATTGAAAACTACCCCTACATGACATCACAAGGTGGAACAGAGTATTGTGAGCTTTGGAGATGTAGACAAGCTAATAATAAAGGGTTACTCAAACATTCAGATATGTTTCAGATGAGCTAAAAGGATTCAACATGGCATATCACTTGCAAGAATCAATTTTGGGTAATATAGGACCTTTTAATGAGAAAATACACTGCTACCAACAAGTTTCACCACAGCCTTTTTGTTGTTCTTAGCTTTACCCATGATTGTTATGTGTATTTTTTTTTTCTAAGAAAAAGCTACTGCTTTGAATTTAAATGAGAATACTTGTCAATGTCTGATCTTGTCAGTTCTCAGAAATTAAGCAGGGCCTGGTTAGTGTGCACATGTGCCTGAATGGGGCAGCAGTGGCTCTACAGCAAACTACCACTATGTCCTTCGGCAGTACACTTCACTTCAGGTATTTCTTTAAAGGCTATATCAGTCATTTCTTACCTGACCAGCCAGAACCACACTCTTTGACAAAACTTTACAAAGACGAGTAGATCTGGAGCCATATCCTGTTTCCCTGATTTCTGAGGGCATGATTGACAGGTGGATTAACCAATAAGAAACGTGGTCTGTGTGTATAAAAAACAATCATGATGGTTTACACATAAAAAAGTGGAAACAAATACATATAGGACCGAGAAACAGCACAGTTTTTTTACAGAATCAACAATCAAAGCACCAAACTATTACTTATCTCAGTTATTGTTATTATTATGGAATTTCCCCACTGTGGGACTAATAAAGGCATATCTTATCTTATACAAATTAGTGGCTGTGGTTGGACCGTCTCAAGTTTGGATGGAGGATTTTTGCCCTCCTTCAACTTCAGCACTCAGATTATGGCAAATGTTGTGTTTAGTTGTGTTTTAATACCTGTGCATTAAAATAATTAGTATAATATGCAAATCCACTACTTGATATGTTGTTACAGCATCAAATACCAATATAGAAAACCAAGCAAATTTTACCCCAACTTCTTCTTCAGTTCTCTCTACAATTCACTTTTAAAAATGCAGTGACTTTTCCTAACCTTCATTGCCATTGCACACACTCCTCCCTGATCTTCTGCCTCATTTCTCTGAGGCCTTGTTGACCTTATTATAAATATTTTGACCTTTTCACCAACTAGCTCGTCCAGTCGTGGACAAGGGCACATTCCAGGTAAGTGATCAGTGCAACAGGATAGCTGACAAGGGCTTAGATGGACAGGCCCGTGGGTGGTGGAGTGGTATGAGGAGGGGCGAGGGGGTGAGCAGGTTGCTGAATGTCAGGCACAAGAGCTGGGGAGTATGGAATAAAGAAGGACTGGAGAGGAGGTTACCCTGCACGCTGCTAGTTGTCCGGATGACCTCTCCAATGAGCCTGCCAACCACTCGGTCCATCATGCAGACTCCAGCAGCTGAGCAACATCTGTTCATTACACTTGACAGATGAGAGCGTGGCCACTGAAAGCACGATGAGATGGACGCTCAATGTAGGGGGAAAAAAAAAAAAAAAGCAGGATTCAAGTACACTCGACATAGGCATAGTTTTGGAGTGGAGAAAAGTTGAGTTGGAGAGGAGAAAAGAGATTTTTGTCATGTTTGTACACTTATTTTAGACTTTATAAGATACAATAAGAGAAACCATCCATCCCAACAGAACAAAGTTTGACTTCTTGTTAAAGAAAAGTTACACAGTGTACCTTTATTGAGATGTTATTGTTTTGGTTAGAATATTCCACTGTAGGGAGATAAACGTGGTCATAACAATGGAGACAAGTTACTGGTCAGATTTATGAAGAAGCAAGCCTGCACATAGTACGAATTTCTGTTTTTCAAGGCATTCTTGAGCTATAAAACACCTGCAATTAAATAAATGCAAGTAAGATATATTTGATGCCATATTTTGTAAGGTTCCATGCATAGAAATCTCCATGGAGACAAACAGGTAGCGGACCCTCCACCTTAAAAGTTACATACAGTAGTGCACCTTTAAAACTGCAGAACCGATAGGTCATGGCTCTTTTTAATGACATATTACCATAGCAAACAGTGGATTAAAATATGGCCCTGAGACATTTTTAACCGTACTTGTTTGACCCGGTGATCCATTTTTAATATAATTAATACAGTACTCAAATAGGCTACTTAGATTACAGATTACTCCAACTTGCATGGACTGATTTAAATACAATTATTATTAAACTAAGGGAAGAGAAAACCACTATAGCATGTTTAAAAGCTCAAAAAGTCAGGTGGAGTTGCTAGAAGTGTAATTGTAGAGGGTGGCAGGGGTCAGCCGAGGGTGAGGGGTCAGAATGCTTGTTGCTTTCAAAGTTTTCCAACAAACTGCACAGCAACTTGGGAATAGAAATGTAAGCAGAACATTCATGCCTTATCTAAACATGACCTAATCTGTTCCCAGGTTTTCTCCTGCTGTACATAATCGAGCGTAACCAATGAAAATGAACATGGATTAGAAATACTGTGAATAGTAATATAATATGTCAAAATACATAGCTACAAGGAGCCACAAGTGTGTAATGTATTTATGCAGATATTGTATTGACAAAATAAAAGGCATAATCATTTCACGGTTGAGGAAAAAAAAAAAAAAAAAAGATCTTGAAGGAGATAAGTCTGAATGCGCTCTTATACAAGATTATAAATATGACACACCAAAGATCAAATCTGATGTGCATGTGTTGTTTCAAGTCCAACTGATATGTACTGCTTTTAAAGGTGCATTGTGTAACTTTTTTGGTGGAGGGCCCATCAAATGCTTTTGTCCATGGATATGTTATTGCCCTGTCTGGAATGTTTTCACAGTAGGGCATTAAACCTTTTTTATCTTCACCAGACCAAGTTATAGCTCAGATCTGTGGAGAGGCAACCCCACTCACAGTCAGAATGCCTGTTTTTCTAGGTATTTTTAAGTTATAAAAACACCTGTAATCTAATAAATACAAGGTAGATCTGTTTAATGTCATACTGTGGAACATTCCAGACAGAGCAATGTCATATTAACACAGATGTTCAATAGAATAGACTCTGCTGAAGTATCATGCCACTTTTATTTAACCTTGATTTCAGTAAAGGTTGAATGCTGTTAAATTGACCGGCCTTGACAACCTGCACTGCACAGAGAGAGAGAACGAGAGAGACAGAGAGAGAGAGAGAGAGAGACACACACAGAGAGAGAGAGAGAAAGAGAGAATTGTGAACAGTAATCATGCCATTCGCTTCATCAGTCATGCTTCTTTCTGCTCTATTGTGCTGAGCCAAGGAGCTCTCTCTACATTACATGATGCGGCTGCTGTTTTGTCTGCTTGTGAAATGTCATAGGTAAATTAGCACAAAGCATTGACAAGGATGAGAACCGATAAATAATAGAGCATTCATTACCACCACGGCAACATTCACAGAAGATGCACTTTCTCTGCTTTCCTTCACTTGTATGAGCAGGCTGATGTCTGTGCAAGCACCCGCGGGACTCAGGATTGTCCCATTGTACAGCGCAGGCAACCTCACAAACACATGCATCATTTTGGTTGAAGCCGCTTTCACTAACTTTCTGCATACACAATTTTCGCAACATAAACTTATTCCAACTTCTGTAAACAAGGAGGAAAGATAGTGAATATGCACATTTTCCTGAGAATCATTGTATTGACTATACATTGCATTATGCAGATATGTTTAGGCAGTTGCGGAGCCAATAATATTTTATTATAAAACCTTGCAGTATTTCACCTTAGGCCTGTAAATTGTCAATTACGTGAAAAACTACTCTGGATATTTAACTTTCCTTTGAATGATTTGAAATATCTGAAGTAAAGAGAATACACAAGTAGACATGATGGTCTCACAGTCTTTGGTTAAAGAGCCCATATTACACTATTTTCTGATCTGTTATAATGTTGTTTCCTCATCAAAAACATACCTGGAGTTGTGTTTTGTTTCATTCACACATGTTTAACACACAAATCTTGCATGTTCTTCTCTCAAATGGAAAACACTCTCTTCCTACATCCCACTGTTTTTTTTATTATATACCATTTTAAATGTTAATTATATTTCTAGCAATTTAATAGAACAGCTGTAATACATAACAAAATAATCAATCTCTTTCCAATATTAAATACACAGAATTTAATTAGCATGAAATCCAGATTGCATTGAATGAAATGAGTTAGATGTTATCACCATGGTCACACTATTCATGGTCTTTGACAAATACTGTGGAGGTTGTGGTGGAGGATAAGATGGAAAGGTCAAGGCTAGCGTGGCTGAGACAGAGCTGCCGAATGAAGTCATCAGCAGTTATCTGGACTTCAAACACGCTCTACCCACTGGCCGCACCTTATCTTCCCCAGCACCGGCCCCTCATGTGTGGACATAGACACGCGTTTTCCACCTTCTAACAGCAGATTGCATTGCAGCTATGTGTCTCTCATGTTTTCCTCGTGTTACTGGCATTTGGACAACAGTGATAAGGCAGTATATTTTTTGAAGCATCCAAAACATTGTCACGGCGTTGCACTTGCAGCATTTAATTAACCACCTTTATCTTTGCATCATTAGAACTGCAGCTTTTCTCCAGCAGACAGAATACAAGACTATCATTTACATCAGGGCACAGGCTCAGGGATGGCTAAATGAACTCTATTGTTCTGCGTTCTATTAATATAACATCATTTATTTATAAAGGCTAATTAAGTTTTTTGGATCACAAATATAGTCAAAACAATGCGCATTAGTCATGGCAAAGCAAGTTTATTTGTACCACACAATTTCTAAATTAATTCAAAGTGCTTTACAGTTCAATCAGAAGGAGATAGTACTGATTCCTTTGAAACTGTGGTCATAATTTTTTTTTTTTTTTTTAGTAACTAAACTAAACCAGAGACTTAAATGAACTGTATGTAGTCTACACACTTAGTTTAAATAAGGTATTACAAACACAACTGAACCATGGTTGCCATTGTCTTAAATTGTATATAAATGTTTCTCATTATTATTATTATTATTATTATTATTATTATTATTATTATTATTATTATTATTATTATTATTATCTTTATATGGACAGAACTCATATGAAAGCTTCAGAATTCTCTAACTGAGCTTCAGAGACTGCGCCAGCACTGATTAGTGACTGGCTGCAGGTTCTTGGGTTTAGGTAGTGACCGTTCAGATCAGAGAGAGGCATTTTAGGTTTAAACCAACTGGATTTCAGAACAAAGCTGAGAACCCAAAACAGAGACTCATGCAAGGCTCATTCTGCTTTCTGATTTGACAATCGTCATGAGAGCAAAAACTACAAATTATAACGTAAACAACATAGCCATCATATCCGATATTTAGTAATTAAGAATAAATCAGCACTATAGTTGTTGATGTCTGCCTCATGTCTGGACACAGTGTGGTTGTATTTATGGAATTTAGAATAAAAATTGTACATACAGACACGAAATTAGGGTGTCAAATTTCGTTTGAGCTTCCCTCCACTAGATGGCAGACATGTCACTACCTCCCCCGACTCAGAAGTACGTCATGCTTTTATATAAAATAGTGGTGCTAGAGTGCGTTGAACCAGTGAAGTAATAGCGGAGCTAGTGTGCGTGTGAGCCATTCTATTAGAGCGACATTGTCAACGTCAGCGAGTATTTGCATTAGATTATTGTCTAATGGCATCAAAAACGTTTACCTGCAATGAAATGCTGGGTCGTCTATTCGCTGACCCTGATTCTGAAGTGGAATATTTGCTTTCAGAAGATGACGTCCCTGCATTGCAATGGTGCAGCTGGCCAACGTAAAAGTTTAGCCCTACAAAAAGCACAAATTTTGGATCCTTTGCCCAGTGTAGCTAGTCCTTTGCCCAGTGGTGGGAACAATGCTTCACGGGGTCAGGAAGTTAGGTGGTGGAGCCTTTTTTTAATACCACTGGGCATGTTAGATGAGGTCGAAGTGTTCATAGGAGAGCTAGGGGGCAACGTAGAGGCAGGGTGAGGAGTTTGTTTACTATTTACTATTTGCCTGAGCATTCAGTATTTTGCAATATAGCATACACAAGGTGAGGGGCAGTTTGGGGGGAAAGAAGTACTGCATTTTATCATTCAAACATTTGACCTTTCATGAAAATTCTATAATCCAAGATGGCCGCTGCCATGATGTCATAGTATGCAAATTAGATGGGTAAATTTAATCCCTACATAAACTTTGGGTCATCTTTAATATTTCTCTAATTTACAGAAAGTCTCTATCTCTATCACATTTAATTTATAGGCTTTTGAAGTGAAGGCTACAACCAAAATTTTAAATTGTGGGTTTTTTTTGTTTTTTTTTGTACTTCCAATGACCAAATATTACCTTTGTGAGTCTGGATATAAGTCTTAAATGGATTGACTTGACACCCCATAAACCAGTTGGAAAGGTGTAGTTTCATACATTCAGTTTAAATGGTATGGATTTGATTAGAGGGGACTGAAAGGCAGAAAGGGAAGGAGAATGTGTCTACGTGTCAATGTGCTTTGTGTCCCCCAGAGCCTGGCTGCCATCAGAGACTGACACAGTGACAGGGCTGACTCCTGACTGATGTGTGAGTGCATGAGACAGCCACTGATCCCCTCCAGTCTGCCCCTGCTCCATCTCCCATAAGCCACTGTGGAGGTTAAACATTTAGCTGTGTGCAGGGGGAGAAAAGGCAGTTCTGGTAAAGACCCAAATCAAGGATGTTGTGAAGAGAAAGCTTGTTTGCCCAGGGAAACATGCCAACTGGAAGGAGGTTTCACTAGCACTGCCCGCCTCCATCTCGCTCACATTAGCTCGTCCTGGCTGATGCTTTCAAATGGGAATAATCACAAACAGCTGGTTCATAAGTTGAGGCGTTTTCTGTCCTCAACAGAAATGTATCTGAGTGCAATCGCCAACCATTACACCAAAGGCAGTACCTGTAAAACATGCATGTACAGAACTTCATACAATAGCTATGCCAGTATGAGTATAATTATTCAGTATAAGCACCAACAGAGCAGTGGTAAAAAAGAAACCGTTTACTTGCTCTTTTTGACCGAGCTGCACAAATGCTCAACCTTGATGGTCCAAACACTTGGCAGCATCCAAAAAGCTAAATTTGTGTCAAAGCATCATTTCATTTGGCATGGCATATCTACTAGTATGCTGATATCTGTTGATATCTGCTGGATTGCGTCACATGTGCATGGTAATGGAAGGGGGTTGGAGTACTAGTGCAGGGGTTTAAGTTTATTTACCTTGGACACAGATACATTGTGAAAGTTTTGTCTATTCCAGTCTAGTCCCATGCTTCTGTTGTAGGGAGTATTACACCTTTGATGACAGGCAAAGATAACAAGGACTGAGCTGCCAGAGTGTGGGGCTGGCACAGGTCAGAAATGCAGTTTGTTTATCAGTAACATGGGGAGGCCACTGATTGTGTCATAAGAGCTGTTTGAATGATCAAATAATAAACATATAGTAAGTATGCATATAAATAACCTATATAGATATTTTTCTTTAATAAGATAATTTTCCTGGGATTCCTTTCACCACTTGAACCATTACAGACAACCATAAAATAATATGACTTTAAATCAGTGTGTCATGGACAAAAAGCTGTGTTCATATCCATTTATCCCAACTTCTATCCAGAGTAGTTCTCTTGTTTTTTGAGAATCATTACATTTAATCAACATTGCACTGAAATGTGCAGGTATTTAGGCTATTGCGGAGCCAATAATGCTTATTAAACCTGTCAGTATTTCACTTGAGGCTTGTACATTTTCACTTGTATGAAAAACTACTCTGGATATTCAGCTTGCCTTTGAATGTCTTGCAGAAAAAAAAAAAAAAAAAAAGAATCAAAGAGTATTTCCAAACTTTTGATTAGTCATGTATGTCTAAACAGCACCAGTCAAAAGTTTGGACACACTGTCTCATTCAATCTTTATTTTATTACTATTTTCTACATTTTAGAAGACACCAAATATATGAAGCAACTATAAAATCATATGACTTTAAATGAGTGAGTCATTGGCAAAAAGCTGTGTTCATATCCATTGATCCCAACTTCTGTCCACAATAGTCCTCTTGCTTTGGCTGACCACCAGTGTTTGCCATGTTCTGCTCCATTGAGTGCTGTCAGGCTGTTGACGCACCACATTGTTACACCTCCATGAGCTCAAAGCCCTGCTCTCTTGTCCACACCTGTCTGCACTTGGCTCAGCTCTAACTATATCAATGTTTACCTTGTCAATTAAGCAATGGACAGGGACTGGGCTGGTATTTTTGGACAGCTGCTACAGTATACAAAAGCACGGCGACTGATGCAGCCTGCAGGGATACACTAAATAGAGGTGTTGTTTGTATTGTTTAACCTTCCATTTGGTTTGACTTGGGATTTAACAGTTGAAAAACCATACACAGGAGCAGCTATGTGCACTAGAGCAAACAAAAACATCTCTTAGGTTGTTATTGAGACAACCTCTGTACATTAGTGCTATAAAGATGAGTTGATTTAAGAGAGCCACATAAACAAGTGCTATAGGGGATTAAGGTTTATGATGGTTTATAGAGGTTCTCTTTGCAGATATGAGTTATTGATACTCCACAGCCGATGTCATCAACATTCCCTGGGGGTGTGAGGCTAACTTTAAGCACTGTTCTGTTAGAGGCCCTGTTACTCAAATTACATCAGGTGAGATGAATCGTATGCTCATACAAGTCTCTCAAACATAACATTACAGTCACAAGCTAGCTAGCATTAGCCAAGAACTTTTCAGTTAGTCGTTCTCACCTTCTTGTTGAAAATCAAACTCTTAAACAGGACCATGCACACATGCATTGATCACAGACAGTGTTGTGAAGTAACTGAATACATGTCCCGAAAATATTTATTCAGAATACTAACTGTAGTCCAGTATAGTTACTATTTTATTTGGTGGCATTCAGAATATAGTAACTCCCAAGGAATACTTATCAGTACTTCATCATAGGCTTCAAACTACATGGTTTTAGTAAGTAAACAAATCAAAACTTTGCTCTTATGTTGCATATACGTGCTGGTTTTCCTTCTCTATAGTGATTAGTGACAAACGATGCAACAGACATCAAGTTGTTTTAATCATGTTTTGAGTTTTTCACAATATAATGCAACTCAATGCGAAAGTTACATTGTCAGTTTGGATAACTTGACAATTGAAACAATTACAAAATGCTTTTTTAAATCAGCGATTCAGTATTTTGTACATTTTTGCAGTATTTTTCCCATCACTGTGTTTGAGACACCAACACCAAATCATAGCTGAAAAAGTCATGGATGAAAAATGAGAATTACAGGATCCACTCAAAATGTGAACCATCTAATCAGAAGGCATGGCACACTGGATGAGATGGGGGTCTGTGCAGTGCTTTGTTCAAATTGCCTTGTAGTGGCAAAATCAGGACCTATTGTGTAGCACTGAGTGCCCAAATCATGGAGGAATTGATTTACACTCAATTAATGCCAGCAAAACCCACCAAAGTAGTCATCAAAGTTTGGATGCACTTTCTGGACATTTTGTACGGGAGAGCGAAAATGAATGGTTTGTGAACAAGATCTGGAAAAGGGAGTGTAGTGGGAAGTGTATGCCAGCAGAGCAGAGCCAAAGCATCAGGCGTTTTGAAGGAAAGAAATATGAGCTGGCTTCAGAGGTGCACAGACATTATGTTGACTGTCACATCAAAACAGGAGAAAATCCTAACAGATCTGAAACTAAAAGTGAAACATAAGTATTACTGTTGTCCTGATACACGTACATAAAAACACAAAAATGGTCTCTATAGAAACAAGGGGACATGCATTATCAGTTTCTTATGGCCTAGAATGTGAATTGGTGCAAATATTTGTTGCAAACTCTTTGTTACTGATTTGAGTATTGCATAGGCTATTTACATTTTGTGGCACTTAAAGCTGCACTACTTTTTGGTTGGGGGTCCGCCACCTGCTTGTTTCTATGAATATGTCATTGTTCCACCTGGAATTTTCCACAGTATGACATTAAACAGCTCTACTTCACATTTATTCAGTTACAGCTGGTTTTATAGTTCAAAAATACATAGAAAAACAGGCATTCTGACTGTGAGAGGGGTTTCTTCTCCAGAGATCTGACCTGTAACTTGGTTTGGTTTGGTCTACATGGAGATAGAAAGATTTAATACCATACTGTGAAACATTCCAGACAAAGCAATAGCATCTCCATGGAGACAAGCATTTGACATACCCTCAAACAGAAAAGTTACACAATGCACCTTTAAGTAACATTTCTTTTGGCTCTTTTTGGCACTTGTCTTCTTGGAGATGTTATTGCTTTGCCTGGAATGAGCTCTATAACTGTTTGTGATCAACATGAACTCAACACCTGTGCGTCACCATAGCAACCATATTTATGACCTTAAAGTTTTGGTTATACCTTCACACCTAGTACCACCACAGGAAAGTTTTAGCTTTCCAAGTACCACGAGATCTAAATCAAGTATTGATACTTTGCAGTGACATCACTAACTGGAAAACTATTAGCTACCTAGCTTGTGACTCTATTATTTGAGAGACGTGTTTAAAAGCACAAATCAGCTCACCTGTTGTAGTTCCACCCAAGTCAGCTCTTTCTGGTCAGATTGTGTTAAAACAGAGCTCAGATTAATGTCCAACTTGAGTAGTGCCTCCAGTTAGCATGGAATGTTGATGCCATCAGTTGCAAAATCAACATAATAACTATTTCAGGCCATTCCCTCTGCAGGTCTAAACAAGAAATCATCAAAAGCATAACATAAACTCCAAATTAGGCAAACACATGCGAAAGAGCTGTTCAAGTACCGCATGAAGGATCTTGCGTATCACCAGTGTTACATGTACCACAGTCTGAGTGACACTGTTTAAGACCATAAAGCAAGACAAAATTTTTTCCCTCTTAATATTGTCAGTCATTAGTGTTTAGCACATCTCGGCGTAGTATTTGCTCTCTTCTGTCCAAATTTGTTCTCGTTTGGTTGCACCTTGGAGGCATCTGCATTTCATCATCATTACTGTTATCATAATTACATTCACATCATCATAATTCTAAAGACATTAAACAAGCTGCTGCTAATTTCTCATGACAAAGAGCCAGAGCACTCATCCACCGCTGTTGCTTTAAATTGCTTTTCAATCTCCAACACTTACTGAAGTCCCAAATGAGGCTGGCACCGCTGACAGGCCCTTCAACAGCCCTATTAGAATCCATATTTTTTTTTTAAAAAGTACAATGCTCTAATCAGTCATCAATTTGACACACTTTAATTTCAAGGGTGGGAAATGGTGTAGAAGCCTTGCATTAAAAGTTTTATGCCAAATAAGCAAATATGTCAAGGTTTGATAAATTTCACATCAAGTGCATTTCCAAACAAGATTTCAAACAGCTTTGTCAGGTAAGTGGTAGGTAAAGAGGTTCAGTTAATAGGCTTGTTGTAAAGCAATGTAAAGTTACATTGGTTTTCAGATATTTGGTTGCTAAGCTGAGAAGTATAGCAGAGTGGTTAACCCTTCTTCACACATTCACTTTTAGTTGCAAAGTACTGCTGTTTAACTCCTAACTTACTTAAACTTCTTTGGTTTAATTAACTTAGGAGATGTAATCGCCTTGTAGACATGTTTTGGCTGCTAACTGCAAGCCATCTTCTTATATCAGCTGTTGTTACTTTCTGTATGCGTGATGGCTTGCAACTAGCAGCAAAAACATCTCAACAAGGTACATCTCCTACTGTATTGTTTTTTTTTTTTTTAAATAACCCAGGAAGTTAATGCACAAAAGAAGACAAAATGAACGTTTTTGGATTCCTAACTTACAGACATTTGTCTGTCTTTCAACATTTTGTATATTTCATTGTGCTTTCAGTTATGAGTCGGTGAGTCAACTATTGCTTTTGTCAGTTGTTTTTTATATATAGCAAATGTGCAGAAGTACATTTATTTAAAGAATGTCATATCAAACGTTTGTCTGACCAGCTAGGCTCAACACTTTTCCTATTATATACAAAGAAGGTCCAAACATTCCTTGGTCGAGACAGCTCTTTGCCAATTGCTAATTTGTAAAAAAAAAAAAAAAAAAAAAGTTAGTTGAGCTATAGATCCTTGTGGATTGATCCTTGTGGATCAATAAAGTTTGTCTAAGTCTAAGTCTATAGCCTACTCTTCACTGTGAGATACTAAATAAGGATTTGGTGGTTCAATGGGCTTTTAATCCTGTCCTACACTAACAAGGGATGTTTGATATATAAAATTCAATAATGACCTGACCCTATAATTGTTATGTTCTATTGTGTCCTCTTAAAGGCAGCTCTAAGCTCAAACACACACAAGCTGTCTACTTTTCCCCAATCAGTCCTTCTATTGGTTAACCTCTGTCATGCTCTGAGCGACTGGTCAGGTGCATTTAACATTTGACTCTAGATAATGACTTAAATTACGTCTGAAAGGCAACGTATTACAACTAAATCAATATAAAGCTGGTATAAATTTCATTTATGTTTACTACGTTCAAATATATGAAGCAATATGTATGGAATCATGTAAGCAAAAAAAAAAGTTTAAGTAATAATAATAATAATAATAATAATAGTAATAATAATGCATCAGTTTTATATAGCACTTTTCTGGACACTCAAAGGCGCTTTACAGATCATTATTCATTCACTCCACACTCGGTGGTGGTAAGCTATTGTAGCCACAGCTGCCCTGGGGCAGACTGAGGGAAGCGAGGCTGCCAATCTGGGCCATCGGCCCCTCCAACCACCACCATCACTCACGCACGCACCACTTTCACACTAGGCAATGTGGGTGAAGTGCCTTGCCTAAGGACACAATAGCAGTTTTTTTGACTGGCGCCCCACTGTGGCACCTGATTTTCCCAGTGGTCTCCCATCCAAGTACTAACCAGGCCCGGCCTTGCTGAGCTTCTGAGATCTGACGTGATCAGGCTTTGACAAGCTGGTATGGCCAAGTATGTTTTCTATTTTAGATTCTGATTCCTCAAAGCAACGTTTGCTTTGCTGACAGAGCTGCAAACCCTTGGCCTTCTCTCAATGAGCACCACAGTGAAGTCTCCTGAAATGGTTTTCACTTGACAGGTGTGCCTTGTCAGTTTTCATTTAAATGAACTGCTAAGAGTATGCAAAAACAGTGATCAAAACAAAGGGCAGCTATTTTGAAGAAACTAACGCAAACATGTTTTAAGTCATTTCCACACTTTTTTGTTTACAACATACCGGCTTGTCAAAGCCTGATCCCGTCAGATCTCAGAAGTTCAGCAAGGCCGGGCCTGGTTAGTACTTGGATGGGAGACCGCTGGGAAAATCAGGTGCCACAGGGGGGCGCCAGTGGCAAAAAACTGTCATTGTGTCCTTAGGCAAGGCACTTCTTCCACATTGCCTAGTATGAATGTGGTGTGTGAGTGAGTAATGGTGGTGGTCGGAGGGGCCGCCCCTCCAGCCTCACTTCCCTCAGTCTGCCCCAGGGCAGATGTGGCTACAATAGCTTACCACCACCGAGTGTGGAGTGAATGAATAATGCCCTGTAAAGCGTCTTTGAGTGTCTAGAAAAGTGCTGTATAAAACTGATGCATTATTATTATTATTATTATTATTATTATTATTATTATTATTATTATTATTATATTTTGTTTATTATTATTATTATTATTGTGTTCAAAGTGTGACTATTAGTGTATATTTTTTTTTACTTTTTTTTTATTATTTTATTATTCATTATTTATTTATTTTCTTATTCGGACATACAAACTACTATATGAAGAATGGTATACTCTTCATATAGCCCCCACCCCCTTATGTGCAGACTCCAAACCCATAGCAGCAGTCGTGAGACCAAGACAAACAACACAATTCACTGTTATTGTGGAGTGCATCATTCCCCTGTCACGGCGACGGAGAAAGTTGTGCCTTGTCTGCCTCCATTGCCTTCAGGATCCCGGGCCACATCAGTCCAAAGGAGATGTGGCAGCTCAGAAAGATGTTGATTTACGATGCCCCTCGCGCCCTCTGCACCTCGATCTGTCTCCACCATCAGGCTGCATTTGCAAAGTTTATAGTCGATATGAAGTGTCAAGCAGCCATGCACTCTGCTGTCTCTGTGAGGAGAGAGCACCGGGAGAGACGTGTCAGTCGGAGCTGCCTCCCCGCTTTGGGCTTTTATGTTATTTACCAGCACCAGCAGGGGCCAGACACACACATGCTTCGGTGTTTTTGTTTTTTTAATACTTTCAAAGTATGCTGCATTGTGTGTAGATGATGTACTGGGTGAAGATGGGATTATTGTAGGTACATCAAGGAAAGTAATGGACAAAAGCTGCCATGTTGCACATAATATATATGGAAAGTTCTACATACAAACATGTAAAATACTGTACAAGATCATTGAGCAAAAACGGCTCAGTGATTGTCTTTTGTGGTTTGATCCCAGCTCTGACCAGTGTATACTTTTGTTGGGTCCATTAGCAAGACACTCAACCTACATTAGTAAGGAGAAAATTAGCTACTTTTTTGTCCTCCACTTAGCTCAAGGACAAGTGTGGCTACCATCACAAAGTGCGAAAAGCAATTACATATTTTTGCACTTTTTTCATTTTCCATTGTGTTCTCCAGTTGCCTCAGAGTGCATCTTAACTGGTAGGGTCAGCAGGTCATGTGTCAGGGCAGTTGAGGAGAGTAACAGCCCTCAAGACAAAAGACTCCGGTGTTCTGCAGCCCAGGCATTACAGTCAGCATCCGGGTCATTCTCTTTTCCTCTGGAAACTCTTCTGCCACCTTTGTTGTAAAATGTCTGTAGCATCTCCCGGTCTGGCTGTCTCCTTGCACCGTATCTATGGATAGAGGAAAACAAACAGCTAATTTTCACACACTCCAGTAGTATTCATTTCTGTCCTTTTGAACTGCAAAGGCTGCTCTTCTTAGTTGGTTAAAATCCCAAAATATGATTTTAAAAACTGAGCTAAAAATATAACAAGTTTCAGAAACTCAGTATGCCAGCCATATTAAAACAAGAGCCAACAACTACCCCATTGCTATGGGAGATTTTTTTTTTTTTTTTTAATGTTTATGAAGTCTGTATGAGTATGATCTGTAAGTATGATTCAGCATACTAAATAAATAAAAAAACTAAATAAAATATTTTAGGCTTCTTGAGGTCACCTAAACATATGGCATTCAGCTGTGTTTATTTACCAATAACTATTGTAAATTATGCTTGAGATCTTTTTTTCAATGAAAAACTTTTCTTCAACTTACACAAACTCTAAAGTCTACATTCAAAACAACTGTGTCATGTCTGGGGACTGCAGTGGAGTAGATTAGAAGAGGAGTGACAGTGTGTCGGAGTCTGTATCAGCACATACTTGGCAGCCAAAGCATTTCTGATTGGATTACACTGGCAATACACACAACAGCCTTTGGCCCGTTTTACAGTAAACACTAAAAAGTCAAACATTTTACAACATTTAATACCAGGATAGGGAAACATGTCCATATACATTTGAGTTTAAATCTGTTTTCTTTCAGCAAGATCAAACACTCTGTGTCAATGGGCAGCTTTAGAACACAAAGGCCAAAAGCAACTACATATGAAGACATTTTAAATGACACACATTTTTATATAGTGCTTTCCCACCTTCAAGGCACTCAAAGGAACCATTCACTCATTCACACACACATTCATACACCAGTGTACACATACACTGAGGGAGAGTTAAAGCGTTGTTGTGCCCAAGGACACAACAACAGTATACATCTGAGGGAGCAGGAATTGCACCGCCTACCTGTGGGTCAGTGGATCTGGCCACTCAAACACAAACGCTCTACCAACAGAGCTACTGTCGCACTTTTATTTTATTTTATCCGAAAATAATTGATCAACTGAAAAAAAGAAGCTAAACAATAAATTGTTTTCTATACAACTAATCAAAACTGTCTTGGTTGTAGAGAATAACTACAAAAGGTTCTGAGACTTATTTTTTGTAGGCTGAAAAAAGCCAGAGGAACTACAGAAGGTATTTCATTAGCAGTTCGAATCACACTCTAAAACATCATTGGTAGAGCAGGTTGTCATTGCAATTCCAGCTCCCACAGGTGAATGCTGTCTTTGTGTCCTTGGGCAAGACACAACCAAGGCAGCTTGTGCTCTATTGTCTGCATACACTGGTGTATGAATGTGTGTGTGAATGAGTGAATGGCTCCTTGATGTAAATCGCTCTGAGAATATAGAGTACAGTTAAAACCATGAATATTTTCTTTCAACAAACTGCTATTAAAGATTTGAACTGTAATCACACATTTGAACAATAATCACAATGTAATGCATTTTTGTCTTCTTTTTTTTATATGGCACCAATAATCAATTGTGTAAGCCAGAGTGGATATGTCTTATATAATGTTTTGTTTTTTTTCCTTGGCTCTGAAATTATGTTTAACTTGAATGATGGAAAATAGCTACTGGAAAGGTAGGCAGGAGCCAGGATTAGTGTGTCTATCAGAATAACACATCTTCTGATTCCAAGACAGAAAATATGCTCTCCAAATCTTGTATTTTTAAATTCACCCGAGCTTAACCCTGTAAACATCGAATAGAACAGCCATGTATTTTGTTGTGTTAGATGTTGTGTTATTATTGTGGTATTTTGCAGCACTTGTGTAGCTGCCAGACATTGGCATTTTGTTGGTCTGCTGGGAACGGCTGATTCATGTGTTGGGCTGTATCAGGGCAAACCCAAACAGAACAGCCATCATCAGAGTGTGCAGTGGCCCTTCACAGCTCCAGTTTTGTATTCCTGTGTGTTCCTTGTACTTAACTGCACCAGAATGCTTTTAAGTCTGAGATGTATTCAAATCAAATACATTTTTTGCCATGAATAAATGGATGGTCTGATTACTGTTTTAGCTTGATCATACTATTGTTGTCTCATTTGACAAGACACTTCTCTCATCTTTCTGAATGTGTTATTGGGATTCGTGCTTTTTGAAGTAGAATTGTTGAATTGATCCACCGAATTGCCACGTGAAATGTATTTTTTGTGCATTAGAATTAATTTTATCAGCTTGAAAATTCTATGTAGAAAAACATGTGCTGTTGAAGGAAGCAATCTGCCAGTCGAGATGTTTTCTGAACTGTCATCAACATTCCCTGGGGGTGTGAAGCTAAGTGAAAGCACTATTCTGTCTATTTTAACACATTCTGACCAGAAAGAGCTGAGTTAGTTGGAACTACAACAGGTAAGATGATTTGTGTGTTTAGACAAGTTTCTCACACAAAAAAGTACAGACACTGAAAATAAAACACCCTGTTTAGGTGATTTATTTTCAACAAATAAAGTGTACCAAGAATTCTCACATTGATCAAAGGCTCCTGAAAAGGTGCTGTTTAAATCTTTTTTTTTTTTTTTTTTTTTTTTTTTTTTGAGTTTTCAGACTATATTAATGTGTGCATTGTGTCGCCATGGTAACTACAGAAACATTCTGCCAATAGAGATAGTAGTACATGTAGAACACCCCCAACATCACGTCACTGCAATGTATCAATAGGCCATTTCAGGGCTCCCAGTATATTTACAATTATTGTGGAATTAATTGAATTTGCATGTATTTATCCACTGTATGTTAGAATGTTGATGGGGAAAATATGCCAACATAGGAGTGCATAGTATATAAATCAAATCTGAGTCTAATGTTTTAACATTTCTCTGCGAAACACTGAGCACCATGTCTGATCCCAGAATGCTCTGTAGTGGCAATGACCCTCCATGCTGTGACAGTGGGCCTCTCTTCCTCTTGTGTGGAGCTGCCTGGCCTGTGCGTGCCCTCCCAGCAGGTAGCCATGTTAGCTGCCTGTAGTTATTCATGGGGCCAGGTGCTCTGCCTGACATTAGTGGGGCGGGTCTTCAGCCTTTGTCTTGGGGGCCCTGGGGGAGAGCTGCATGCATGACTCCACTGCACCTGATCCCCTCCATGGCATATGCGCGGGGCATTAGTCTCCCACGTCCCCAGTGTCTCTGGCCCTCCACAGGACACTGGTGGTGCAGAGCCAGCCCCAGACTATGGAGAGATTTGGAGCATTTTAAGCCGCTTTGCCAAGTTTTGGACCAAAGGGGAAGAACTGTTTTGATTTTTGGGTCTTGAATTTATAGAAATATTATGTAGAAGAGTGGTACACTTAAAGGTCCTATATTACACAAAATCGACCCTTGTGAGTTTTAAGCCAGCTTAGCTCATCAAAAACATACCTGCTGTTGTGTTTTGTTTCATTCACACATGTTTGAGTAATCCTATCTACATCTTCAAAGCTCAAAATGATCTGTTTCCACCTTGTGATGTCATGAAGCAATAACTTTCAAGTTAACAGCTACATTTTACTTTTTGGTTAGTATAGTTTGGCAATTCCAGGGCTGAAATTATGCAAAAATGATTCTAGTGAATGTCTATGAAGTTTAAAAATACAATGGAGCATTTTATGTATCACCATATGACATCACAAGGAACAGAGTGTTTTCAGTTTGAGAGAAGAACTCAGCCTAAATATGCAGGATTTGTGTGTTTAACATGTGTGAATGAAACAAAACAACTCCAGGTATCTTTCTGATGAGGAAACAAGATCAGAAAAATAGCGTGATAAAAGCAAAAATATATGAAAATGTGTAACCCAATACACAAAAGTTGACCTAACTGAAAATTACAATGCTGAAGATGAATTGTTATAAAAGAAAAGTTATTCTATTATTATTTTAAATCAAATGAGTTATTTTATATGTATTTATAAACCTAACTGTTACCTTAAGTGTACTGTCCATCCATAGCACATGTCCCATTTTAAGCATCAACTTGAACATCTAATGGCTTTGTCCTTGGTCCCTGCCCCTCTCCTCCATCAGTTAAGCCACATGACAGACACACAAACAAATGGAAGTGATCACATGACCTCACAGGTGGAGGCAACTGAAGGACGCAACACCCGTCAAGTGCGTATCCTTGTCTGGTGTCATTCAAAGTTAAGGGAAAAACTTGAAAAATGGACAAATACTGCATTTTATGAGAAAACTTTGTAGAGTGAAGTGTCATCCCTATAGAGTATCAGACACATGGGGCTACTGTCAAGTTAGATTCACCAATACAACTATTCAGCCTTTAAAGGTGCATGCACTGTGCAACTTTTCTGGTGGAGCATCTGTCATCTGTTTCTCTCCATGGAGATGGTGCCTGGAATGTTCCACACTATGGCATTACACTTTTTTTTGGTGACTGGTGACACCATAGGGCCAAGTTACATGTCTGATCTGTGGAGAGGTGAGCCCACTCAAAGTAAGAATGCACATTTTTAAATCAATAAAAACCCATGTGATTGAATAAATGCAAGACTGATATGTTTAATGCCATACTGGGACATTCCAGACAAACCAGCAACATCTCCATGGAGACAAGCAGGTGGCGGACCCTCCATGAGAAAAGTTATACAGTGCACCTTAAATACTGCTTTTTGCTTCTTCACATTTTGAAATTTTGCAAAGAGATAATTGGTCTCATTCACTATTTTTAGTTTTTAGTTTTGTAAATTTCTCAATTTTTCAAACCTGAAATTCATCTTCTGGCAAATCCATTTCCTTTTCACCTTTGTGCCTTTAACTTATCACTCTTATCTGGTCCTTGCCACGTCCCATCTCTCTTGCTCCTTCTGCTCTCCCCTCTGGTGCTGATCTTGCATCTTTGTCTTCTCCCCCTTCCACCCCGGCGGCGTACCCCGTCCCTCTATCCATGCCAGCTCCTCTGACACTCAGCATTACTCCAGCAGCAAAAGGCAGTCCTGTTTTGGATCCATTCCCAGATCCAGGAATGTCCTCCAAGGGGTAGAGTTGAAGTGTCACTGCAGATTAATGCCTTGCTCATTGGACTGATCAGCTCCTGCCGCTCCGCAACCCTGTGTGTACTGTAGTGTAGTGTAGTGTAGTGTACTATGGCCCAGATAGGGAACGCTGTGCTATCCCAAGCCACTCAGGGGGTCCGACCCAGGGAAGCCAGAGCCATACATTTAATCTTATGGTGTCCGGAGGGTAGGGGAGGGATGGGGTGATGCTTTGTGTTAAAAAAAAAAAAAAAAAAAAAATGGCATTGACAGATCAGCGATGCTTGAGCAGTGAGCAGGAAGTAATCAAGCTAAGTGGCTGTTTATGAACAAAGTAAATGGTGAGGTCACTATGGTGTGATATAAGAGCAAATGCAATAAAAACATTTTGGCTTTCCTCTATGTGTATGATTGGCTTAAGAACAATATATGCTTTTATGTGGTTTTAAGAGGATACTTGACCCATCCAAATCCATATCAGCTTTATTTCTGTAGCACATTTTATAAACAATGCCGTTTCCAAATTGCTGCACATATAAAGATAACATTAAAAACAACAAAGGTATTAAAAATAACAGAAGGTAGAAATCTTCACTTTAATGTTTCCAGTCCTTAAACACTAAAACCAGTAAAGTCAAGTAAAAGCAAGTCCATAAAATAGCAATAAATAAATAAAAACAATAAAATATCCATCCATCCATCCATCCATCCATCCATCCATTTTCTTCCAATTTATCCAGGGCCGGGTCGTGGGGGCAGTAGTCTGAGCAAGGAGACCCAGAATTCCTCCTCCAACACACTTCCTCCAGCTTCCTCAGACATTGTCCCTCCAGTGTGTCCAGGGTCTTCCCCAGGGCCTTCTCCCGGTGGGACATGCCTGGAACCTCCCGAGGGAGGTGTCCAGGAGGCATCCGGAATAGATGCCCGAGCCACCTCAGCTGCCTCCTCTTGATGTGGAGGAGCAGTGGCTCTACTCTAAGTTCCTCCTGTGGGGGCCCCGAACCCCATACTCCTATAGCACTCCTCAAGGGACACCATGAGGGACACTGTCAGATGTCTTCTCCAGACCTACAAAGCACGTGTGGACTGGTTGGGCAAACTCCCATGAACCCTCGAGCAGTGGAGGGTGTAGAGATGGTCCAGTGTTCCACGACTGGGAGGAAAACCACACTGCTCCTCCTGAATCCGAGGTTCGACTATCGGTCAGATTCTCCTCTGGAACAGACCTTACCGGGGAGGCTGAGGAGTGTGATTCCCCTGTAGTTGGAATACACCCTCCAGTCCCCCCTCTTAAACAGAGGGACCACCTGAACAATAAAAAAAAATAAAATAAAAAATAATAATAATAATAATTTTAAAAAAGAACAACACAACTTGTGCTGTGTTAAAAGCCAGAGAATAAAAGTGGGTCTTAAGACGAGACTTAACGGTGCACTATGTAACTTTTTGGTTTGGGGTTTGTCACCTGCTTGTTTCTATGGATATGTAAATGCTCTGCTTGGAATGTTCCACAGTATGACATTAAACAGCTCTACCTTACATTTATTTAATTACAGATGGTTTTCTGCTCAAAAATACCTAGAAAAACAGACATTCTGACTATGAGCAGGGTTGCCTCTGCACAGATCAGACCTGTAACTTGGCCTGTTTTGCTCTCTGTGAAGATAGAAAGGTTTAATACCATACTGTGAAACATTTCAGACAAAGACATAACATTTCCATGGAGAAGAGCGTTTGACGGACCCTCTACCAGAAAAGCTACACAATGCACCTTTAAGAACAATATATGGTTTTATGTGGCTGTAAAAGGATACGTGACTTATAAAGTAATAGGGTCAGTATTCATATTTATATATAGGCAGTTTAAACAAGTATATGTATTAACACGCTCTGTAGTCATATTTTTTATTTCTATTTGTGCATTTATTTATTTATTGCAGTCATCTTATCTGACAAGTGTAGCCTTCCTTAATAATGTGTTATGCTCAGGTATTTATTATGCATTATTATTGGGCAATAGACTACCTGCTGAAAGAATGCTGTGAAGAGTCAACAAAGCCTGCCTTGCCCTGAAGCAATATGCGTCTTACTAACATAATATGCTCAATTAAAGTCTGCAACGGCAATATGCATTTAGCTACATTCTCCCTCATAGCTGACACAGGGGAATTAAATTGTTATATTCAGTTTAGATTGTATGCCTATATTAAAATGCTTAAATCAAATGCAACATATCGTATCATGTTTTTTGCAAGATTTCTCTCCAGATTTCTAGTTTGAGCAATGCACTTACTTTATGTTTCTGCAGTACTTAGACATAGACAAAGTTTACTGATCCGCATTTGTTATATTTATTGTGATGTGTCCAAAGAGCAAAAATATAAATTGTAATAATAAAATAAAAATAATTAAGCACACGTGTACAGTTGGCTACTTGACACGCGCAGTTTTAAAAATAATGTATTTACAGTGAGCAAAGTATTCACATCAAGTCGTCACTTCATATTGATAATTTACAGTGACTGGCTAGCTAGCTTGTGATGTGACTGTAATTCGAGAGGGACTTGTTTAAAAGTACAAATCATCTCACCTGTTGTAGTTTCAGCAGTCAGTTGTTTATGGTCAAATTTGATTGAAGTCTAATTGAGTAAAAGAGAATCTAACTTGAGTTAAAGAGTATCAAACAGAACAGTGCCTCTAGTTAGCTTCTTGCAGTCACCAGCAAAGAAGAATAAAGACTCAAACTTTACTGCAGTTAAACTCCTTTCTAAAACCATGTACTCACAATCTTGTCTTTTACCAGCGATAAAAGTAAGTGCCATGGAAAACATGAAAATCCCCATATCTGAAAAGTGCTGCAATAATAAAATAATAGGGGGTCATCCATAAACGTCCCTCACCTCCCGACGAAGATGTCTTTTCAAACTCAATTACACATTAGCAGGACAATCTCTTCCTTTATCTATCACACTTCATCAGCCAGGGCTTGGCCGCGTACTTTATCCTGCTCATTAGCAACCACTCCATCACTCACTAATAATGGCCCATCAACACAGTGGCAACGAGCACCGGAACAGCAGGGGAGAATGAAATATGAACGCATGATGTTAACTCAGGGCCTTGTTTCAACATTGTGAGGGTAATACAATTTGTCATTATGTTACCAGAGATGTTTGAAGACATGGTATGGTTCTGAATAACAATAAGGTTTAGCTTCATGCGCTGGAGTCATTTAAAGGTGCGCTATGTAACTTTTTGGTTGGGAGTCTGTCATCTGCTCATTTCTTTTTTTCTACATCACCTGCTTGTTTCTTTTGGATTGTCGTTGGATGTCGTTGCTCTGCCTAGAATGTTCCACAGTATTAATTCACATTAAACAGTTCTACCTTAAATTTATTCAATTACAAGTACTTGATAAATCGAACAAGCATCCGAGATTATGTAATTCTGAGTTCTGACCTCAGTATACGCAGTATAAAATCTAGCACATTTGCCATAGCAATTAATAGTTCAAAACAAATTAACATGTCTTTTGAAAGGTGAAAGTCGTCAAAGAATTACCTACAAATGGAAACCTGAAACCCATGAATAGCTTGTAATTTTTTTTTTCTTTTCTGTACTGCATGTCCCTGAGAGGTATGACACTGGCAATTTATTAATCATAAATTAAGTTAAAAGTTTTAGTTAGTCTAGTTGGAAAATACATTGAGTAGCAAGCATACACACTGATCCAGGCTTGTTAGTTATTGTGCAGATGCAGCACATCACAGTGGTCAACTGGTCAATAACTTTTCTTAAAGGGTCCATATTACGCTATATTCTGATCTATTTTATAATGTTTCCTCCCCAGAAACATACATGGAGCACAACTCCATCTTCCCAACTTCAACTTTTGTTTCATTCACATATGTTTAACCCTGCATTTGGAGTTCTTCTCTCAAATAGAAAACACTTTGTGATGTCATGTAATAATACAGTGCTCCACTATGTTTTTTAAACTCCATGCACTTTCGCTAGAAACATTTAGATAATTTCAGCCCTGGAATTGCCGATCTACTGAACAAAATGCTTTATGACATCACCAGGTGGAACAGAGGATGATGAGCTTTGGAGATGTAGACAAAGCATTACTCAAACATATGTGAATGGAACAAAATGCAAAACCTCAGGTATGTTTTTGAGGAGGTAACAGCATAATAACATGACTTAAAGGTCACAAGAGTCAATTTTGTATAATATAGGACCAAATAGAAATTGACATACAATACTTGCTTAGATCAGGATCTTACCATTTATTTCTGTCTTTTTAAGTCATATATTCCTTTACCTCTGCTAAAATATTCCTCACTAGGACACCAGGTAGCATCCATAAAATGCACATTGTGACTGCACAAATATTGTACAGATAGATAGTGTGGTGAGTAAAATCAAGACAACAAGCCAAACCCGGGGCAGCAACCATGTTGTGTCTGCTGCACCATTACCATAAATGGATACGACTGCCTGGAGTCAACACCAATACACCATCTATAAGGGTTCATTTCTCTCAAATTTACTTTGCTGCTGGTGTGATGGACGATGGCCAGTCTTAACAGCCTAAACCTCTTCACTTTCACATAGCTCTTGCCTGGCCATGGGCAGAGGTGCATGCGATGAGTGTCACCAAGCTGCTTCTATTGTCCTCTTTCATAACACTCACATGTCACTGCAAATAGCTAGCTGCAGGACAGAAACATGGCTTTACTGTGCTATACGGATGTCAGGATTGCGAGCATTCGGCCAATACTGCTGTCATGTGAGAGGCAGAATTTCCAACCTAATGGTGATTATAAAATGAGGTGGTGACTACACTGCAAAAAGTTAAATTATCTACAAATGGATCAATGGATTTTGTTACGTAAAGATGAGAAAAAGAACAGCTTTTTGTAATTAAAATAAGAAACTAATCTTATGTTGTTTAAATTAAGAAAAAATGTTCATTCTATTGGTAGATAATTGTACTTGTTTTACTGTTTTGTTTCATTCACAAATGTTTAACACACAAATCCTGCATATTTAGGCAGAAAACACAACAACAGAAAACACTCTGTTCCACCTTGTGATGTCGTGTGGCAATACAGGAAGTACCCACTGTGTTTTTAAACTCCATACGCCTTCACTGGAATCATTTGGATGAATTCAGCCATGGAATTCAATTCACACTTCAACTATCACTACATGACATCACAAGGTGAAACGGAACATTTTGAGCTTTGGAGATGTAGACAGATTAATAAAGGGATACTCAAACATTAAAACATGGCTTAAAGCTTACAAGAGTAAATTTTGTGCAGGACATTTCTTAATTTGAGTAACTGGAACTTACTCAGATATCACTTTTTGCAGTGCTGTATTGGTGTCAGGATTGGGAGCATTTGCACAATACTGCTGTCATGCAAGGGGTAGAATTTCTAGGACGCCGTCAACCGTAATGGCGATTATAAAAAGAGGTGGTGACCATTATCTGTCTTCTGCACCCGCCCAAGCTCTCACAAAATACACAAACACGGGCCCATGCAAACGCTGTAAATCAAGGCATCTGCCAAGAAAGCACTTAAGCCGGAGTGGCATGGTGAATTTTGATACCACTTGATTAGTACTTTGCATATTGTGTTATGCTTTAAATGGGCTGCAATGGGCGGCCAATGTCAAGTAGACACTAGAGAATCAACAACCATTGCTTCGTCTCCTTGCTAAAACCTGGTCTGCATTAAAACTACAGAGCTGTCCTTTTGGAGATGGTAGTTTTTGTTAATTTAGTTGTAAAATGCATTCAGTAGTAAGCATTCACGCTGATCCAGACTTGTTTCTGTGCAGATGACAGTGGCACAAATTGGTTACAGAGGAAAATGATAGACTACATTTCTTAAAGGGTCCATTTTACATTATATTCTGATCTATGTTACACTGTTGTTTCCTTACCAAAAACATACCTGGAGCTGTGTTTATTTAATCTGTTTTGAGGAGATAACAGCATAATAACATGGCTTAAAGCTCACAAGAGTAAATAGAAATTGACATACAATACATCATGCTTAGGTACATCTTACTTCATGCATTCGTGAAACCACCAACCTTTCCTTTTGGGGATCGTCGTTTTTCAGCAACTTAGACTTAGACTTAGACTTAGACAAACTTTATTGATCCACAAGGGAAATTATTTGGATTTGGAACTTAATTTATGCCTCTTAGTTTATTTGATGATGCGTGGAGGATTGTGGATTGTGATACCATCTTGTTGTGCTGTGTTCTCCTATGGGCCATTATCTCTCTGACAAAGTACATATATTTTCTAGCGGACTGGCCTTGTGTTCAATAATGCAAATGAGTTCTTTGGTCTAAGCCCTACTTAAACTGGTAATTAAATGATTTGCAGTAGAGTCTATGGTGCTCACTGCGCAATGCATCACCTTAGCTGCAGCATACAGATACATTCAATATTTCCATTTGATGTGGTGGACTAATATTTCAGGCGACTGTTTCGATTTGGCACAGTTTCTGCTTTGTGCAATATTTGCTGTCCGGGGGTTTGAATGGATGGTTCAGTATTTTGTTGTAGATAGCTATTTATGTGCTACAGTAGATACTTGTCAACACACAGCGTTTAGAGAGAAATACCCCAGAGTCAACTATGTAGCCTATTGCTGAAAACAGAGCTGGGACTAAGCAGATTGTTAAAGACCATGTTAAAGACCCAATAGCTACGAATCAATCGTGGAAAATTGTACTCACACATACTTATGTATGAGCCTGAATATGTATAGAGGTAATCCCAGTGTGGCTATGTATTCATACAATTAACTGTAATAATATGAAATGATTATGCATGCATAACATACCACCACAGCCATACTACCATTGCAGCATCTAATGGAATAGATCTAGAAAATATGCACTGAACATAATATTTTCCAAATCGACTTTTAACTTTTAACTTTTAACCATGGTTTTCCCTCATAATTTACAGAGTGTTTCATGCATGTTTGAATATTTTTTTTATTGTCCTGCATTTCAGGCGCCACTGCTCAGTGCCTGATATTGTTTGAGTGAGGTTTGTCTTGAAACAAAGAAACAAAAATAGTTTGTAATCACCAGTTTCATTCAATTTTCAATCTGATTCAGAAACTTGAATTCAAGGTCTGGCAATTTAATCAGCTATTTCTAAATATAACCAGTGGCACAATATCAAGACTTAACATCCCTCCTAAAACCAAACATCAAAAAAATCCCATTACAGCTAATTTCTCATACACACGTTCTAACACTTCATGTTTATCCAAACTACCCAAATGGTGACTTGTCTTCTATTTAAACTCACCTTGTACTCCATTACAGGGTCAGGGCCTGGCACCTGCTCCTCCAGGTGTATGTATGTGTGTGTGCTCCTGCACTCTTAATAACTTGACAGAAGGAGAGGGCACTCTATGCACCTGCACACTTGAAATCTATGTATGAAGCCAGCATTACCATCCATCTCAATGTGGGTGAGACTCGGGCTGTGTGCGAGCTGTTATCAAGAACAGTACTGGTCACGTGGTCACATTTTTATATCTCGCTTTCCCACCTTCAAGGCACTCAAAGCGCTTTACATCAAGGAACCACTCACCCATTTACACACACATTCATACACCAGTGTACACAGACACTGGGAGTGAGGGGGGTTCAATGTCTTGCCCAAGGACACAACGACAAAATTCATCTGTGGGAGCTGGAATCGCACTGCCAGCCTGCCAGCCTTTGAATCAGTGGACAAACACCCTACCAACTGAGCTACTGATCATCATGCCAAGTCCATATGGTTGGATTTCAATGAGGCATGAAGAGAATATAAACAAATTAATAGTGATGTAGATGTATTACTAAAATGTCAGTGTTGTTGGTAGCATCAGAATAGGGTCACTGATGCTGCATTGTAATTGATGAAGTCGACTGGAAAACAACATTCCAGGACTGTTTTATGTAGATGGGCTCGTAAAAATGTTGCTACTGGGCCCATTGTGATTTAGAACCAGTGCTGCTGCTACCTACTCGTCAATTCGATTATATATTTTAAATGACCAGTAAATTAACCTGCTAAAGAGTTCAGTGTGTGCACTTCACAGCCCACACCAAAGTTACCAAAATGAAGACAGTTCCAAAAACGTAAATCATGTAGTGAAGTTCATGTGAGAACTGTATTTGGAATTTACAGTGTTTCTGATTCTATAAATACATATTAATCTGTAGAGCGTTATTATAAGAAATAAATCTGACTGTCTGAGATTCTAAATTAAAAACCAAAGTACTCTAGGCCTGTTGTAATTGAAGGTGCACTATAGACTATGCCTTTTCAGCCACCTGCTTATCTCCTTGAATATGTTATTGTTTTGTCTGAAATATTCCACAGTATGGCATTACATTTATCAGTCATTATTGACACAAGCAGACACCACTAAGCTATGTAATAGGCCCGATCTGTGCAGAGGCTAATCCCAGAAAGAATACTATATTAAGTGTTTCAAGATAGTCGAAGGCCATACTCAGGACCATGCCCCCCACTAGAAAAGTTACACTGAGCACCTTTAAAATTTTACTTCAGATCATACATGACCCCTCGCCATGGTAACAGCTTCTTCACACAGCTGTCATAAGCCTGATGGACTTTGATGTAGCACCTTAATATTGGCTATTTAATCGTTGTTTATTTCGCAGTGTTGTCTGTAATGACTGTCTATTGTGTGTTAATGTGGTTGTTTTTAATATCTCATAGTGCACTTTGAGCTTTTTGTGTTTTAACTACAAATGGCAACTACACTAACCTAACGTAGCCTTATAAATACTATTATAGTGATTCAGGCTACAGCTGCTACTGCAACAACAAAAACAGTACAGCTTAAACCCATGTTTTCAATTAACAATGTGGTTTCGCCAAAAGTTGACCCAGGTCCTCCCTCTGCACTCGTACTTAACCATCCTTGACCTTCACTTTTTCTTTTCTTTTTTTTGTCACCTTATTGCTGAACAGAATTTGCTGCAGGCGTGAGACACCACATCTATTCTCAAAGACTGCTGCCATACTAATCCCAAGCAGAAAATCGATTCATGAATTAATTGTAGAGCATGTCTTGGAGATCAATCTTTTACTATTACCGCACCAAGGGAACTCTAGAGTGTTCTGTCTTTTCGCGTCAGGCTACCAGGCCAAGTGGGCAAGTTTTGAACTGCCAATCAAAAAACGTAGAATGCAAAGTCCTACTTAATGTGGGCTCTAAAAATAATGTTATTTTATTAAGTTTCACTTTAGAAGAATCCCTATTGCCAACTGTTACATAGCAAAGACGAGCAATGGCTTTTTGTCAGAAACAACAGTGTCTGTATATTTTTCATTTGAACTTCACTTCTGACTTACATTGTTTTCCTCCCCAAACACATTCAGACATTCTAAGTTAATTATTTTAGACATTGTTCCACTTTCTGTAAAAACTTGTCCTATGGGTGTTGTATAAACTAAGAACGAATCCACCAAACGCTTTCATAACAGAAAACACTGCATATCAAAGTGTTGCAACATTTATGGATAATATCAAGGGACAGAAATACCCCAAACAGATGAAGTCTACACATGTTTTCACAGAAGTCTGCAGTTATGAAGGGTCAAAACTATGTGATTACTTCGGTAGTTGGTCGTCTTTCCACTAGGGATCACATGTGACTTCACTGACTCAAGATAGTTACATCATGAAGGGCACAAAGTTTAAAACCTATACTAAATCAATATGCAAATGATTTCAGTCTGGAGGAAGATGATTGGCTGCTTATGGCAAACTGAGATTGAAAAAGTCAGAATGAAGGAAGACTCCAGTTTGAACTCATCATCAAAAGGAACATGTTTAGATGAAGTGAGGTAGTTTCCCATACATTTGAATTGATCTTTATGTGTGTCCTGTTTTCTTTCTTTTTTTTTTTTTTTTTTTTTTTAAACAATGAAAAAGAATAGCATTGTTTGTTTCTAATGCTGAAAATAAATGGATGAGATTCCATGAAAAAATATAAAATTAATACCGACATTTGTACTATTTCAATTTCAGATTTGCAGCCATTCTCCTCTACCAGTAAAGTAAAAGAAGCACTTGGAGCCACATTACAAACACCCCAAACTCTGGTAATGATGAAGGGTCCTGGGTCCACATTAAAAATGAAACATTTGTTTGAACTGACCTTTGCTGAAGGTTTTATCAAAATGTGCAAAATATGATCATTGCTTTTTTTTAAATTTCAATGTTACTAGGACACAGAAAAGAAAATTGGTTGACTTTTGAAATGAGAGCAGTGTTCAAATGTGCCAGATGCAAATTCATATCAAACTGTATAACAAGCTCATGCAAAGCAATACATAAATGATGATGAGTTTTGAACTTTTGCATAGTTGACTGTGAAAACTAATTTGCTTCCCTGAACCCCAGCTCTCCTGCTCCCTTCTGTCTGTCACAGCATGGCCAGCCACACTGACGCTGATTGAAGGCCCCATTTGTTTTCTTCTATATTTGAAATTATCCATCATTTAATAGAGCAATCCCACTGGATTTTTGTCAAGGGAACCGGCACAATTCAGACTTCCCTGTTGGCACGCTGAGCACACTGGCCCTGGAGCACTATATTAATTAAGCATAATGTTCGACTCTGGAGTGACAGGATTTCAGTTTGTTTATGAACGATGACCTTTAAAGGCTCTGAAGAATGTGAAAATAATTCACTCCCTAACAAAAGCAGATTAAATCAGCTGTGTAATGCTTAATGTTATTGTCCTATAGGAGTTGGAGAAATCTTCGACAAATACTTCCATCATCTGTTCTGAAAAGCTATTAACATCGTCAGCCCTGTACCTCCAGTGATACGAGATGAAACAAGTTGATGCCATTTTGAAAGCCTTTGACTATTCTTCAGGGCGTTCTCTTGCTGATTCTCAAGAACCAAATGCAAATCTGTCTGAATGCATGAATACTTAAAGGTCATATATTATGCAAAATTGACTGTTGTGAGCTTTAAGCCATGTTAGAATGTTGTTACCTCTGGAGTTGTGTTTTGTTCCATTCACACATGCTTGAGTTACCCTTTACGTATTATTAGTCTGTCTAAATCTCCAAACCTCAAAAGGCTCTGTTCCAACTTCCAGGGCTGAAATTATCCAGATGATTCTAGTGAAGGTGTATGTGGTTTAAAAACACAGTAGAGCACTTTCTCTATTACCACATGACATCACAAAGTGGAAGAGTGTTTTCAGTTTGAGAGAAGAACTCAGCCTAAATATGCAGGGTTTGTGTGTTAAACATGTGTGAATGACAAATCAAAACTCCAGGTATGTTTTTAGTGATGAAACAACTTTATAACATAGATCAGAAAATAGCGTAATATGGGCCCTTTAAAAGTGCATTGTGTAACTTTTCTGGTGGAAGGTCCAGTAAGTACTTTTCCGCATGGAGATGTTATCGCTTTTCCTGGAATGTTTCACAGTATGGTATTAAACTCTATCTCCATGGAGACCAAACCAGATCAAGTTACAGGTCAGATCTGTGAAGAGGCAACCTCACTCACAGTCAGAATGCATATTTTTCTAGGGATTTTTGAGCAGTAAACCCACCTGTAATTGAATAAACATAAGGTAGAGCTGTTTAATTTCATACTATGGAACATTCCAGGCACAGCATTAACATATCCATAGAAACAAGCAGGTAACGGACCCCCAACCAAAAAGTTACAATACCAAAAAACTCCATAGTCTCATACTTTTTTGGGCTGTATCTGACATTAACCGTTCTAGCAGTATTCCCAGTTCTCCGCTCTGACCCTGGCCTCCGTCTCAGCGTTCCCATTGTTCAATTGTTTACTTCATTGAACCCAAAAGTCACATTACACCGTTCATTTTCTCCAGCCCAAACCTTAAAGCACTCTCCGATCTGGGCACATCCCTGGTGGGATCACCCCATTGACACTCATGACTCTACAGGACAGCGAGGTTAATTATCACCAACTGTTCACTGCCTATTCTTATGCACAGTCTGTTCACACTGTACAGACAAGTCACTGTCATAGTGAAGAGTAAAATAAAGCCCTAAAGACAATACGGTTTAAAGGTGCATTGTGTAACTTTTTTGGTGTAGTAACAGTATTGTTATTACCGTTAAACCTTTCTATCTTCATGGAGACCAAACCAAAAGTTACAGGTTAGATCTGTGGAGACAAAACCGCTCACAGTCAGAATGCCTGTTTTTCTAGGTATTTGTGAGCAGTAAAACCACCTGTAATTGTATAAATGTAAAATAGAGCTATTTAATGTCATACTATGGAACATTCTAAGCAGAGCAATGACATATCCATAAAGAAGCAGGTGATGGACCCCAACCAAACAGTTACATAGTGCACCTTTAAGAAAAGACTGTGTTTACCTGTGGGAAGTTTAGCTCCAAATGCATTACCGTCAAAAGGTTTAGATACACTATGCAGTTCTCTTTAGAGGTGGGTCATATTGAGCTGCACTATTTGAACTGTTTATTGCAAGGAAAAACCCAACCAGGAACCAGAGTTGAGTTTAAGAATATATTATTAATCTCACTAACTTCTGTATAAATATAAAGGACGGGACCGCATCCTTAGCAATTAGTCCTACCAATGGAAAAAAAAAAAAAAAAAAAAAATCCCTCGTAAGGCCAAACGTCCTCAAAATGGTGCCTATAAACAGGAAGCTGAAACCCATGAATTAAAAAAGCAAACAGTTGGTATACCACCTATGATTCATAACAAATGTTCTATTGCTTGAACACCTAAAATATATTATATATAGAAAAGTACTCCACTGCCCTGCACACCCAGTGAGCTCTAAAATGTCTCTTTGCACTATTTGCACTTTACATTTTCTTTTTTAATAGCATTTTCCTGGTTGTGTTTTGTTTTCATGAATGGTTAACTTGGAGAAGGGCTTTGGCTTTGTAGTGAAAAAGACTAATCCTGCAGCAATAAGACTGAAACAATGTGAAGGCATGGCAGAACAAGCATACAGTAATGCTTCTCACTGGTGATTATGGTGCCATTCTCTGGTGCTGCATGGACACATGGATTTTCCGGTTATAGTGCACAACAGCTCCTGCCAAAAGCTACATCAATAGAATGTGTCTTTAATCTCAACCTTTATCGAGGAGATGCTATTTTGAGTAGATGCAGGCATTCTTTCAAACATTTTTTTTTTTCATTTTTTCAATTTTCTTTCTTTTTTTTTTTTTTTTTTTTGTACAAAGGTGGATGTAGGACAAGCAGAGGAATAACAAATAGCCTCATCTGTTTTTCTAGGTTGGTAGGTTCATGTGACATCACAACATTGTAGAATGCCTATATAGATTATTCATTTGTATTGTGATTTTAATGTCCTTCTTATTCTGTAAAGCACTTTCAATTACGAGCTCATTCACACAGGAGGAGCTCGGGGTAGAGCCGCTGCTCCTCCACGTCGAGAGGAGCCAGCTGAGGTGGCTCGGGCATCTGTTCTGGATGCCTCCTGGTCGCCTCCCTCGGGAGGTGTTCTGGGCATGTGCCACCGGGAGGAGGCCCCGGGGAAGACCCAGGACACGCTGGAGGGACTATGTCTCTCAGCTGGCCTGGGAACGCCTTGGGGTCCCCCCCGGGAAGGGCTGGAGGAAGTGTCCGGGGTGAAGGAAGTCTGGGAGTCCCTGCTTAGGCTGTTGCCCCCGTGACTCAACCCCAGATAAGTGGAAGATGGATGGATGGACTTTGAATTACTTTGTGTACAAATTGTACTATACAAATAAACTTGCCTTGCCTTGCCTAAACAGTAACAGTAAATATCCCATAGTGTTTTATAGACCCTTGCCCACCATCTGAGGTCATGGCATCATCAGGACCACAACCTCTTTGGCTCTTCATTTAGTCACAGAAATGGCAAATGTGCCACATAGAAATAAGATCTTGAGTTGTATTCTCATATTGTATGAGTTCTTTTTGTGTTCCCTGGTGTCCTTATCTTATAAAATATTGGCCAATGTTTCATCTATAGATTACTCGACTTATTGTTCAATATGTGAAAGCTGGAACTATATTTTTGGGGGTAAATATTTTATTGTGTGTACATTTTGTTTGCGCTACTGGGGACCTTTGTTATTTTTTTGGCTATATGATAAGATTTAAGCCATAAAAGGTTAAATACATAATTTTGACTCATTACAGATGCAAACTAATTATTAAAGTGTTTTATTCTGTTATTTAGTTATTGGAGCTCATGACTTTCTTTAACAATACTGAATATTTAGAATTATTTGTGTCAGTGGCATAGTGTCCGTATTATTGTTTATCATTTATATTTCTATCCTTCAGAAGTGGGTCATATTTGTGTAACTATTTTACATAGTTTAATTTCATTTTACTTAAAGCTGCATTTAGAGATTAAAAAAAAAATAAAAAAAATCTCTCAACCACTTGGCAATGTCTCAAAATAGTGATGGCGCTTTATTGTAATATTTAACCTCACCCCTGTTAACTCTGTTACAACTGTGAAGCTCTATTATCGCTACTATTAAAATAAAAAGGATCCTGAATTTAAGAATATATCATTCACCTCATCCCAAGGTGTCAGAGTGATGAGAAATTTGGGACCGTATCCATAAAAAAAAAAACAAAAAAAACTCTTGGCCAAAAGTCATCAAAATGGCACCTATAAAAATCCATGAATTTGTGGAATAAAAAAGCAGACAGTTAGTTACTTCAGCAATACACTGAACTTAATCATTTGTTATGTGACAGGCCTAATTGGGAGACAGATGCACCAGATGTAAGGAATGCAAGAAGTATTCCCCAGATACAATATGTTAAAATATACTATGCAACTTAAACTTAAATTGCATAGTTGTAAAATATGAGTACATATAAATGCACAGCTCCCTGAAAGTAAAGTGTAGTTTAGGAAAATACCTGGAGCCAAAGTCTATATAAGTGTTCCCTGATATTGGAGCAGTTGCTTGTTTATTTTGCATTTTGTAATATCCTTTATGTTTATATACTATCATAGCTTTTGCTGAAATAGTAGGTAGAGGTAGTGTAGGTTTTGTTGCTAAGAAACTGAAGAATATAAGTTGATATTAATAACCTTAAAATATTTTGTTACTAAGGCAATGGACTTTTCTTGTTTGTCTTGTTATTGCAAAGGGCAAAAAATTGTCTTGCATTCTTAAAATAACAAAAGAATGGTATGAGGGATTTTTTTTTTTTTTTTTTAGATAGCTGCATACATCTCCTAATAAATTTCCTTTGACTTAGAAGACTCTTAATGAGACTAAAATGCAGTAATTTGTCTGCAGCATAGCAGATAAGACAATTGCCCTGTAACTGAAGGTTGGCAGTTCTATTTTCACTTTAAGTGGTGCATACAATGGGCATAACTACCAGTTCTCATGTCAAAATACAGTATAGTAGAACACTACAGGGAACCACATAGATATAATCCTTACATCTATGTGCAGTATCCATGCAATTTCAATGGCATTACATTACATTACATTCCAGGTGCTAACACTGTTGTTATGTCTATGGGCAAGAAACTTCACCCACCCGCTTTTCTTTATAATGTTTAATACGTTGTTCTGATATAGCAGTATCTTTGAGGGGGAAAAAAGCATTAACATAGCAACAAATGGTTTATTAAAGGTCCTATATTACACAAAATTGACTCTTGTGAGTTTAAAGCCATGTTATAATGGTGTTACCTCATAAAAAATATACCTGGAGTTGAGTTTTCTTTTACTCACACATGTTTGAGTAATCCTGCATTATTAGTTTGTCTACATCTCAAAGCTCAAATGCTCTGTTCCACCTTGTGATGTCATGTAGCAATAGTTTTCAAGTTAACAGCTACCTTTTGCCTTTTGTTCAGTAGAGATTGGCAATCCCAAGGATGAAATCATCCAAATGATTCTAGTGAAGGTGTATGGAGTTTAAAAACACAACGGAGCATGTCCTGTATTACCAGATGACATCACAAGTGGAGCAGAGTGTTTTCAGTTTGAGAGAAGAACTCAGCCTATATGCAGCATTTGTTTAATTAGACCTGTGTGAATGAAACAAACACAACTCCAGGTATGTTTTTGATGAGGAAATAACATAACAGATCAGAAAACAGCATATGGGCCCTTTAAGAATGATTCAAGTTTAGTAACTATTTAATTAAGGCTCTTACTGCTAACCCTTTTATTATAGTTAGTAATCCTGAATGATTCTTAATAAACTAGTCGTCTTTGTTCATTTTTTTAACACTAATTAAGATGTTGTTTTTATAAACGAGTCGTATATTTTACTTTCATTTTCAATAGCTTAAACAGCAACTCCTGTGTTCTTAAATGAATCCCATAGGGTACCTTGTTGACACACCTTTGAGGCACTTTGGAGTTATAAAATCCATATTTGTAATTGGTTTATCTCTATGGACCAAAAGGCATCCCATAAGACATCTGTGCACAGCTGCTCCACATGTATTTACTGTACAGTGTTCCTATCTTATCCTTTCATCACTTACAGAGCATTGTTGTTTCGAAGCTCTTCCAAATCCACCTCTCTCTCTTAGTCTCTCCCTTGCTCTCACAGCCTGCCTCTAGCTGTATCTGCCTTCTCTGCCCTTGACGTCCATGTTGTGCATATCAAATCACGGCGCTCGCCCCCTCACTCCTGCCTCACTGTCAGCAGCACTTCTGTGTGTGGAAATTTTACAGGTTCAGAGATCAAAGCAGCCAATTCCCGATGGAGGTAAAGACAGGAGAGGAAAATGGAAGGCACAAGATAAAGAGGGCTTTGCAGAATCCCCTCCAGTCTCCATATTTAGATGTTTGTCATCAGTTGTGTTTATGTGCTTTACGGCAGCCATGGTGGAATCTTAAGTGGGCTTGATCTGGTGCACCCTGCTGTTTGGACTTGCTTGCATAACCTGACATCCACTTAGTCAGGGGAGTGCTTGGGTAAATAGACACTTTTCTTACCATCATGCTGCTCCAATTTCCTTTAATAATACCCACACTTTAAAGGAAATACGAGAATTTTGAAAAGCTAAAAGAATGTTATGAAAAATATGTGCTTGAATTAGTAACAGTGCTTTTGACAGTGGATTGCATTCTTTGGCAGTTAAACGCGGCTTTAATCTTGTGGGAGATTTTATTAATGTTAAGTGTTTTTTTGCTTGTCTTTCCCCAAGGTTATCAGTAATGTGCAAATTTCTCCAATGCTGTACAGCCACTGTCTAAGCAAGGAGAAAATGAACAAGATGGTATCAGGCCTTATTATCATTGGACTGAAGTTTGAACACATGTAAAAGTCACTGTATTTAACATGGTGGACATTACATACTGATTATGGAGTTTAGTGATTATGGAGTTTACTGAATAGCTGAATAGTCAATATAAACATAGTCATTTTTAAACATATTTACATTAAAGCAGCCCTATTATGCAAAATCGAGTTTTCAGAGCTTTTAATGTTATAGTTGTCTTCCCTCACCATTTACTCACCAGAAGTTATATTTGGAGTAATTTGTGCATGTTTGAGCAGTTTGACTGCCACAGGCATACACCCACTGCTCTGTACTAACTTAATTCTCCAGTTTTTTTTTCCTATTTGGTGATATGTGTAGTATTCAATTTGGTACAAATCACACTAGCAAGTAGTGGGATGTACAGCTCTCTATCAGAGGGGTAGACAACTTCACAGCTTTTTGTTGTGATGATGTTAACAGCAATGTAAGTTCCCATTGGGCACTGCAGTTTTGGAACACAGAAGTCAGCTGACTTGTTTCGTTTATTAAGTTGTTTTAAATTAATATTGCAAATTTAAATGTCCAAATAACATAATGATCTACATGTGTCATAGATTATAACTGTTATAGCAGACACAAGCACAATATGTCTTCTTTCAGGGTGTACTATGTTTATATTGGAGAATCTGCCACCAGCTCATCTCCATGTTATTGCTTTGTCTGAAATGTTCCACAATATGACGCAGAATTTTTCTATCTCCATGGTGAAAAGCAGGAGTCAAAATATGTCCAATTTGCAGGTCAGATCTGTGAAGAGGCAACCCTACTCAGTTTTTTTTTCAAGGTTATGAGCAACAAAACACCATACAAAATCTCCCTGAAGACAAGCTACCAAAGCTTCCAACAGAAAAATTACATAGTGAGGTTTTTTTCTTTTTTTTTTTTTGTATGTACACAGGACAACTTCCCTGCAAAAAAAAAAAAAAAAAAAAAAAGTGCTTCGCCTAAATCCCTGTCCTTTGCAACAGGCACATCTTAGTAGCAGTGTGCGTATGAAGCAATCACCCAGACAATTTGATGTTAAATGAAGGTTGAGTCTCCAGGGTTGGTTATAGATGACACATGTGATGATGGAACCTCTACATATACACACAGATAGGAGTCCTGGGGCGAGGTGCTGTGTTGAAAATTCATGGGCAATACCTAGTCAGCTCTCAGTGTTTTCCCTCTTCATCTATCCTACATTGTTCCAGTACAGAATAGCGAGTTCCCTTGACTCATCTGGGCACACTCTGGCTCATGCATACACCTCACCTCAGAGCTTTGTGTGTTGAGTTGATTGCTAAACACAGTGGTCATTAGCTGGTCAAACCTCCTGCTATCCCTGCAAAAAGCTTCACGGCAGCCTCAAACCCATTAATAGTATGACTTCTGAGCCCTCCCATAGAACAAGTGGCTTTATTTCATTCTCTTAGTAAAAACAAATGGTACTTTACAAAGATTTCTGCTGGAGATGTGTGTGTGTGTGTGTGTGTATGCTTGTAAATTAGTCGTCAATTAAAGGCAGTAATGCTATTCAAGGTCCACAGCTGTACATTGCTTTGATTTTTTAAAACTTTTTGGGACGCTGCATTGTGGTATAGCAGAAATTAATATACATTTTAGAAATACCACAAAGCCTTTGTTGGCACAATTTTCCTTTTATAAAACACCAACAGATGGCACTAGCACAATATCTGCTAGTGCATTAGAGAAAAAAAGTGTAATTTTTTTTTTTATTCTAAATCAATGGTCAAAATGGCAAAACTACAAAACCGACTTATAATATCTGATAAAAGGTGTTGGGGGAGGCTTCGTGAAAACTAACAGATTCCATTTTCTTGACTAAATATGTAAGATTACTGACACAAACCACCACCCACATATAGTAATTTTCATGGGGATACAACAAAAGAACATGAATTTAGAATAATATACTCTCTATAGTAAAACAATGTCATTCATAATATCCATTTAACTCCATGACAGCAATCACAGCATCCACATGTTTTCATAACATGCAACAAGTCCTGTTATGTCTCTGTGCTCACTTTAAGAACATGAATGTCTCTCAACCTGAAAATATTAAAACTGTAGTCCTTTCTTAGAAACAATGAGCTCTTATAAAATGGAATGCATATGATAGAATGTAGGCTATTGTAAGATAAGTGACAAAACATTATATAGCACATTTTCTTTTGAACAGACCAAGGTCATGTCAATGCAGACTTGAGAGAGTTGAGAGTTATTTTGTGAGATCCATGCATTTTAAATAATTTATATATTTTCAGGCTTAAGTTAACCAGACAGACAGATAGACAGACAGACGATGCGTGGTTGAAAATGGGGTCCAGTAGCATGATACCTCTGAATCACAGGGTAGTGCAGGGCTTTATCAGTAAAAAACAACAACAGTAAAGTAGAAATAAATTCTTATGGTAAATAAATGTGCAAATAAATGTCTGCATTCTATAGGCGATGAGTTTGGACCCAAAGGAAGCGACCATAAACTTTTAGCGACTGGATTTAAAGTGCTATTCTTTATGAAAACAGAGAAACAGAGCACCATCTGCCAGAGCCAGGCTACATAAATTGAGTCCTTGGCCACATCTTCTTAGAGAAATAAAGCCATAAAAGTGGAAATATTTGACGCGCTGGACTCTCTTTTGAACAACTGTCTCCTCGTCAGCTTTCTCCTGGGATCTCTGCTGTTTGTGCACACACAGTCATATGGGAATCTTCTCCTTCCAACAGCAGAATGTATGCACTCTTCTTTCTTCCCATTACAGTCTGTTGTGCTGTCACTGATGGTATTATACATCAGATGTCAGCTTACATTCTGCAGGTGTGCTGTAATACTGCTCAGATCGGCGTAGACTTACATGAGGATTAGAAGTTGTTTTGATTAAGTACGCCACACTGTAGGTAACTCAGGGATAACATATACTCTTTTCTTACTTCTCATTAAAACTTTAGTGGCTGTGGGTGTATCTCTAACAGCCTTCACTGGGGAGACCTGGTGATATAGATTCTGTTGGATGTAAACATGAATTTATAGGACATTTGATTAATTCGATGGTGCGTAAACATTTGCTTGTGAAGTCAACAGTTGGCTTAGAGAATACTAGGCTTATTATGAAGATGAATCAAAGAAATTATACAATAGTGCCTAACAATTTACTGAGAAGTGTCACCCACTTTGATAGGTTTAGATGTATTTTAGAAAATGAGGCTAACACATGATTTTGTAAATACCTAATGCTTGTAGTAGGGATGTAACAATAGCCAAATCTTGAATAATACAAGATTTTCACGACATGCAACTCACAGTACGATACAAAACTGTGAATATGCTCCTTTTCTGTCATAATTAAATGATTTAAAAATACTTAAAAGTGGTTAGTAACAGTTATTTCATCATGTAAATTGGACTGAAACAGAGCAAAGGATCATGGTATATGTAGTTCTGTTTTTTTATCTGTTGCTGCACCACAACAATGAATGTAAGCAAAGAAACTTGTTATTCGATGCATTTTGATAGCCCATTTTGATAGTGTTAGTGTGAGACTTATGGAGATACAATATCATAATATATCTGTTATTGTTAGAGTGGACAGTGTGAATTGTTCGTATTGTTAACTGATGTGATTGCATTGTATATTTTATTTCTGTAAATCAGGGGCTGCAGATGGAAACTGGCTATTTAGACAGTCTGGTGCTGAACATCTCTGTTTTTGTGAGCTCAATGTCTCTGTACAATGTCCCTTCAAATAAAGGCTAAACTAAATAAACTAAACTCACCCCATAGCAAAATACTGGTTTGAACAAAAGAATGCCAGTAAATCCTACCACAAGATCTCAGTTAGGTCTAAAACTGGACTATGCCAGATCTAAATGAGGACTGAACCAGATTTGAGAGTATATTTTTTAAGTATATTTTAGGATACAGAAGAAGACATGGATAAATTTTACTCTAAATTCAACAAATAATAGAAGATCAGAGTAACGTGAGTACTGTACTAGTTAAATCAGTGAACTTTGAAGTGAAGATGGAAAGTTTAAAGGTGCACGGTGTAACATTTCTAGTGGAGGGTCAGCCATCTGCTTGTCTCCATGGAAACGTTATTGCTCTCTCTATAATGTTCCACAGAATAGATTAAAGCTATCTATCACAATAGGGAGAAACGGGTTACAACACTACACTACATTACAGTTCAGATCTGTGGAGAGTTGCCCCTATTCAATTATTGAATTATTGTATTAGAACAATAAAAACACCTGTTATGAGTAAACTCTAGTTGTTTAATGTTATACCGTGGAACAATACACCCAAAGCAATAACATCTCCATGGAGACAAGTAGGTAGCGGACCCTGCAGCAGAAAAATTGCACAGTGCACTTGTTCACAAATGTAACAAATATAGAAACAACCATTTACGTCTGAAGCTTAAAAACATCACAATTATGCTGTGATTTTGCCTCATTCAAAAGAATAGGATGGTACCATGCTGTGTGCCGCTATTCTGAACACGTCACTCTTAAAAGGTCTGTAAAATCAAAATTCACATAATTTTTTTCCACCATGTTCTTGCATTGTATAGAAATGTGTAATTTTAAATAATGCATTTTTAATATCTATAAATTGTAGTCCACCAGTTAAATCAACAACAACATCAAATGCCAAAATTACAATAACGCACATACAGGTGGAATATGTTATAATATAATGTAGGAGTGTGAGATTTTAAGTTCTTCAGTTATTACAGGATGCTTTGAACGGCTTAAAAGTGTCTTCACAAAATGTTGAGACAGATATTTTCCTCTTTGTTTTGTCTTGTGATTTTCTCCGTCACTGTGAATTGCACAATTTCATCATTCTTTTATCAGCTCATTGACAAAGTGCATAGACCTGCGTAGATCTCACACTTTTGGAGACAAGAAACTGGTATTAGATAAGACAACTCCAGGCACTTACTATGTCTGAGAGAGATTTCATCATTCAACTAGTTTGAAAAGAGATTGCTGAAAGGTAAACCAATGACAAGCTTATTTTTTGAAGAATTTTCAGCTCAGTACAAAAGGTTACAAAAAGGTTCTTTTGATTTTAAGGCTCTTAGAATTCTGTGTTGTTTGAACCAGAATTTCCTAAATTATAAATATCGTCTCACAAGTCAGATAGTGCCTCCGAGTATCGTGTGTAGAAATCAAAGGTTGCTAGATGAACAGAAATGTTAGAACTTCAGGCATATTTTATCAAGTAAACATCTCTCCCATTGAAAACAACCATGAATTCACATATTGTTTTTGTATTTGTCAAAGACTTTTATATCACTGAGTATGTAATGTGTTTGTTTATTGTGTGGTGTGATGTTTGTCAAAGTTGCCCTTTTATAACGCAGCCATCTCCATTTCTTATGACATAAAGTCTTCCTATACAAGACATATTGTGTTTTCTTTTGTGTATTTCATGTGTATTTAGTCTTAATCTATAACATATGTTGACCATGATTTTTTATTTTGTTAACTGTAAACCTTAATATTGATCTAAAACCACATAATATTGATAGCAGGACTTCTATTTCAAAACTGCAGAACTTCTAGACCTCGCTTCTTCAGAGTGACATTTCACTGTAGTAAGATTTTCTTTTGTGTATTTTGAAAAAGGGCTTTTTCAAGGACAATTTTTAACCCATACCAGACCTAGAGTCAGTTTTTTTTTTTTTTTGGGTGGGGATAGGGGGTAGGTGGGGATAGGGGGTAGGTGAAAACCAAAATTGAATGCAGGATAATACAAGATTACTCAAACATGGATTAATCAAAATTCAACTTTAAAGTAAGGTAAGGCAAAGAAAAGGAAGCATGTTATAATGTGGTTACCATTTTTTAAAATTAGATTTTGCATAATTTGTCCAATTTAAATAAACTGCAGCGCTGTGTTGATTGTATTTGATTCAATGTTACAAACCTCGGTGTAGAATGTCGACTCATAAGGTAAATACCCAAAGCCAGACCTCACTACTTCCTGTTAAACTCAGAAATCCTGTGTTGTTTTTGATTCCCTGCATTGTCCAGGATGTCCCTCAGAGTGCATTGTGGGAGAAGCAGGTCCGAGGGGTGTTTCCAGTGTTTTCCTCCAGAGACGGCACACGGCTTCACGCCTCGTCACAGCCACTAGAGCAGATCGCGGTCAGTGTGCACAATGCCAACCACCCCCAGCCCCTCCACCCCCCCACCTTCCTCCTCCCCCACCTGGGACAGCTCTACCCTCAGGCCCTCACTCCAGCAGATCCGCCGTGGCTCCATGCTGTGGTAAAAAAGCATACCTTTGATGGAAGTCGGCCTACTTTGTCCATGCTACAAATAGTCGCCCCACGTCCTTCATAAGTGGACTTTAACTGTAGGTCAAAACGCTCATATCAGGACAGGAGGAGGGACTAATACAGAAGTTACTGTTTAAATATGTAGCCTAGTTTGTTTCAAGCATATATATATATATATCATATGCATGCTTGGAAAAGATGCACTAAAGCTAAATGAAAAACTTGGTAGCATTAATGATTTTTCCACAAAAATTCATTGATGCTAAAGAGAAATAGTGTTATGATTGGCAGAAGAGGTAAGAAGCAGAAAGTGAATAAAACTTGAGAAATGTTATATTTATTCTTAGCATTCTTAGCAAACATTTGATGACAACTATCACTGACAACTGCAATTCACAAATCAGAACTTGTAATAAGAAACACTTTTCTGATACTCATGAGTCATTCTTCCAAAAGGATGCTTAAATAAAAAAGAAATAATTACCAAAAAATAAAAAATAAAAGAGCCCATGTATACAGGAAGTACTCCACCGTATTTTAAACTCCATACACCTTCACTAGAATCGTTTGGATAATTTCAGCCCCAGCTAATCTGTACTAAACAAAAGGTAAAAGTAAAAGGTATCTGCTAACTTGAAAACTAGGCGGGCTAATAATAAAGGGTTATGCAAACAAAACACAACCCCAGGTATGTTTTTGATGGTAACATTATAACAATATAGACATTAAATTAAAAAAAAAAAAAAAAAAAAAAAAGGTAAAAGGGTGTCATTCATTTATTTAATGATTTGTTGTTGTTTTTTTGATGAAGATTGGGCAAGAGTGGGTGAAATAGTGGGACACAGGTGAAGAGCAAGGAGGACATTCAGCAAAATACAAGAGCTGAAAATCTATCTAACAGCACAGAAGCCAACATAGAACCTGGCATGTAAACCCCTGCATTACTGTGCCATGTAAACAATATTGTTTCGTCCAATTATAATACTATCTCCAGAGTTTGGTTTGTTCCTTCATTTGGCACCACATATTACAATCAATATTAAACGGCTTACATTCAATTCATTCCTAATAGCAGTCAGAAAATCAATTTATTTCCCTCTTTTACACCTTTTTTGTTGTGCTAAACTGCAGCCCTGTATTCTCTCCCAAAATATTATGCACAAGTGTATCCCTTTTTCACTCCAATCCATTAACATGAGTGAGTGGTATTTTTATTATGTCTAAACACTCATCTCTTCATGCATGTGTCCTGTGTGTAATGATTTGGGCAATTGTGAGTGATATGGGTCTCAGAGGAGCGCTTCATTTTAAACCTCAGCTGTATTTCCTGTTCATAATAGAATATTTTTAGCTGTTGTGCAAGTAAACATCTGCCTCCTCCGGTAACGCAATGAGGGGACAGGTGCTCCTAACATTTCTGGTTAAATCGTAATACTCAATTCCACAGCTATGCTCATGATCACTTTATTGTAAATAGGAATACACTGTTACGTGTAAGAAAGTTGTAATTACCTTTAAAAAAAAATAGGAAATGACAATAAAAACTGACTGGCTTCTATGTACCTTGGTTAGAGTTGTGGAGACTCAACACACAATCATAAAGAGGGGACATTTGTTGTGTATCTGATGTTTTTCAGCAGCAGACTGTCCAGTTAAACAGTGGTCAAGGTTAATGGACTTTTCTCATTCTCATTCTCTCTTGTCTGCAAAATTCCTGTTTGAAAAGCCCTGTTCTATGTGGAGGATTCTGGGACTGTTTTTTTGGTATGGTTATGCAAGACTGTGCCCTGCTAAGTTTTTGTTTAGGGCTCGTCACCTGCTTGTTTCTATGAATATGTCATTGCTCTGCCTGGAATGTTCCACAGTATAACTTTAAACAGCTCTACTTTACATTTATTCAGTTACAGGTGATTTTATAACTGAAAAAATACCTAAAGGTGCATTGTGTATTTTTTCTGGTGGAGGGTCCATCAAATGCTTTTCTCCATGAAGATGTTATCACTTTGTCTGGAATGTTTCACAGTATGGCATTAAACCTTTCTATCTTCATGGACACCAAACCAGACCAAGTTACAGGTCAGATCTGTGGAGAGGCAACCCCGCTCACAGTAAGAATCCCTGTTTTTCTAGGTATTTTTGACCTATAAAACCACTTGTAATTGGATACATGTAAAAAACACATTCCAGGTAGAGCAAAGACATATCAATACAAACAAGCAGGTGATAGACCCCCAACCAAAAAGTTACATAGTGCACCTTTAAATCTCATCATATAGCCAAAAAATAGCTAAACATTTCCCAATGCAGTGCAAAGAAAATGTACACAAGATAAATACTGACCCACCAAAAATATTGTTCCAGCTTTCATATACATAGAATAATAAATCAAAATAATAATTATAGTGTAAAAAATAATAATTCAAATAATTCATTAATTTTGGTTTTGTGAATTTTGTGAATTGTGAATCGTCTAGCTACATCCGTGAGTACAGTTCCTCTTTGGCGGTGAATTAACCTCTATTACACCTTAAGAGCCCTCTCATAAGCAGCCCAGTATTTGTGTCTGTGGTCCTTTCTATCGTGCTCCCACAGAGGCCTTAAAACCATCTGGTGTTTAGATAGACTCTGACCTGTGTCTCTGCAGTCCGAGCTGCACCAGAGCATATCTGTACAGGCTGCTCCCGATTGTTAATCCGTGCACAGAGACATGGAGGTTATCATCACACGCCATTTGAAGGGACGGAGCTAAACCCTCTCAAGGCCATGCTCCACTTGCTCCGCCGCAGCCACAAAAAGGACCCAAAGATAAATATGTTGTCAGTTTTGTTTTGTGTTACAGAGACAACACTGATGTCCCATGTTTGATTATAAAAGCACAAGGGGACATTTTAGTGGGGATTTTTATATATATTTTTCTACTGTAAATACAAATGATTAAAAAAAAAGAGAGTGATAGATGCTGCAGTATATTCAGGGTAAAATGCCAGTCTGATTCCCTATTAATGTTTCATTCTCGCAATAGTGAAACAGTGGTTATAGTCATAAACCTTTTTATTGTTTTTTTCCCTTAATATATTTTTTTTATTATAAGATGACAAACAAACATTTACCCCTGGAAAACTCAGCAAAAACAAACAAACAAAACAATAATAGTAATGAAAGTGTATTAAATAATAAAAAATAAATAGAACTGCTCTGTAGCAAATGGGGATGTGACAATATCCAAATCTCTTGATACTTGTAAAGGCTTAACAAAAAAACTTCTAAAGATGCAGATGAAAAAGGAATCATGAATCACTAGTATCTAAGTCTATACAATAATAATGAATGAGGCTTATATAGCACTTTTCTAGGTTCAGAGATTCAATTCAAGATCAAGATTCAAGATTCTATAGATTTTTCATTGTCACAGAAAAACATTTAGAGCATTAAACACTGCATAGTTTTGATGTAATACCAAAAGATCCAACTATATGCCTTGTAAACATTTCCGGACATCACTTTGCATGCTATCTGTCCAGTCTGATAACTCCTTTACAATTATTTTCAAAATTTTAACCCTTATATTCTTTTTCTCTTTAGTAATAACATAAAAAAAAAAACAAACAAAAAAAAAAACAAACAAAAAAACAAAACAAAACACAAAGACATTTCCTCATTACGCTCCAAAACATGGTGCTGTAGCATGTTGATGTGCACTCCTCCCCTCCCCAAACTGTCAGAATCGTGCGCCCTGGATTCTCTCTTCGCTCCGCACTCAAGTGGTGTTAGTGGGCCACATTAGCATTTCTAGCACTTCCTTCACAGCTCCTGTAATTAATATAGAAAATGGAGGGAAGTGATGTATAAAGCACTTAAGGGGATAATGTATGTGTCCTACTAATAAGTAATTAGCACAGGGAGGAAATCAAACATTTGTGGAACCCATGGGGGTTTGAGTCAAAGTGTGTCCATCATTTATGAACAAAAGCGCTAAATGTAAAATAACAGACCACCAAGATGAACCGAGAGGGTGAATTTTAGTGCCAAAGGATCTTGGTTTGATTCAGGTCTGAGTTCAGGGTGGATCTCCTTCAATCAGCCTAAAACATTGAATATCCTAGTCTTTTTCAAGCTGTAGTATATGGGCTCCAGTCAAATGAAGCGCATGAGGCTAGCAGTTATGGGGCGAATTTGGAGCAGAGTTCCACATTAGGAAAAGGAATTGATTTACAGACAAAATAGCAAAATAAAAACACCATGATCATGTAGAGTGAGTTAATATGAACATTTTAAGCCTCACAGCAACAGTTATGGAGAGAGGGCAATGTTTTTTTCAATACAAAGTGAATTGGAGCCCGAGTTGATGGAGCCAGAAGACCGTCCATGCTCACATCCTAGTTTATGACTGGGACACAGGAACATCTGCATTTTGAGTATTTGTTTAATTTAAAGTCAAATCACAAGCACTACTTTGTCCATGGTTTAGTACATGTCTGTCACACTGCTTCTTACTGCTTCTGACTGTTGAACGCAGAACAGAGGAGCTCCAAAGGTCTGTATTGTGCATTTATCATACGTAATGCCCACCAAGATTGTTTGGACCGCTCAAGGCCCAAAATAGTTACAACCTTGGTTCCATCAGCAGCACTGATCAGACAACAAACTTTCCCTTTCTCTTACTAAATCAGGTTTAAGTTGAGAACAAAACAAAAGCTGCGCAAATATAACGTATTTCTTCTTAGAAAGCCTGATTTGGAATAGATAACAGGCTTGTATATAAATTGCTGAGAAGTGGAAAAAAAAAAGCTGCGTAAAATGACACTGAGGAGAGTAGCTGAGGCAGTACCTTGCAGATGCTCATGAGGATCTTACTAAACAAACATAGATTAAACATGGTCTAAAATTGCACTAAACTAGAACTAGAACTAGACAAGACCAAACTAAACCTCGCATTTCATTTTACCAACAAAACACGTCGTCACCTGCTTTCATTTTCAATAAAAATGCACTGTGTAACTTCTCTGGAGAGGATCCGCAACCTGTTTGTCTCCATGGAGATATTAATGCTTTGGTTTAAATTGTCCACAGTATGGTATTAAACTGTCTTGCATTTATTCAACTACAGGTGTTTAAGTGCTCACAAATATCTTTAAAAGCATTCATTCTTACTCTGAGTGGGGTCGCCTCTTCACAAATCTAACCTGTAATTTTGTTTGCAAGTGTCCATGGATATTCATAAGTTTATGGCCATACTGTGGAACATTCTAGACACATCCCCATTGAGACAAGCAGGTGAAGGTGCAGCTTTAAAGCGAACTCAAAGCAAATTCATGAGCTTCACACACTCCTCTTACGAAACTGAAACACAAGATGCTTTTCAGTGGTCTTAAAAACCTAATGTCCATTCAGATTTGATTATAACACGCATCATTGTTTAATTTTGGGCTATTTGTCGCAGTGTGAAGAGTATCTTGTAAGTGGCGTTGTGTTAAAAGCTGAGGCACAATAAAAGGGGCCATTTGTTCTGGTGACATTTAAAAATGAACCACAGTCATCTCCGTAGACAATGGACTAGATAAATTCTGGCAATGACAGTAACATAGCATCCGCCGTGCATGCTTTTGTGGCTTGTTTGGTTCTATTAGACAGTGCATCTTCTTTGTCATCGTATTGGTGCGTTAAACAGATGGCGAAGCTCTGTGAAAGAACTGCTGATTAGCCCAATTCAAATCAATCCAGTTTCAGTCTGTTTGGTGTTGTGTCTGAGAATTTATTTTCATTTTTCCGTGCTTAAGAATTTACAATCATAAATAAACAAACACGCTCGTTCTCTCAGAAATCAGAATCTGTTGTGTTGATGAAAACCCTAAAGACGAAATAAATGGATTTTTAAGCTCGCACAAACAATGAATTCAAATTATTATTGATTTAGACATAATTTAATACAGTTAACAGTATGGGTTATGTGTTTTTCAACTATTATCAGATTTTTGGGAGAAATTATACCAGGCTTTTGCTTCAATTTGTGGTTATGTTAAATAATGAAAACACAAAATAAATAAATAAAATAAAATTGAACTTGCACTACAATTCAAAAGTTGGACACATTTTTTCATTTACTACTTATATTGCAGATCCCCACTGAAGGCATAAAAACACATGGAATGTTGTGCACAAAAAAGTTGGAATAACTCAAAACATGTTTGATATTTGAGATTCTTCAAAATATCCACCCTTTGCTTTGAACCCTGGTTTCCAGTTTTGGGATTCCACTAGTGAACCCTGAGAAGGCAGAGGTATGAAGTGAAAACCATTTCAGGAGATTTCATCATGAGACTCATTGAGAGAAGACCAAACGTTTGCAGCGTTGTCGACAAACAAAGGGTGGATACTTTGAAAAATCTTAACAGCTTTGTGAGGCAGATGCTGTTAAAAATATACTTAAGTACAAATGAAGACATCTGAGGCACTTTAAGTCCTAGAAAGCAGTAAAAAAAAAAAAAAAAACACACTGAATGAGAAGGTAAGTCCAAACTTTTGAATGGTAGTAAAAGGGTAAAATGCCAGTCTAGTGTCAAATTGCTTAATTTGCTGTTAATATTTCTTTCTTGTTTGTGTGAGCAATACTGCAACAGTAGCAGTGGCAGTAGAAGTCTACAATAATAATACATTTGTTTTGTATAGCAATTTTCTGGATCCAGAGATTCAATTCAAGATTCAAGACATTATGGTCATTGTTTACAAAATTACATTTAGAGCATCAAACATGCATAGTGATGATGTAAAGTGCCAAAGTTGCAAGATGCTCAAACTTTATGCCTTGTAAAAAAAAATCTGTCTGAGTCTGATAACTCATTTATGAATAATTTCAAAATTTTAAACAAAAAAAAAGAAGAGATCCAAGGCACTCTAAGTCCTAGAAAGTAGTAAACATAATGAACAAAAACACATTGAATGAGAAGATGAGTCCAAACTTTTGAATGGTAGTGCTGAAATGAAAAAAGAACATTTAGTAACATTAGGTTACATTTGCTTGTCTTTGAGGCACTAAAAGACCTGAATGCCATTTCTTTGACGGTCTCATTTCAGTCTTCTGTAGTTTTTGCTTCTCCATATTCACATGAAGACATTGACCTGCCAAAGTCTTTGTGGCTTTATGCATCAACAGCCTTGTAAAAGGAGCTACACACAGATGATAATGTCACATCTCCATGACCCACACATAGCTTTTGTGAAATGTTTTATTTAGTTTTTAATTAAACATTGCAGAAGCACTGTAAAAATGCCATAAATTATGTATAGAAGTGTTACAGGAATTGTATGTAGCCTACGCTCTTAAAAAAGCCTACGCTCTTAAAAAATGCATTACAGTCACAATTGAGCCTGGGTTGCCAGTGCCTTAATATACAAGTTTTTCTCAATCTCATTACTCAGAACCTCCACTCACTGAGCTACAGAGGCTGCACTAGCACTGATTGGCTGCAAGTCAGGTTGTCAGGTTCAGGGAGGTACCAGTGTTTATAGTTATAGGATAGGAGTATGTCTAATGTACAACACAAAAACATCTTTTATAAAGGCGATGGAAGTTCATGTACAAATTTACAAAGTAGAAATCTGCAACATGTGGTTGTACTATTCTGATTTATCTGGAGAGATTAGCTTGTCCCCATGGATATGTTATGGCATTTATTAATGCAACAGTGAACAGTGAGCAGGGTCTAATTTAATCCAGTCCAATCTACTTTATTCATATAGCACATTTTATAAACAAAACAGTTCCCAAGTGCTGCACAGTACAGATAAAAAATACAATGGGAATACAAAATAAAGCTCTATTTATTTATTTATTTATTTATTTTTTACCTGTAACTTGGCCTTGTTGTTTCCAAGTTAAATGTTGGACTGTGAAACATAATCAAAGTAGTGCCATATCTATGGAGACCAGAAAAGTTACATATAGTGCACATTTAAGCTCTGTGGTAAAGAATTGTCCTTTCACTCCCCCATATTCAGTGATGTTAAGACCAATCAATAAGATACACAACAGTCTCTCTACACCTCCACATCTCAAAATGCTCTGCTGCACCTTGTGATGTCATGAAGTGGTTATTTTCAAGTTAACAGCTACATTTTTGCCGTTAGCTCTTAGAGATTGGCAATTCCATGGCTGAAATTATCCAGATGATTCTAGTGAAGGTATCTGAAGTTTTAAAACACAGTGGAGCACTTCCTGTATTGACCACATGACATCACAAGGTGGAATAGAGTGTTTTGAGTATGAGAGCAGAACAGCCTAAATATGGGTTTGTGTGTTAAACATGTGTGAATGAAACAAAACACAACTCCAGATGTTTGTCATGAGAAAACAACATTAAAACATTATATCAGAAAATAGTACAATATGGGCCCTTTAAACATCTCTATTTTTAGTTTCTCAGAATATTTTGTTGCGCAAACAACAGTAGGACACAAGTGCTTTTCATTTGTTTAAACTTCTTAAGCTTTTTTGCCATAGAACTGCAAGTCACTTTAGTGCAACTCCAGATAAATTGCACACATTGTTCCATAGCTGCAACAGAGGTTAACTTATTTCACTTAAAGCTACTGCACCGCTCTAACCTTAAGCTCTTTTTCTTCTCCTGATGGTAGGTTGCTGCAATCCCGAGGCATGCTAACGCTTATTGATGACTCAATCAATTGTTGCCGAGACAAATCAAAAGGGGCGAGATCGCATCCAGCCGACTTCTCCAGCAGCGTCTCATATAAGCGAGTTAGGGAGGGGGGCACACAATCACAATCCTGTCTTTAAGGGAGACAGCACATTTGTATTCTGGGCTCCCTCTGCGTCTGCGGCTCACGTGTGACTGAGCACAAGTGAACGAAGGGGAGTGAGAGGAGAGGAGGAGGGAGGGAGGAGAGAAGGAAGAGTGCATGGGAGAAAAGGATGAATCGAAAGCATCGCACTGGAGGAACTCTGAGAGACTGGGCATTTATTTGAGGCTGCTGTAGTGGAGGCAAGTGCGGAAGGCTAAATCACTCAGTGTCTCCAAACAGAACAGAACAGGGGAACAGACAGAATTACCAGGCACTGTGGCTTTGAAATATGATTTTTCTGGACTAACATTTGGGGTTTTTGCTTTGGATCTTGGCAGTTCCGGTTGTGCATAAAAGAGTTTTGGCTCACAGTTTTCAACAGTGCTTCATGAGAAAGAACTTCTCGGGAGATGGAAGATTTTGGACATTGACTGTGGAAGGACAAGGCTAATTCCAATATTTTTTTATTTTATTTTTTTGCTTTAAGTAGAGTATCTCGAAGCTACAAATCTTCCTGGGACTACAACGACTAAAAGTGAAACTGGTAAGCATGACAAATCAAACTTTTGTGCCTAGCTGTAGCTTAGAGAGGTGAAGTACAATAGAAATAAATTTGCATGTAATGGTGAATCAAAGTAGGACAGATACTCAGTCTCTCATAAATAATTTAAGGGTTAAGAAAGTCTTTACATTAGTGCAATTTTGAAGTTTGCTTTCATGTCTTTTTCTTCAGATTCTCAACAGTTTGTAACATGTAAAATATGCATTGTAGTGTATGTGTGTGTTATAGAAGCTGACAAGCCTGTCTGGGCATTCTTTGGTATCAATAATGGATACATTGGCAAATCTTGGAACCCAGGTTAAATGTAATGAATTATTTTCATGTGCATGTTATTATGTTGCTAATGCACTAGCTCTTAACAGGGACATACGGACAAACTGGTTTCATTGTAGAATAGCAGGTCTGTGCACTGTTGCATTTTGCAGACTCATATATTGCATATCTACACCCATAACTTTTGTAACTTCTAAAATGACACTGCAGCATGGATTCTAATGAGTATTTCCTGGATGAAAGCTAATGTACAGCAGTGGGTATAATGCAGGTTAATTAGCTAACAGTGATAGGTGCAGAGTCTGTGCTTTTTCCCCTATGCCATTTTCTTTTGCTCTTTAGATCATTTCAAAGGCCAGACTGTGTGACTGCCTCATGCACACACAGGATCAGCATGTTTCGACTTAAGGGACAAATTACAGCTTGGCCTTTGGTGACATGCACAATGTAACTTGTCTCTGCTGGAAATATATATGGCGTGTTCCATCTTATTAGCTCCATGAGAAAGGCGTGTGTTGTAGTGCTGTATACCCACGTCAAAGATCTGCTTTCTGCTGCCGGTGGATTGTTTTCATCCATATAATTACACATTACTGTGGTTCTTTGGTGCTAAGCAGATGGAGTTAGAGAGGAGGCACACATTTGTGGCCCCTGCCCTGGTAGATTGATGTGGAACCATTGCGGGTGGCTTCTTTTCAAGGGGCTTTTGAGGTAAAACAATACACACGTTTCTGCTGCTTTATGCAATCAGGCTGACTGAGGCTTAGGTCAAGTGCTTTACCCAGGAGAGACAGCAACCTGGTGATGGAGAGTGTGTGCACAACCCTTCATGCCACTTCTCCAAACACAGAGGTGATGATGAAAGACACGTAATTGCAGCTGATTAAGATATTAGGAAAAGCATTCATTCGTGCATAATGAAATTATATGCGTCATCGGAATCAGAGCAAACATACTTCAATTAGTTCAATTGATAAAGTCCTTCCATGGAGACGGCTGCTCTCAAAACCACGCACACACTTCCATTCATCATACACTAGTTGAGTGTGTCATTGTGGTAAACAATGCTGTG